>CM033471.1:238003173-238603173 GCA_019447015.1 Hymenochirus boettgeri | reverse complement strand
TTGCGATTCGCGTTTGCGTTTGCGATTCAGTGTGTGCTCTCCCTTGAGTCTGCCTCCTAGTAGAAATAGATGAATTGGAAATGTGTATATTTTTTAAAGGTAAACATACATTGTATTACTCACTCATGGTATTTGTTTGAAGTAAAGAAAAATATTAGCCCAGTAGTTTGGGGAGTTTTGAACTGGTGAGATGGCCGTTCGGCGGACCCGAGCCGGATCCGCCGCGGATTTTCCAGTCCGCGAACGGCGGATTATTCCGGGCTTTCCGGACTCCGAACTTCCGAACTGCGATTTTTGTTTACGAAATTTTCAAATACGAGTCTTCTCCGTAATTATGATGAGGATCTACGCTCCTTTCGGGATCGGAAAAAACCGATGATCCTCGTAATACGAGGATTCGCGTAAAGTTACGAGGATCGCGTAATTAACGAGGAATTAACGTAATTACGAGGTATTCGCGTAATACGAGAATACTTCGTAAAACGAGTAATTCATGTAAATTTTTGCCAGACGGAGCAAAGCCACAAATGATCCAAATTAGCCAATTGCAGCTATTGTTACTGAAAGAGCCTCGTTTTTTTAACTGAAAAATCTCGTTGTTACGGGATCCTCGTATTTCGACAATACCGTTTTTTAAGTCACGCTATCGGACTGACTTTTTCGGTATTGTTGGCATTTATAACAGTGCTTCTAAGGCCATTACCCCGGTCCCCTGAGTGGTTAAGTGTACGTTACCAAGCTATTTAAGACCACTTTTAATGCGGATTTTGCCGAACTTTCATTTTAATACGTTTTTAATGGGTCCCAGTCGGCGGTTTTCGGAATTTTCGGATTTTTTCGAAAATCCGCGGATCTCGCGCGGACCGGATTTTTATTCGAAGTTCGACATCTCTAGAAACTGTAGGTTTGAAATAAAACTGCCAACCAGGACTAATAAGTAGAATAATGTTGCCTATTTGCTATTGAGGTCAACAAAATCTGATAGTGTACTTCTCATTTTAGAAAACATTATTTTTCTTTAGAAAAATGCTATCAGTTAAAAAGATGTAAATTCATTGGATAGAGTACTTTCCTAGGAATGTTCACCCCAAGAAGGTTAGCTAGGGGGTTTTTGAGGTGACAAAGTAGTGTGGCAGTTATTTTAAAGGTCAGGGTAATTTATGTTAAGGGTCACACCGATTTGAAAATAGATATAGTCAATAAGAAGTGATGTCACCGCTCTTCTGTAGCTACGTAATTTGTATAGTAAGGAATACTGCTGACTTCCTGAGTAACTCAGACGTACAGTGTTTAGTTTCTTTGATATATAAAGATAGTTCTTTATTGAAATTGAATATACATCACATCAAATATAAGACAATTGGTTGTGGATCTGTAAATTAAGGGAGACAAGTACACAGTGTCTTTTCTTTGACAATGAGAAAGATTAGTACGTATTTGGAAAATTTCCTTGGTCTATCGAAACAAAAATTTCCATATATTTAATTTTTCATAATGACCTAAAGAGAAGTATGTTAAAGTTCAAAGATATTTTAACTTGAATTAAAAAATTTGGGGTACATCAGTTACACTCTATGTGGAGCAGGATAAGTGTGTAATTTGTTCACTTTTAAGTAGCAAGATTGTTTTGAGGAGAAACAATAGGACAATCTCTATTAAAGGAACGCCCACTAAACCCAATTTTTATACTCCAAGAATCTGACAAACCCCCCCCCTAAAAACATCACTAAGCTATAAATACCCACTTCATTAAATTGTCTTTAAGTAAATTAGGCCTGTTCGACGAATGAAGTATCCAGTAGGTGAAGGGACTGAGCATGGTCGCGACATAATGGTCATTGACCAAACTGTGTGGATAATAGAATGCTGTGAACTAAAGCAAAACATATGTTACTTTGGGTAATTTCCCAGCGCCTTTATCAAACTGAGAGGTAGAGACACAATTACTGTTTTTATATCAAGGTGTTCTTGCCTTCTGTTCAGTTGTTGTTCCTGTACTTTAGTTTGTGCCTTTAAGATATGATTCGTATTTATTGTTAGCATTCGCTACTCTATGTACTGTAGGATTCTTCTCTAGTGAGTTGGATTTAGAAATATATTGACAAAGTATGATATTTCTGTGTCTGAAGGGAATCCATGTTGATGGCTGACAACTTCCACCCCTTGATAATTTCCAAGTAGCCTTGGGTGAGCATTTACACACACACCCCTGGTTTCTCTTCTCTCCTTGTTACATTTTGTATCTAGAAAAAAGATGTTTCTAAATGTGGCATATGGATGCATAATGTTTTTTTCTTTTCTTTCAAAATTTAATAGAAACTGCTGCAAAGACTTACATTTGATTTGTTACACATAAATTTAGGGCAAAACACATAATATGCTCTATCTATTGGGACAAATATTATCTGTAATGTAAGTTCTTATTTAATGATAAAATTAAAATACCAATCTCCTTTATTATTTACTGGACATTATAAGCCTAGATTTTTTTTAAATGGAGAAAAGTTCACTCTGAGTTGTACATTTTAATTTTAAATATGTCTAAAAGGTTTAAATGGTTTAATGCTTAATCAGAAGGTCTATATGTCCTAATAAGGATGAGGGACCATACCATCGTATAAGAAAAGAAAATACCTAAGCATTGGCTCACCTTTCTCAGAGGTTACATATTGATTTAAAGTCTACTCGATGTAGGATTTATTCGTATGTGATTTTAACATTTATTAGGGTATAATGTAATGTAATGATAATATAAAATTTTGGGGGAATCAAAAGTCTATAAAATGGAACTCAAATTACGAAATCCTGGTCACCAATAGCAATGTCCTATCATACAGACCGTTACTTGTGAAATTATATTGGAGAAACACCCTAATATTGGACTATATTTTCCTCATTATCTTAAATCTTATTGCATAAGATCCTGATATCATTCCCATTGCAATGGGGGGGGGTTATTCTTATCAATGCCATAATGTCCTGAGCAAATATCATGCTCGATGAACCTACTGACCTGAAATCTCCAGTTTCAAGTAACCAGTGTCTTTTAGATATTTTCAACTTCTGCAACAGCTGTGAAAGTGGAAGGATGTCAAATTGGTTCTTTTTGCATTGTATTGGATACTATTGCTGTAAGTGCATCTAGGGAAGCCACAATAATGCTTTACCTTTAATTTTGAACCATCTAATTCACTCTATTACCCAGCTTACCCAAACTGCCATATTGAGGCGCGAGGTTTCCTCGGGTTTTCAAAGAAAATAGCCCAGCTAACCCTATTAGCCCCCTAGATCCAGTGCTAAGGAATTTGGTGTTTCTCCATTAGGGTTTTCCATCGGGGGAAGATGAGTATTAGCTTTGCTCTATGGACAGATAACATCTTATTGCAACTTTATGCAACAACGTCAAAGAACTCTAAACTTGGAACTGATTATGTGAGTATCTTTACATACACCTCACCATTGCATGGGTCAATTGATACTTAAGAAATTTGATGATGCTCCATACATGGTTTGATAGATGGTTTAATGAGTTTTATAATTAGTTATAATGAAAATTTCTACAAGTGAAAAAAGTATAGTTTACTTGTAGCATGTAATGTAAAACATAGGAAAATGTCAAATACCAGAGAATTTTTAGATACACATGTAAAGCATAATTCAATTTAATATCCAATTTATTCATCCTTAGTTTAATGATTATAATGAAAATAATTCTACAATTAGTAGTTAATCCGATTGACAACCACGCTATAAGTCTTTCTTTTACATTGTAACCCAACGTAAAAATTTTCCCTATTATTTGTTCTAAGTAAAATCTGACATTGTTAAGAAGAATGATTTTTTAATTCCAATTAGATTAAGGCGTCGTATGATTGACCAGGTAGTTTTTTAAACTGAAGAAATTATAATGATTCTTAATTCGGGTCAAGTTTAAATGTAAAATTTATTTTTGTTGATCTTTGTAACCATCCCTAGATTCATGGATGTATTGATAGTTACTTAGTAACTAAAGGGGTGAAATGTTAAAGATTATTAATTTAGCATGTCTCATTGTAGAACTGTATTAGCTACATGCACTAGGCATGATCTGTGTAGACGTGCATGAATATGGAATGTAGCTTAACTTGGACCTCTGGGATGTCTAGTCACATTTGATAACTATGTTTCTGTTAAACTGTGTAAGGTAACAAATGGGCCATGATACGGTTAACATGTCTACAGTAAAAAGGACGCAAAGTCCTTTCCTATAGGATAGGCTTGTGACGTATGGTCAAGAAGATTGTTGTAAAGAAGGGTCCGTACAAGCTATCTTGGTCACTCACTATTTTCAGTTGAGTGAACAGCACATGGTGTTTATATTGCATATGCAATAAATCTCTACTATCGACTTTCAAGACTGGTGTGGCTCTACTTTAATTTCCCTAACATACTGTCCAGCCCTTTACTACACTGCTTACTCAAAGGGACTAGGAGAGCTGGATGCGTATAGCTAGATGGTAGCAGGCTACTGAATTCAATTAAAAAAATTCAATACAAACCTGGTTGGACAAATTCTATAACCGCTGATTGTTTTTCCCGCTTTTACCCTTACCCTGCACTTCTGATACCCTGGATAGGACAAAGAAGTGTAGCACTAACTGAGATTTACTTTCATCTACCAGTTTAACTACTGTCATTTTAAGCACGCTTTGCCCTCCATGTCCAATTCAACAAAAACGAACGGACCCTCCTATCAAAGCAATGCCGATTACATAGAAAAAACTCATTCCTCCTGATCTTCAACCTTACTACAGGATTATACATGTAACTGTCATTAGTAGATGGGTATGTTGTCCGTAGAAGCCCACCGCTTACTGGTACCAGAGACCTTGCGAGAAAATCTCAACTACAACTTGCACATGAGAGTCATCAAGGAATCGTACGTACAAACAAAGACTATACGAGACCTCTACTGGTGCAATGGAGCTGATGTAGTAACTCCATTCATTCTCGTGTTACTTGTCAGAATCACAACAAAAAAAATCACACATCACCACCACTTCAGCCTGTATCATTCCTGATTCCGCTATGGGAAAAAATTGCTATTTAATAATTGGTGGGTCCTTTGCAGATGCTCTTTGGATTGCAAATTTGCTATAACCTTAATAGACATTACAGTAAATGCCTGAAATTGCATTTGTTTCTCATATCACATACTTTCAGTTATAACATTTTTATCTACGTCTTCAGCCGAGAAGGTAATCCAACGAATTATATCAGACAACGACCACAGTTGTCTCATCTGACGTTTGCATTTTTTCTGCGAGAGAGGGAAATCTTGTGCATAGGAATCCTTCAGTGTATATTAACCACAAGCAAAATGGAGAAATCAACCAGAAGTCTGAAAGAAGCCACTACAGACAGCAACTCTTATCTGGAAAATTTTGGAAAAGTAGTTATAACACAGTTATCATTACAGAGGCAACATACATGCAACACCCAGCATCTCCAGACTGAATTATTACATGGCAGACGATGCGTCACTAAGTTTACATGTTGCCAGACAAGCTTCCCAAACATTCTTGCCTACCACGTCGTCTACAGGCTTACATTGTCAATTGTCACAAGCCCAATCAAGGCTTATACTGCAGAAAATGGGGTGCAAAGAATGGCACTCCAGCCTTGATCTTTAGTCACATTAAGAACCAGACGAACTGAACAATGCCCATTTAAATTTACTTCACCACTGGAAGTGATATGCCAGCGAGAACCATACCATATAACTGTCTGATGCCGCATATGGAATGCAACATCACCTTGTGCCTGCAAGATCTCTTTATGGGGAAGCTCTATTTTGTTGAAGGACATCTCCTTCTCTTTATGCAACTGCAATATTCCTGAGGAACGTGAACCTATAAGGCGTACTGAAGAATCAGAAAAACCCACCTACATTGATCCCAGATATGCATTTGAAGATGTAGAGTATTGCTTTAGATGCATTGTAGTTGTTTTGCATTGTTGTTTATATTTTAATTTTCCAATGCTTTCCCTACTATAGGTAGAGTGTTATTAGATGGCCAGAGATGTCACTAGTGCACATAGATCCACACTGTGTATACACAGAACTTTCTATACTGTAGATAACTGAGAGTTTATTGGACTTGTATAAAGGCTGGCATGAACCTGCTAATCAGGTACTGTATAATCTGCCTATTTCCTGCTCAATACACAACAAAGTTTTTTTATCTGAAGAGATATCTTGTACGACTCCATTTCTTTTTTTCTTTTTTTTAATACTGTAATATAGATTTACACATATTTGGATATTATGAAGATTTTTCAAAAAAACACATTATATCTGCGGGACATTAACATACAAGATTAAGGACACTAGAATTCTACATTATGGAATTCTAAGTTAAAGGATAAGTACACTGCCTTTAACTAACCATCTCTCCTTTTTTTTCTTCTCTAGGTCTCTTCTGACCTACCTGTGCTCATGTCAAGTTCCCTGACATCTTGGTATTGATTGCAGTCATCTAAGCTTCACCGGCCCAGAGACTCCTGATCGCCTTCCACAGTGTGTCCAAAATGCATGGCAGTTAGCTCTGTGTGCCGTTGTTGACATCAAGTGTCCACTCGCATGGCGGGGCGCACCCTGGAGCTACAGCTGTGCATTTTTGGACACACTGTGGAAGGAGATCCGAAGTCTCAGCTTAGATGACCTCATCAATACCCAAGATGTCAGGAACTTTACATGAGGGCACAGGTAGCTCAAGGGACCTTGAAGACGAAAAAAAAAGGGGAGATGGTTAGTTAAAGGCAGCATCTTCCATACACTTAATTGTTTATAGAGTGTCTTATCCTTTAAATCTACTTATTCTAGTAATTAGGGATTGTTTACTCAACCAATAACTGTGAGATTACATGGGAAAAGTATCTGCACATTCATTTGTAAATAGATTAGAGTGAAGGCTCTGCAACCACTAGGCACCAATCACAAGCTAAGCTCCGAGCAGGTACAAAACAAGCATTATTGTGTCGTATATTAACCAAGTGGACTCTTACATGCATAACAAATAGCCGGACCTGATGCTTTCGTGTCAGTGGTAACACTTCATCAGTGTTTATCTTTGAAATATGACGTCCTATATACCCACAATACTCTGTGGGTACCACTCACTAATTCCTCATCCATTAATGCAAACGACACAATGGAAAGGGACCTAATATTTAAACCCTGCATCTCCCAAAAGGGAGGGGGAAAAGGGAAAAAAAAAAAAGGGAGTTCGCATACATTAATATCAAGCATGTAATACATATAAATGATACAAAAACCTCCGCGACCCCTCAACCACTGTATATCACACAAAAAAAAAAACATTCTAGGATAAAAAACGTTCCAGAGAACACAGCATAAGTAAACGCCAACTTACTTTGGATTCAGTCGAAATATTGGTTGGTTGATTTTGGTGATTGGTTGAGGCAAAATTAGCACCATTTTTTAATGATAAGAACTTTTATTGAATAATCCTGTTTGTTTTTTAATTCTAGGATCCACCATATTCCAGTTTTGAGGAGTTTTTTGTGTCTGTCACCTCCCCTGGGACCTATAGAAGTGGACCCTCTCTATTCTCAGAATCGTACTCTTTTACCATTTTTGCAGTCCCCTTCCATGAAGGCTTATCGTTATCTGGAATCTTTATAGATATGGAGTACAGATTTTTCTTACGCACCCGATCTTTTAGCCTACGTGTGGTTGGGCCAATGTATTGGCTCCCACATCCACATGTGGCCAGGTATACCACATATGTGGTATTATAGTAGATGATTGTTTTAATCTGATAGGATCTGCCCATTCTAGACCTGAAAAAGAGCAAGGGGTCTCGTGGCATACTGAACAATCTTGCGTGGGATATCCCCATTTGAACTCCCACAGTGTCTAACCAAGTCCATTTTGGGCGGGCCAAAACAACCCCAAACACGCCCACCATCCACACACCAATAACTCCCTCACCCACCCCCAACGATACTTACCCATAAAGTCTATCATACTTGGAGCGACTACATCCTACTGCCCTCGCTCTCCTTACATTTTCCCTGGACCTTTAGGACCGGAATCCATAGAGAAACTGCCATATTTTTTTTTTCTTTCATTGTAAAACACTGGGGGAAAAAATTAAATTGTATTCACATGGAAAGCGCAACCTGAATAATTTTTTATTTCAATATTTACAAGAATTGTTGACTTGCCTTTTCTGACATATTTTAGCTTAACACGCTTGCTTAACCAAACAGAAATATAAAAATCCTAGAGAAAGAGAAAAAACATATATATACCCCCACCAATTTTTATTTTAATTGTATTTACTGGATATGTATTAAGAGAAAAACCCATCACTGGCTTTACAAATTCAATATTCTATGCTCAATACATCACATACTGTATACTTTGAAAGCTTCTATGTGTCCATGCCCTACTCTTCCACCTGTAATAATCTCTAACGCCAACTGATCATGGTCAGCTGTTTTCTACTACAGTAACCTGGTGAGGGGCAGTTGACAATGGGGCCCCCCTATAAGCATTTTACGGGGCCTGGCTTTTGTAGGGTTCCCAATCAGGACCTGGAATTTGAATTGTAACTAATTAGGGACCACAACTTGAACCTACAAATTGTGTTAATATTAAAAAAGTTGAGCATCAAATGTTTCAGTTTTACACACAAAGTTTTTACAACACGACTTTGGTTTTGCTGTCAAAATACAACTTCAAAACTCCCCCTTGTTCCTTCCTGTTCGCTGTCGGATTCCCTAATAACTAATTTTCAAGCCTCTGTGTAACTTTTTAGCACTATCTCACACGATCTGTCTGCGGATGTAATATTGCAATCAAAGTCCTCACTAACCAACTGGAGTCATAAGAAATGGACATTAGGCAGGTCAAAGTTTATGTAACTATTAATGTACAGTAATTATATTAACTTTTTTTTTGTCTACAACCTAGTATTTTTTATATTATGCAGCTGGTTTTTTTGCATAAGAAATAGACATGTGGCAATGCCTCCATTTTTTTGTCCCATGTTGTTAATTTTGTGAGTGCCTTTATGATAGACTTTCTCCTTATTTTTTTAGGGTATGCTTAGCCATCTTTCCTTGGTCCTGTCACTGACAGTCTGATAGAAAAGAAAATTATTAGCTGAATGGGAAAACAGAAGAAGGAATTGGAATAGTAATAAAGCTAGCAGAAAGTGATACCAAGGAAGAAAAAAGGAGTGCCACCTAAAGCCAGTAAACAGCAGGTACGAGTCAGTGGATTGATGGGAAATGATGTCTAATGTTTGGGAATATGTATAATGTAGTTTACCCCCCCCCCTGACCTCATACGTGAATTGTTTCCAACTCTATTAATATATCTGTTGAGCTTAAGACAATAAGAAGCATGAAATTTAGGTTGGGAAATGTATCCACTCACAATTTGGAAGGCACAATCTGTGTCACTCCCTAGTCTAGTGATCTTTATCATAAGTGCCTGTATTAATGTATTCTATCTCAAAGGCTTTACTGAGCCTATTAGTTGTGGTTCCTAAAAAATGGGCCTCATTTACCCAGATTCGCTAACCGTTAGTTGCCTTTAACCCTCCATATTAGCGTCCGGATGCTGTGGTTAACAAAATCACCTGCGCTCCGACGCTCGCGATTTATTATCACGTTTGCCTAGTGTTTTTTTGATGCAGGATTTTCAAACGCCATTCTAAAATTATCTAGGCCTCCTGCACCTGCATTCCAAATTTCTATCAATATACAATGCACTCTACGGTGAATGTTAATCTATAGATAACCCATGAAATAGAATTTGAGTTGATAACATGTGGTATTGGTAATTGAAAGCCATATTGTTTTTTATGAATTCCTCCCCCCATTGTTATAAATTGGACATGGCCTTACACAGGATTTTAAAGATGCCATCATCTGGATAAAATAAATTTTGTGTCAACAGAATCTCTTACACATTAAAAGGAAGCTTATCTGTCTTTCTAGACAGGCAGATAGCCAGGGGTACAAAGCTGGTGTCTGGATACAGTTTTGTGCATGTGTGGTTGTTGTGTCCTTGTTGTGCTTAGGGGGGAGGGCAAAGTCCCTGTGTGAGGGAGGCAGCCTGTATTTTTTGGTGGAGATGTTATGCTTTGGAACTTTGAGTTCTCCTTCTTCTTCGGCTTATTATCTTATAATCTTACTACTCGTATGTATGGATTGGTTCTTTATTCACCCTTGACTGCTATTTACTATGTTACGTTATATAATGGTTTCATTGCTTGCACAACTATCTGGAATATCCACCAAACTCGTATAATCCATCCCCACACCAATTTGGACCTTTTTATATATTTGAAGGTTTTGATGCTTAATATATCATTACTTTATAAATAACATGTTTAACATTCATTTTAACATTATTAACATGCTTATTTTCTCTATGAGTGTATATAATTAGCTTTTATTTTAGAAAATTCTCCTGTGCCAATTTTTGTTGGTACCGTTTTGCCTGATGTTTAAACGGAAAAATTAAAATAAAGTTTACGAGAACAAAAACGCCATGTGTGTCACGTACTGCTTTTGAACTTCTAATGGCATCTTGACTTTCATGGGATAATTATCGAATGTTAGAACGTGAGAGCTCGAAGTAGCGCGCGTGAGAGTAAAATCGAGTTTTCGAAATCCTGGATATTCAAACTTTCGAACATTTGACTCCCATTGACTTTAATGGGTCGTTTTCGAACTTTCCCTATAGTTAAAGTTCGGCCATCTCTAGTAAAATTCAGTTAAAGGCATGTCCACCCCAAAACTATAATCCCCCCCAGTAATGGCCCCACCATGTAGTGTAGTGTAATCCTTACCTCACATCCCAGCTCATAAGGTTCTCCTGTAGACCCCCCATAAAGTCCAAAAACAGTCCACCAGGGGCTAGCAGGGCTCTGCTGCTACCTTGCCTCCGGTAGATATTTGTCATGCGTACTGCAGGCTTCTCCCCCCTCCCTCCCCCTCCCTCCCCTCCCTCTCCCTCCCGTATTACTTTCCCTCCCCTAGCTAAAATCCTTTTAATATGCTGCTCCCCCATGTCTGGTAGCCCCAACCGCCTGATTAGTATTTTGCAAAAGCCTCCCAAACTCTTACTTACCTCTCCTCTTTCCTCCGCTGCACTGATGACCGGCAGCCGCGTCCGTGATTGGCTGCCGCTCAGCCAATCACAGACACGACTGCCGGTCCCGCCCCTCTGCTTGCATTCTCGCAAGCAGAGGGCTGGCAGTGCAGCGGAGGAACGAGGGGAGGTAGTAAGAGTTTCTTACCTTCTGTGGATGTTCAGTGATAGAGTAAGAGAAGAAGGAAGGAAGGTCAAAGAGGATAGGCAGTTAAGAAAGGGGAAGGAAGATGTTATTTAGTTCCAGCTACAGTAGTTCCAGATGTAAGGTCTTTTGGGCTTGGTGTTATTTTCATTTCTAAGAGCTGTTATTTGTACAGCTCTTAGTAATGTTTCTATTATCTGGTTTTTTTTTGTTTTTTTTTTAAAACAACAATTATATTACACCTTCTAGATATATATTGCATTATAACATTTCTTGTTATTAATGGTTTAGCAGGTCATTTGATTACATAGAGATTATTATCCACATAAATAGTTCAGTGTTCATTTTGCAGATTATTGTAGTCATTTTTAAATCAAATATAAATTTACCATTTTAACTGTATAATACAATTCAATCCAGAGGCCAACCTATACCTTATTTTTAAGTTCTGTATTTCAAGATAAATTGATGTGGAGAGACCCTTGTTTTAAGTTAATATAAATTTATCTTTGTATATCCCCATTAACCCATACAGGTTAATGCTAGTTTCATGACTCTCTCCAGTAGGAGACTTTTGATGGCAGTGGATTCGCTTGGTGGTTGGGTCAAAGAGGATCAGTCTGTGCAAAAGATCCTCACTCTCACTTGGCGGCATTATTATAAATTTGAAGGAAACCCCATCTATTCAGATTTTGTTTCTTATTAAAATTTCCAGCGTGGATTTGCACACCCTCGCCTTGGTAAAGTTTACCAAGGTCTTGGTAAAACTGGACTTGGGAGCCTTCGAATTCCCCTTTCTCCTATTCCGTCTGCTACCATCACTTTTTCTTTAGTTTCAAAGTAATGAGTTTTGCAGATAATGTCCCTGGGAGGGTCGTTGCCTGTTGGTTTTGGTCTTAAGGCTCTGTGGGCCCTGTCCATTATGAAGCTTTCTTGTGGCTCTCTTGGGAGGAGATGGGTTAGTAACCAGTTTAGATACGGTTCTAGGTCCTTCTTGTTTCCGTATACCTCGCATGCATATGTTTCCTCTCCTTGCCCTGTTCTCGCATCTTCGTTCTGGTCTTGAAGAAGATATATGTCATGGCGGACTTCCTTAAGTTCAGCCTTCATTTGCTAATACTGTTGGGAAAGGTGTTCTGAGCCCGACTCTAATGAGGTGACTCCTTCTCCCAGTATGGTTATTTCTGGTGTGACCTCCTTTATTATTTGTGCTTGGGATGTCTGTATTGTTTGTGTATGAGTTGGTGTAGAGGTCTTCCAAGTCTTATTTTGTGCATGGGGCTGAAGGAGTATTCCTCTGAGTGCCTTGGTCGTCACCATCTTGTGTGCCTTTCGGCTGGTCTGTGCGCAGGAAAAAGTCTATGAAGTTTGTTTTGTTGTGAGGACCTTTTTTTTCAGACTCATCTCTGTAGTTGATTCCAGGGCTTGTTGTAAGCTTGTCTGGAGATGTTTAGGCAGTTTTGATTCCCCCAATATACAGACTTTGCTGTTGGTATAGCGGAGCTTCGGGTTAACGCGTCCGCTCTCATTCCTGGTCAGGCTCCGTCCCCCATCTGCAAATTTCTTTGACGTGTTTAAGATTTCGCTTTTTGGCAAGATCAAGTGGTTTGGGAATCTACATCACACAAGCAATGGAATGTTAAAGGGCATGTCCTCCCCAAAACTAAAATTTAACCCCTTACTGGCCACATTAAGAAGTTTAAAACAAGCCTTACCTTACATTTCTGCTGAAAATGTTTCCCCTGCGTGTGACTCATGCTGTGCCTGAGTCTGTCTCAACTTCGTCAAGGTTTGAGGCAGGCTCAGTGCAACCCTCCCCCCCCGGCCTCTCCCTCCCGTTTTTCTCTCCCTCCCCCTAACGTTACAACCTTTGGGTATGCGGTGGGGCATGCTCCCCCAGCCCCAACCGCATTAATATTATTGCAAAAAAGTCCCCCAGTCTTTACTTACCTTCCCTCTCTCCTCCGCTGTTCACCGCGAGTAAATGTACATGGTAACTAAGCGCGAATGCGTTTGAAAATAGCATGAGTGAGAGTAAATAGATTTTTCGAATGTCCGGATATTGGAACATGTTCCCAGACCATTTCCAGGTCCCACAGCCATTTACTTAAGTTACCATTGATTTTTAATTGTATCATTAGAAATTTTCAACTATTTGACTCCCATTGACTTTAATGGGTCCGTTTTCGAGCTTTCAAACTTTCCATATAGTTCGAAGTAGGGATGGATAGAACTCGAACTCGAACCCGAGTTCGAGCCAAACTGTTCGAGTTCGAACGGACCCGGACTTCTCGAACTATCGGACGGGACTTTCGATATTTTCCGGACTTTCAATGATTTATCGAATGTTCGAAATTCGAGTATCGAATCCGCGAGTAAAATGTACATGGTATCTAGGCGCGAACATCGAATCTGCGGGTAAGTCTCCATTACAGCCTATCGCGAGTATCGAATCTGCGGATGTGGTAAAGTCCATGTTACCTCGAAAGTTCGAATGCGAAAGCTCGAAAGTAGCGCAGCGTGAGAGTAAAATGATTTTACTTAAGTCACTGGTATTGGAACATCTCCCCAGACCATTTCCCAGGTCCCACAGCCATTTACATTAAGGTTACCATTAATTTTAGTTGTATTGGACTCGAAATTTCGAACTATTTACCTCCATAGACTTTAATGGGTCCGTTTTCGAACTTTCGATGAACTTTTACAGTAGTTCGAAGTTCTAAAACGGACCGAACTTCAATAGTTCGACCATCTCTATTCGAAACGTTCGAAAAGGACCAAACTTTCGAAAGTTCAGGCATCTCTATTTCCAATGAAGTAGCCTGGGAGACGCAATCTGTGAGAGCACCAGGGCACAACTTTTAAAGGAGAACTAACCCAAAGTTTTACACTCCAGAATCTGAAATTATCCTCTAAAACACCAATAAAATGTAAATAGCAATTCAGTAAATAGCATTAAAGTAAATGTTATTGCTTGAAATACAGTAACTTGCCACACTCCTGAATCAAGTAACAATGTCCTTGCATATGTCTGGAAAATGATTGGCTAAGCTAACTAGTGGGTGAACCAATGTAACAAGTTCCTGCAGTTCTTAGAACTAAGCATGTGTGAGAACATAATGGTCAGTAAACACACTGTGCAATCCTGAAACATGGGGAAATAAGACACAAACATCATGGTTTTTAACTGCTTTTATATCTGCCTTCTAATTCAAATTTGTTCTGAGCTTTAGTTGTCCTTTAGGAGTTTATTTTCAAATGAAAAGAAGAAAGAGGAGGTAGAAATAACTTGTCCTTACCTCCCATAGAATTATAGATTTGGGTGGGGGGAGATTAGGTTTTAGTAATCTTTAAAATCTTAGCATATTTACCTTACAGTATTCATTATATGTTAAGTTTTGGAAAAGAACATCTTTACCAGGACAAATGAATGAAAACTTTCCCACAACACAAGGATGTTCCACTTATTAGCATTGTCTACATCACCCTCAGGAACGATTCATGATATTTACTGGATGCTTTTCGGTTTACTCCATGACTGTTCTCGTCAATCTCTAATTATTTCACTTGTTTTCAGGTGTCTCAACTTCACACTTCTATGTATTTCTTTCTATGTAACCGTCTGTCCTGGATATTTTATACACTCCTCTACTCTTCCTAAACTGTCTGTCTTCCTATGTCAGGGGATGGCGCTGTTTCTATAATGCTTGTATTGGCCAATTGTATTTCTTCGTTCTGTGTGATGACGGAGTCATTTCTGCTGACCTCCATGGCTGTTGACAGGTATGTAGCAATTTTGCAAACCCCTTCAATATTCCTTATCATGGACAAAAAAAACTTGGCTCGTTGCAGTCCCAGCCTGGTGTATGGCAGCGTTTAATTCTCTGATACTCACTAGTGGTCACTGACTTACTCATTCTGTGGTTTTAATCAAACTGGTAATTTCTTTTGTGACCTCAAAGCTTTGATTAGTATATTAACCATTAATATTTTAGTTGTATTTGACTCGAACTTTTCGAACTATTTACCTCCCATAGACTTTAATGGGTCCGTTTTCGAACTTTCGAACTTTCGAACTTTTACAATAGTTCGAAAGTTCTAAAACGGACCGAACTTTCAATAGTTCTACCATCTCTATTCGAAAGTTCGAAAACGGACCAAACTTTCGAAAGTTCAGCCATCTCTAGTTTCCAATGAAGTCAGCCTGGGAGACTGAAATCTGTCTGATATATTTTGCACTTTATTACCTGCATTACTAACCAGATATTTGCAGTCAAGGCTGTAACATCACAACCAATGATTAACTGCTGTTTCCCTTGCTTTCTTGTGATTGGGATTTGTTACCCTTCTGTCCACTTTCCCTTGCACGATACATACTCTGAGGAAGAGAAAACAATGTGGTGTGGGGTATGTCCAGAATGGCCAAGCCTGCCTGTCTCCTCAACATTGGTGGCAAACTGCAGTGAGCCTACTCTAACGCAATGGTTCTGCTGCTGTAAAGCAATAACCTTTCACCCATTTTCCCCTATATGATGCAGATATGATTCAAATTACAAAAATAAATATTTAAGGGGAAGTTTTGTGCAAATACATATATTTTAAGAAAAAAGAACAGTATTTTTTCATCCTAATGACTTTCATCTGCCCATTCAGCATTTTGTCTGTGTATAAATAAATGCTTCCGAAATACTGACTTCCTGTTTGCAGGACCCCCAGTAGAGACCGTTATGGTCTTACCCTTGACCCAACACCTGGATTGATTCAGTTGCTCAGTAGAGATCTGAGCATGTTTGACCCATCCAACAGCCAATCATTAGAAATTACTGTTCCACATTCCACATTCCACATTCCACATTAGTGTGCATTCTGGGAAGGATAAGGACCATTTCAAAACCTATAAATATCATCTTAGTAATGTCAACAGCAGAAAATAGCAAGGGGTATAAATTCAACTGAT
This sequence comes from Hymenochirus boettgeri, assembly GCA_019447015.1. NCBI lineage: Eukaryota > Metazoa > Chordata > Amphibia > Anura > Pipidae > Hymenochirus > Hymenochirus boettgeri. Next base: position 238,586,895 of record CM033471.1, on the reverse strand, counting down.
TTTTCAAAATGGAAGATAATATATAGAATAAACTCCTGTCCACCAGTCCAGACTATAAATACCACTTCTTTTCCGCTATTCTAGTGTCAACAGAGGGCTACATAATTAAATCTGACTTTTTGAACTACAGTGTTTCTCTTCCCTTGACTTCTCTAGTTTAGACTGTATTGATTTTTCTTATTCATTTAGGGGGTTTTTGTTGTTTTTTTTTACTTTTCTTCTTGCATTCTTAATTGCAACCCCAATGAATTAGCTTCAGAAGGAAAATGTCACATGGGATCATCCCTCAGAGGGTAAGGACATCTTATAATACTGAGGTTCCAATAGTTGCATCTTAGCATTCAAAAACTCGTTATTTCTCCGGTTACCAATTATGTCTCTGCCAAAGTCATATACTTTTTCTGTGTAGATCTATTAATGATCTACTTCTATCTATCTATCTACTATCTATTATCTATCTCCTCTATCTGTCGTCTGTCTGTCTGTCGGTCTGTTCGTCTGTCGGTCTGCTGCTGTCTGTCTGTCTATAAGTATGAAACTGCATACAAATTGCTGATAGAAGGTCGTAGTTTTCATTTAACTTTTTTTTTGCTTTGCTCTAAATCTTTCAAGCCACCAAAATTTCCTACAATTCTCATATCACGATCGGATATCTTCAAGACCTGCTGCTGAATACTTTGGCTGCTAAACTGACTTAACCCCTTTTTCACTCTAATTACACACAAACCTTTTTGGGTGAATGGCCACATCTTTATTGACACCTTAAATAACATCATGTGACTCAATGAATTGCCAATTTTAATTATATATGCCCTTGCATATTATTAGATTAAAAACCCACTAGCCTTAGCCAATGCTATGCCCAGCCTCGATCCCCAGAGGGCATTACGGCCCCACATCACCTCGCAGGATCCCCCCGCCGCTGTGACTCAACACATTTATTATATAGCAATTCCACTCTAACTACCGGGAGGTAGTGGGGAAACCTCTCCTGCTAGAAATTTTCACAAATGGCACCTGTTGCCTCATGACCGCCCTTTTATACCACGGTTACGTCACGCTGGATGTCACCGCGTCCTCCGCCCCCCTCCTGGCTCTCGCTAGCCGTCGGGGCAATCCGCTAGCCACGTCATAACCCGTGAATGACATCACGCGCTCACCGCAACCGGAACTATCGTATATAAACCAAGGAGGGGGCGGCATTTGCCGGACTACAACCAACAGCGAGGACGGGCCGCCGCAGGTCAGCCGCCTCCAGCCCCCCCAACCCTGATCGGAGCTACCAGACTCTGCACGCGTGCAAATCTCTTTAAACATACGGCTGCTGCATCATTTTTTTTGGCATAAATACTTTAAAAAAGAACCATAAAAACCTTACCAAAACACTTTCTTTCTTGCTGCGTAATAACTTGAGCCTTGTTTACTGAATATTGTTTTGATTTCTGAGTATTAGTCTATGGAATTGGTGCTCGCATCTGAATTTTGGAGCTTCGGAAATTAGGAACCAAAATGGTTTCTGCGGACCTGCTTTAGCATATCTCGCTTTTCGTTTATCTCTGATCATGATGTAACCATTTGTAACATAAGGGTAATTCTAAAGGCATATTTGTATCTCTTATCTCATTTTATTTGATATCAACTGGAGTATTATGCAATTTTATTAGTTAAGGGCTAGCCACACTGCATGCTGCATGCTTTTTCCGATCATGAATCACGGCAACGCACCGAAACGCATGTTTTTCGGATGCTAATTGCGATTTGCGTCCGGCATTTTAAAAACGCAATTGCATGCGGTTTTTATATATTAACGAAAAAGCATGCACACAAACGCATGAATTGCCACATGAAATCGCTGGCATCCATGTGCGATTGCGTTTGCGGTGCAGTGTGGCCGTGCCCTTATACTTGCACAAAATGGCCAGCATGAGGCTTGGTGTTATCGCACTGATGTTTCGCGAGTCTTTGAGTTTATTCACTCTTGGAAGCATCTGCAAGAGTTTTGTAGTTCTCCCCGTTGGCTTTTGGTTTCCTCTGTGCACTCCGGTTTTCCCCACAATCATCAGACATACTGGGCCTGGATAGGACTATGTGTCCTTGTTTTTTTTTAAAGTCATTAGATTATAACCTTTCGGGCAGGTCTGATATAAGTGTATCTAGTTAATTGTAAAAGCACTACGGAAATATGTATCTGTGTGATAATCGCTGGTGTATATTGCAGGAAACATGTGCCGGTATTATCGTGGAAGATTACTTTTATACCAATAGAACTTACAAATCAAAATGTTGACATGTTATTTTTTTTCTTTTTGCCAGTAAGATGATCTGCAAAATCAGCGTGAAATATAGGGAATTGTTCCAATATTTGTATTTATTTGTTAGATAAACATATTTAAGGAACTACAATCATTTTAGGCTGCATTTACATTAACTTTTCGTACTTCTTGTGCATTTTTCTCATTCATCCAGGCCATGGTATATCTTGTTGTAGTCAATTATTCAACTGACTTGAAGTTTAGTTCTTTGATTAGTTTTTTCATTTTATCCTCTTATGTGTTATTCATTACTTTACTTTTTTCAACTCGTCCTTATAAGTATTACTTTTTCCTTTAACAGATACATCTCTGCGGATTCAGACCGTGTTTGCATAGAGTATCCAGGATGGGGGGAAGAGGGTTCGACCACCGCACAGGAACCTCTCTTTCAGCTCGGTTTTTTGCCCCCCCCCCTTTTTTTTCTATTTGTCTTGTGGTTCATTCTCAGTGTCCACAACCCAAGTTTTTGACCAATTTTTTTATGTTTCTAATGTGGGCTGCTTTAATAATTCATTGATGATATCGGTCCTTATTTTTATTCATCAACACTTCTCTGTAGGTGGCATCTGTTTCCAACTTGTTGCTAATAAGCACGACGCTGTGCATATGTGAGCGATCATTTTGAGGCTTGGGTATATAATTTTTGAGTTTGTAGATTGATAGGATGTACATGGCGGAGAGTTTGGAACTGTTGTCCAAATTCTTCTGCACTGAGCATCTACCATTTTTTTTTTTATATCCAGTACATACGGAGAGAATTTTTGGGGGTGTAAATAGCGTGTTTTCTATGTCTACCCAACATATAGTGCCTGGATTGGTAGTCCTTGAGTTATTTGTGATCGGCGTGCCTTCATTTATATATGTTGAGGCCTCAAAACCTCCTGTATTTTTCTGTCTTGCAGGTTTTGTATCTTATTCTGGGTCTGCTTATACTCCCATCATAATCTTCTGATTGCGCTTGAAAGGGTTTAGGTTTTTTTTCTTAAATGTTACTGTAGGGTTCTAAAGAGATTAAGATTGTAGGAAGGATGGTCATTTTATGGAGTTTATTCTTCCAATCATTGACATAAATGAATGAATGATCATAATGATAAATGGATAGGTGTTCTATGTTTGTCCTGTTTAGGTGCGATATCATAGGGGGTAATGGGGGGGGTGGGGGTTCTGGCAATAGATAGGGCATGAAGTTGAATTCTAGGTATCGAAAACATGATTTATCGATTTTAAAGTGAAGTAGTTTGTAGTTCTGTTATATTTGTTATTATATTTAATTGATATCCTATTGTATGTATTGTATTTGAGTTGAAATGATGGTAGGGCAGGTTCTCGTTCAGTTCGTAACCAGAAGTTAAGTCTGCAAACACAGAGAGTTTTGATTCCGTTGTCCAATTTTAATTCCTTTGATCATCGGTTGATCTCTTTTTTTGTGGCTAAAGGTCCATACATAAGCGAAAGAAGTTGTGATCACGGTCCGCCATGTCTGGTTCCGTTTCCTATATGGTTGGAGAGGAAGCTCATGTGTGCTAACTTTGGCTCTGTTTGTTTGTATAGGTGGTATGTTTTTTATGTATTTTACGGCAGCCCACATATCCTTAAGCATATAGTGCCAATCAATACGATCAAGGCTTTCTCGCTATCGAAGGATGGTGTTATTGTTGTACTTTTGTTTTGTGAGGCATTGAGTATTGTATGGCTTTGCATGTGGTATCTGTGGTTTGCCGGCCTGGGATAATCCTGTTTGAATCATGAAATGATGAGAGGTAGATTTGTTTTTGATACGTTGCATATTTTTGGCAATTTATTTTGACATCTAGGTTAAAAATATGAATTGTAGATAGTTTGCTGGTGAGTCCTTTTTCAGTTTTGAATACCACTTCAGTAATCTGAGTTTAATGATTCTGTACTTTCCAAAGACCATTGATTAGTTATGAAGATACGATTACCGTTTTGCTAAAGGTTTGTAGTATAATGCAGTTAACCGTCGGGGTCGGGGGTTTTCTAGAGTGGAAGCTTTAAATTCTTCTTTATTTCTATACTGGTGAATTGGTTGTTATTGTTTTTGGCTGTGTTGGTAAGGGTAGGAAGTGTAGATCTTTTAGGAAATTGTCTATTGTGTTGGGGTGATTCCTGTTTCTGTCTACTGTTTTACTTCATATAGTTTTTGATAGTATTTAGCGAAACAGTGGATATATATTTGGTCTAGTTTAGACTCCTTTTCCTTCCTTCCGGTAGGAATTTATTCTGTGTGAGTTTTTTGGTTTAGTTTGTGGGCTAACATGGAGTCTGTTCGCTACTTTTTTGTGCAATATGTTGTTCCAGTCTAAAGCTTTTTTGGCTCCTGATTGTAATAATAAATTAGTTCTTGTTTTGTTGCGTCTGTTTCATGATAGGTCGCGCTAAGTTTAGCTATTGGACTTCCTTTTTTTTTATGTTTTCAATTCAGTTCTTAGATTTTATATTTTTCTTTTTCGCTCCAAATAGTTTGTTATTTGTTATTTACGGCCCTTATCACTGCTTTATGGGCAGCCCATACTGTAGAAGATGATATGTTGGGGGTGTAATTTTTCTTTGAACTATCTGGAGAGCATGTTTGTGTCTTTCTTTGTAGGTGTTCTTCTGTATGTGTTCTTTTGCCATATTCATATTGGTCTGGTATGTAATTATATTCTCAACTTTACAGAGCTATAGAGGCATTCAGACCAAGAGATTTCGCAATGGATGGTGTGTGTAGTTGTGATATAAACTGGGGTGATAAAAAACCAAGCGTAGTCATCTTGTAAATAGTTTGTTACTGGCGAGTAAAGGTGTATTCCCAGCAGTCTGGGTAGGTTAGTCCTCCATGCCATTGATGAGGTTGCATTTGAGAAGATTGGTAGTTTACAGGATGTGTTCTGGGACTGGTGGATGTACCTGATTGTCTAATTGGGTTAGGCTACATTGAAGTCGTCCCATAGTCGATGATGGGACCTGTGGCGTTAGAGGAATTATTGTTATGAGTTCCTTGAACCTCCTAACATTGTTTATTCTGTGCTGGTGTATCCTTTGGTGAGGAAACATTTTATATTTTGTTACCCCAGTCACGTTGTTTTTCTTGCTTTTGTGGTTGTTATGGTTCACCTTTTTGAAAGGGGTTGGGTCAGAAGATTTTGTGAATTTTTTGTTGTCCCTTTGATTTCGATTGTTTAGGTTGCTTAGCTCTCGAAAAGAGTTTCCAGTCATCATTAATGCTTAATCTTTCCAGATTAGGTGTGGTTTACCAAAATCAAGTTGTGTTCTATATATTTTTGTTCTACATCAAGATATAGGCATTTTTGAGAGATGTTTGGTCATATTACACATCTGTCTATAATATCTTTATTTACTTATGCTGGTTTCATGACTTTTTCCAGTAAGAGGTTTTAGTGGAGATGGGCCCATTCAGTGTTGTTTAAGGGAGGTTATCCATTTGGGAGTATTCAGTGATAGGGGTAGAGAAGAAGAAGGACAGTGAAGAAGGGATATAAAAGTTTGGAAAGGAGAAGGAATATTTGTTTACTAATTCATTTCTGTTACCTTCTTTTTACGATATTATGTACCTCTTCTAGATTAGATTGAGACAACATTTTTTTATATAAATGGTCTTAACATTTCCAGAAGTCTTTGGTTTGCTAGAGATATACAGCAGATATATACATTGTTCATTTCGTAGCTTGGTTATAGTCCTTGAGAGTCAAGTGAAGATTTGATAATTTAACTGTACAATCTAGAATGGACTATAACTCGATCCAAGTTCGAGTCGAACTATTCGAGTTCGAACGGACTCGGACTTCTTGAACTATCCTACCCGATTTTTTCGATATTTTCGGACTTTCAATAATTAACGGCATGTTCGAACTTTCGAGGCATGCAAATATCTATTATACCTATACGCGAGTAAATATCGAATATCTAATCCACTAGTAAAATGTCTAGTATCCTACACATGAGTAAATATCGATATCTACGCTCCGTGTAAATGTCATTATACCTATATGCGCGTAAATATGAATTCTCGAATCCGCAAGTTAAATGTCCATATACCATACGGAGTACTATTCGAATTCTCGAATCCGCAGTAAATTATCATTATACCTATCACGAGTAAATACGAATTCTTGAATCCGCGATCAAAATGTCCTAATAATCCAATTGCGAGTAATATCGAAGATCGAATCCGCGAGTAAATGTCTATTATACCAATAACGGCAAGTAAACATCCGAATTCTCAAATTCTGCAAGACTTTTCATGTGATAATTATCGAATGTTAGAACGTGAGAGCTCGAAGTCAGCGCTCGTTGAAGTAAAATTCAGTTTTCGAAAGTCCTGGATATTCAAACTTTCGACTATTTGACTCCCAATTTACGTTTAAATGGTCTTTTTCGAACGTTCCCTATAGTTTTCTAAATTTCGCCATCTCTATCAAATTCAGTGTAAAGGGCCATGTCCACCCCCAAACTAGAATCCCCCCCCCCCCCAGTATGGCCCCACCATGTAGTTAGTGTATCCTTACCTCACATCCCAGCTCCAGAAGGTTCTCCTGTAACCCCCCATAAGTCCCAAAACAGTCCCCAGGAGGCTGCAGGGCTCTGCTGCTACCTTGCCTCCGTTAGATATTTGTCATCGTACTGGCCATGCTTCTCCCCCTCACCCCCCTCTCCCATCCCCCTCTCTCCCTCCCTCTCCCTCCCGTATTCTTTCCCTCCCCCTAGCTAAAATCCTTTTAATATTCCTCTCCCCTGTCTGGTAGCCCAACCGCATGAATTATCTTTTTCAAAGCTCCCCCAACTCTTACTACCTCTTCCTCTTTTTCCTCCGCTGCACTGCAATGACCGGCAGCCCCCGTCCGTGATTGGTGCTGCCGCTCAAGCCAATCAAGACCGACTGCCGTCCCGCCCCGCTGCTTTCCTTCTCCACGCAGAGGGCTGGCAGTGCAGCGCGGAACGAGGGGAAGGTAAGTAGAGTTTGGGGGGCTTTTGCAAATACTAATCATGCGTTGGGCTACCAGACATGGAGCAGCATCATCAAAGTTCTTTTTTAGGGTGGACAGCCCTTAAGACAAAAGTCAACTTATTTTTTACATATTTATCAAGATAATTTTAACCTTCTGTGGATGTTCCCAGTGATAAGGTAAGAGAAGAAGGAGGTAAGTCAAAGAACGGATAGGCAGTTAAAAAGGGGAAGGAGTGTTATTTAGTTCCAGCCTTCAGTATTCCGATGTAGTCTTTTGGGCTGGTGTTATTTCATTCTAAGAGCTGTTATTTGTACAGCTCTTGTAATGTTTCTATTACTGTTTTTTTTTCTTTTTTTTTAACCAACAATATACATTACACCTTCTCGATATAATTGCATTATAACATTTCTTGTGATTACATGGTTTTAGCAGGTCATTTTGCTTACTAAGATTATTATCCACATAATAGTTTTCAGTGTTCATTGCAGATTTTGTAGTCATTTTTAAATCAAATATAAATTTACCATTTTAACTGTATCATACAATTCAATCCAGGCCACCCTAATACCTTATTTTTTAAGTTCTGTATTTCAAGATAATTGGATGGGAGAGACCCTTGTTTTAAGTTAAAATATAAATTATCTTGTATATCCCCATTAACCTACAGGTTACTGCTGTTTCATACTCTCTCCATTAAGGAGAATGTTTGATGGCAGTGGATTCGCTTGGTGGTTTGGGTCAAGAGGCTCATCGGTGCTAAAAGATCCTCCTCTCATCTGGGCGCATTATTATAAATTTGAAGGGGAAACCCCATCTTATATCGATTTTGTTTCTTATTTAAATTTCCAGCTGGATTTGCACACCCTTCGGCACCTTGGTAAAAGGTTACCAAGGTCTTGTAAAACTGGACTGGGAGCCTCGAATTCCACTTCTCCATATGTACGTGCTGCTACCATCACTTTTTTCTTTAGTTCACAGTAATGAAGGTTGCAGTAATGTCCCTGGGAGGTCGTTTCCTGTTGGTTTTGGTCTTAGGCTCTGTGGGCCCGGTCCATTTGAGCTTTCTTTGTGGCTTCTTGTGGGAGGAGATGGGTTGTAACCCAGTTTAGATACGTCTAGGTCCTTCACTTGTTTCCGGTATCCCTCGCATTCATATTTTCCTCTCCTTGCCCTGTTCTCGGCATCTTCGTTCTGGTCTTTGAAGAGATATATGTCATGGCGGACTTCTTAAGTTCAGCCCTTCATTTGCCTAATACTGTTGGGAAAGGTTGTCTGAGCCCGACTCAATGAGGTGAATCTTCTCCGTATGTTATTTCTGGTGTGACCCCTTTCTATTATTTGTGCTTGGGGATGTCTGTATTGTTGTTATAGTTGGTGTAGAGTCTCCAAGTCTTATTTTGTGCATGGGCTTGAGGAGTATGCCTCTGAGTGCCTTGTGCACATCTTGTGTGCCTTTCGGACTGGTCTGTGCGCATGGCAAAGTCTATGAAGTTTGTTTTGTTTGCGACCTTTTTTTTCAGACTCATCTCTGTATTGATTCCGTCTTGTTTAAGCCTTGTCTGGAGATTTTAGGCAGTTTTGATTCCCCCCATATACGACTTTGCTGTTTGGTATAGCGGAGCTCCGGTTAACGCGTCCGCTCTCATTCCTGGTCAGCTCCGGTCCCCCACTGCAATTTCTTTACGTTTTTAGATTTCCTTTTTGGCAAGATCAGTTGGTTTGGGAATCTACGATCACACAGCATGAATGTTAAGGGCATCGGTCCTCCCCAAAACTAAAATTTAACCCCTTACTGGCCACATTAGAAGTTTAAAACGCGCCCTACCTTACATTTCTGCTGAAAATGTTTTCCCCTGCGTGTGACTCATGCTGTGCCTGAGTTGTCTCAACTTCGTCAAGGTTTGAGCAGGCTCAGTGCCACCTCCCCCCCGGCCTCTCCTCGTTTTTCTCTCCCTCCCCTAACTTACAACCTTTGGGTATCGGTGGGCTGCTCCCCAGCCAACCGCTTATATATATTGCAAAAATCCCGCATCTTTACTTACCTTCCCTCGCTCCTCTGCTGTTCAGAACTCCCGGCAGCCGCGACCCATGAAGTGCTGCCTCTCAGCCAATCACGGACCTGGCTGCCGGTCCCGCCCTGAGGGCGCAGAACAGTTGCGTGGAGTGACAGCGGGGGAGCTAAGTAATGCATCGGGGCCTTTCTAAAAAAACATACTATTAATCGGTATGGGGCTGAGGGAGCATGCCCTACCACTATAAAAGTTTTTTAAAATGTGTGGACATGCCCTTTCAGGCAGACAGGGTGAGTTTATTTTATTAAAGGGTATTACCACAACAACTTCAGATTATGGCTAGCTGTGCTTTAAACTAAAGTGTGCTAATTTTTTTTGTTCTATTCCCCCCCCCCACCACCTCCCCATAGCACCTTTACTCCTTGAGTGCTGAATATACCTGAGCACGCAACATCCACCATGTGAGCGCAGGTGATGTCAGTGTGCGCAACATTAGTGCCAAATCGAGGGTGCCCGCGATTGTGAGCCAGCATAGCCTACAACAAGGGGCGATGAGGAGGGAGGGCAGAAAAACAAATAGAACACCTTTTAGTTTTAAAGCCACACTATCCAGTAGCTGGAGTTTTTTTACAGTGTACATACCCTTTTAATAAGTTCATCAAGGCCATGATTGCCTACAGGTTCATTGGTGGTTAGCTACCTTCTGTCCTCACTCGGCAGAAACAATGATTTAATTTTGAATAGAAGCAGCTTAATCAAAATGCAAAGCCCAATCTGAAGCAAACATGCCCAGAGGAAGGCAGGGCCCAGAACTAGTGGCACAATTCACTACATTCCACACAGTCTCAATCCAATTCCGCACAGTACATTACTTGTTTTTATAGCTTATTTCCCCACTCTCTTAGACAGCTACTTTACCTTCTCAGTTTTCCAGCATTTCCTGTCATCTTGCCAGCCATTTCACCACTCTCTATGACAGCTACGTTACCATTCTCCAGTTTGCGCCAGTCCTTTTTCCATTTCTCTTGCCATCATTTCCACCACCTTGGCTTGCAAGCAATTTCCATTCTCAGCTTGTCAGCCCATCTCTATATAATTTCCCACCAACTCATTAGTCTGTTTTGCCACCATTTTACCAGTCGCAGTTCCTAACATTTTCCAGTCCTATTTCAGTCTCTTCACAAGTCTTGGCTTGTCAGCAGTCTCAGATCCAATGCCATTTCACTAGTTGTTAGCTTCCATTCATTTACCAATCTCAGTTTTCCAGTCCCAGTTTCCAGTCCTCCTTGACAGACAATTCACCAGACTCCGTTGCCAAAAGAAGACAAATGAAAAACGAAAGAGAACTTTGACAAAGAGGGCTTTATTGTTGTAAGTAGGGATGGGTCTCAGGTTGTTTGACCTGGTTTCCATTTTAAACTGCGGGTTTTGGTAGTTCGATTTTTCGGTTTTTGAAGTATCGATTATTCTTACCAAAAGTGAACGAAGCTAAAGGTATCATATTCCTGTAAATACACCACGCAATGACTATTCTAAATATATACTTATCAATCATGCTTAGATCTGCAACAAGGGGTTTGGGGTAATTACAACAATGTGTGGCATCTCTCTACAGATCCTAGATCGTAGTCTAGCGTTATTATAAGGCCACGATTTGAATCTAATATGCGGCACCTACAGTTACCCTACTGTATAATCTTTTGGAACATCTCATTTCTTCATCAGATAAAATGAATGAATAAAATTTAACGCCTTCCAGGATATATTCCATATTTTAGCATTTTCTACATCTTTACAAGAAGATTTACAATATTTTGCTGGATGTACTGGTTTACTGTAATTCTTTATTGGAACCTGGTCATTCTCCTACCTCGTTTTGTGTGGTCCCAGCTTCCCCACTTCCCATTCTTTCTTTTCTCAGGAATTTGTCCATCCTTCGATATTATTATACCCTCTTCTACTCTGCCCAAACTTCTGTTCACCTCGTGGACGGTGACAAGACAGTTTCTTATCTGGTTTATACATCATATTTTCTTGCCTTTTTTTTGTGCTGAATGCGAATCCTCGTCTCGCTACGTCTCTATGGCTATTGACCGGTATGTAGGTCAAGTTTGCAAACCCCTTCATTATTTACTTATCATGAGCAAGAACAAATTGTGCTCTGTTAGCTAGCCTAACCTGGTGCACTGCAGCCGCAACGCCTCATTTTCTCTTTTAATAGCCGGTTTGTCCTTTTTTGTGGTTTGAACACTATCAGCAACTTTTTTGTGACCTAAAGCCCTGCTCAGCATTTCCTGCACTAAACAGGTCCTGAGAGAACTACTCTTTGGGATACTATATTTCATTATGAATTGTCCCCTTTTTCATTACTTACTCCTACATTTTTATTATTTACGTTCACCATTCGCAAATACAGTCCTCGGAGGGTAGCAGAAGGCCTCTCCAGTTGCAGCGCCCATATTGTGTGGTTTTTTTGTATTATGTTTTCAGCTTTTGCCTATTTTGCCGAGATTCTCAGAAGGGGACATGTACCTCCTCTTTAATGTTTCCTCATTGGTCAATGTTTAAATCCATTATATACAGTTTAGGAACAAGATTCTGAGAGCCATGACACGTGTATATATGGCAAATAATCAATAACTTATATGTCAACTCCACTATGGTGTGTTGTTATTTTAACCCTCAGCACAATAGTCTGGAAATTATTGAAACTTGAGAACAATGACACAGATCAGTGTTAGGACCAGGTTGCATTTGCTGGAAACTCTCATGGCAATATTACATTTATTCCTGTCATTTCTTTACCTTACCACTCTTCCATAATGCATTAAAAGGATATGTCCACCCCCAAAAACGTTTTTGATGTCACCTAATTTCCCCCCTAAACCTAACCTCACGAGGTTCAAAATGCTTAATCCTCCCATGTACTCTGTGATGTCTCTGCAATCATCGTTTTTGCTGCTGCTGGTGAGGCCTTTCTGCAGCTTCCGTGCCGAAAAAGTCGCAGAGACAAACAGACAGCAACCGAGGCGAACGAGACTGGTAAGTCATTTGGGAAGCGCTTTGAGTTTTGGGGGACAATTGGGTCATATTCAATAGTTTGTTGGCGCTGCGACCTACCCTTTAAGCCATGGAGATTTCTAAACAACAGCCCCGTAGGTCTGGAGCCTCATTTTCACAGCAATAGCCATTAAGTTTCACTAAACCTAGACTTCTAATACTCCACTGCACTGTATCCAAAGCATCCTTTGCTCAAAAACGAAGGAACAGTAAACATAGGATAATTTCCATAATGAATATGAAAAATTAACAAACATATGTTTTCCAGTATAGATCATCTTTATAATTTAATGCTCCAGTTCCATTTGGTGTCAATCCATCCCCACAAAATACAGAAATTTCAAAAAAACGTTTGAATCAAATTGCTTACATCACCTCAGGCCCCCAAGAACTCATTAGCAGGAAGGGCTCATTGCGGAAGGCCCATGTATCAGGAAGGGCTCATGTAGCAGGAAGATCTGTGACCCTGATATCTTATTCTCAAAAATGTCAGTTGTAAGTCGACCATACTTCCTTAATGAAAACCAAGCGTAGTTTGAAGTTAGTTACTGGAGATTAACAAGCAAAACGCACTCTGGGCAGATTGTAGCCAGTGTCCTTCTGTACCAAAATGTTTTTCAGAAAGAGAAGAAGGTAAACCTTCATTCCGGTCCCATAATGCCTTCGAGGTCAGCCTCCTCAAATATGTTCCCGCAACCCCAGTAAGTTTGTTTCATACAGTTCTGAATAGGATACTCGAGATGACTGTCGAGTGGTGAATAGAACCCGTTTCAAATCGATCGGAAGATTTCCAATCTCTCGACGAAACTTTCGGAACTCACAGAACTCCGTGTTTTTGAATTGTCCAATTTTTATCGAAACCTGAATTTGAAATAGGCTTATCGAAATCGAAAGTAAGCCATTATGCGAAATCGAAGTGCCGATTATGAAAATCGCATCCTCCTCGCAAGTAATGATCGCATTTCGGTACAGCTGAAAATAGATGGCGGAAGCTCGAACACAGCCCGAGTGTGAGGAACATGTTTTTTTAAAATAAGTTTTGGTTTTATTTACACGGTTCCCCAGACCATTCCCAGTCTCTGTGTCATTTACATTAAATCCTACTATTAATATTTTTCCTCAAATGGACAGAAATTTAGAATTAATTTCCCAATTTATGGGTTCGTTTTCGCTTTTCCCGAAACATTCTAAAATTCGAAAACGGAACAAAACTCAACAGTTTTCGAACATCTCTAATCGGTACCCTCCACCCCATCCCAAATAAAATTGTGGAAACCTTTTGCTTTAGTGCACATTACCTTACTTGCATCTCTCCTTTTGAGTGTGTTGACACCTTCTATCTTTTAGTGTTAAATGGCACACAAATGTTTTGCTCCTGTAAATAAGTTGATTGCATCGCTTGTACGCAATGCAGCACCCAAATCTTTTGTTCGCCAGTGCTGCAGCCACCCAAAGCCAAATGGTTTCGAAGGACATTTGGGGGGTGTGGTGGTGCATCATAAGTCATGTATCATTAGTCTTGAACTCAAAACGGTCCCATTAGTACCAGGTCAACAGTTCAATTGTCTCATTGGGCATATTTGAAGGATCTTACAGTTTTTTCCCGATAACAATCTTCTATACAGCTTATTGTTTGAGAACAATATCCCGGAACATGGCTGTTTTACTTACTGTTAATGAAACTTATGAACTTCCTATCTGTGTTTACTCAGAGGGCTACAGGGTTTTTTGGTTGGGGTTACGAGTTGATGGTGGATTGCCCATTGGTACGCGGGTGAAGACCTAAATTGTTTTGGTTTCTCATCCAACAGACCCAAGTTTTGATGTGGAAATTTGACTGTCCAACCTAACTTCCACATCAAAACGCAACATTTTCTCACGCGATTTTGATTGCTGACCTTTCGTCGTTCTGCATTAAAAATGACATCAATAGTTTTAACTGATGTTTACTGGCAGAAATTGTATTTTTGTCCTTACCCCAGGTTCAGTGGAAACGCTAATACCATCCCTTATGTGCTCCTTCTTGGGAGCCTCTTTCTGTGGCCCGTGATTTTATCAACATATTGTAGGCCACAGCGCGCCACATATTGCATTGTCAATTTGTATTATTGGAAATTTGTCATTATTTGATTTTTGATTTCTTTTTTGGCTGATATTTCTTACATGTGCACCAGATATTCTGTCATTACTAACACTATCTAGAAACCTATAATGGAATTTAACATTTCAACTTTCTCTGGATATTGTTTGTTGGCATGATTTTATTAAGAACGAGGTCACCACGGAATAAATCCCACAGGTCAACCAATCTATAATACAGAACTTCAATGGTGCCGCTTAGAACCATCAGAAAGCTCCTAGGTAGGATGCACCTATCTTACTCTCTACCCCTAGGTGCACTACACCTATATCACTGGAAGCATTAGCACATAGATCAACTGGCGTACTGCCAATAAATCGACTGGGAGCACTAGCCAATAAATCACTGGGAGCGCTAGCACAACAAAATACTAGGAGACTATGCCAACAAATCACTAGAGGCATTAGCACAATATTCAACTGTGAGTCTAGCACAACAAAGCACTAGGAGCACTAGCCAATACAATCACTGGGAGCATAGCACAAATATATCCCTTGGGAGACTAGCACAATAACTCAACTAGGAGCACTACCCAACAAACCACAGTAAACCTTAGCACTAAAATCAATGGCAGGACTGAGCACAATAACTCACTAGGAGTCACTACACACAACTTCACTGGAGCATAGCACATAAATCAATTGGAGGACTAGCACACTAAAATCACTGGGACACTAGCACAACAATCACTAGAAGCATTAGCACATAATAATGGAGGACTAGACAATCAATCTGTTTCTGTGTGGGTTTACTTTTTCAAAATGGTTGATCTCATAAACTTAGATGACCAGCTCTTTATTACTATAAAAAATCTATTATTCTTCAGTTATTAACAAACCTATTGTAGCCTGCTACTGTATGCAGCAGACTGTAAGAGTCAATCAGGTACTGTAGTAAAGAGTAGAGATGGCCGAACTTCATAAAGTTTTGTCCGTTTTTGAAACTTCATAAGCATGGGGAGTGATACTGTAGTTCTGAAAATGTCTGGGTGAATTTACAGCTAAACAACATGGTAACTTTCTGTAACTGGCTCTGGTACTTGTGAAAGGTCTGGGAGAAATGTCCTATCACCAAAAACTTGTAAACACTTCCTTAAACACAAGCGGGCAATGTGTCGGTTTGCACAAGGCCCTTTCGAGGGTTACACCCATTCGATGGTTAGCGAAAATAAAACGATAAATTCGAGGGATTCAAAAAAAAATCGAACAATCCTTTCGAGGGGTTAGCGAATGCTACCATTCCGAGGGTAGCGGAAATGATCCGTACATTCGAGGGTTTACCAAAAATGAACGATACTTGCGAGGGTTCTCAAAATCGAAGGCTACATATCGGGGTTAGGGAACGGTACATTCTACGGTTAGCGAACATGATCCGTAACATTCGAGGTTACCGAAACCGATCCATAATTTCGCAGCGTTAGTGAACGATAACATTCCTAGGGTTTAGCGAACAATTATTAATTATCAAAAATCCCCAGTAGTCTGGAAATAAACTAGTCAAACCCGAACTAGTGTAAATGTTGAGTTCACCCGCCCCATAAAATCCGCTCGAACTTGGGTTTCGATTTGGTTTGTGTACTTCAACTCTTTAACAAAGTGGGATAGAAACCATTTCTTACATCTAACATGACCGGGGGGGAAGTATGTTAATGACCAATTTTATAGACTAGCTACTAACTGTTTGGGCTATTAGGTGAATGTTGAGATGACAGGTTGGACAACTTGCATTATTCTGCTGGAGTATCTCAACAATTCCAAGCAGATGTGCCCATTGGAATAAAACACTTTTCTACCACAATCAGTACTGGTGTTGGCAGGCCTTGTTTTTTTTTATAGTCCGTTAGGCACTCATTTTACCAGTGCTGCAAATTGCTCCCGCGAAATATGCTTTTTTATTATCGGGACATTTTTTTTCCCCTAGACTATCATGACCATTAGAGATGTTCCGAACGTCACAAAATCCGCCTGCTCGAGGATCCGCGAATTTCAAAAAATTCGAAAATCCGCAAACGACCCTTACACCTATATAAATGGAGTTCGGCAATCCGTTCTTCAAAAATACGGTATTCTTCGAAAATCCACGTATTCTTCGAAATACGAGGATTCTTCGAAATACGAAACCAAAATTGTCTTTCTCGGCCAAAATGGAAAAATTCAAGTGGAAATTGCCGAATTTACGAAGGATTTCATCGATTTCGAAAATACGAGACATCCTCATATTAAATAACGATATCCGCCGTTCGCGATCACGGGTAAAATCTTCACGCTGTTCCATTTCGGATCCGCAAACTGGGACATCACTAGTACAATCCTCAAATGTGGATATTTCAAAACATTTGTTTCATGGATCATAATACAAACGGTGATCACCAACCCCCACACAGACAACAGGTACACCCACCTACTGACCTACCTCCTATTCTAGGGAAGCCATACTAAAGTGTACTATCGTCAAAAAACTAATTTTGATCAATCAATCAAAGTTAGTTATATGGTCATACCTGCAAAAACTATACCCCCACCTCCCATGGTACCACACCTACTGACCTACCCTTATTCCTATTGGCAGCCATACATTTAAAGGGTAATAAAGTTAAAAAAAACTAATTTGATTTTTCTTCATAAAAGATAGTTTCATGCGTCACCAAAAAAGAGCATACCCACTTAACCAGACCCAGGTCACACACCTACGATCTCTTTCCCTTACGGGTGGCAGTGAACTTGATAAGGCACCTTGTCCGAAAACATGTTGGTCACTAAAAGTCTTCAAAGATATCACTTTGGAGTCTTTCCTTCAGTCTGGAAGCACCTGTATACCATATTTTTGATCGGGGGGGGGGGAGGGGGGGGGGGGGGGGGGGGGGGGGGGGGGGGGGGGGGGGGGGGGGGGTGGCAGCCAACTTAAAGGGTAACTTAAGTCCAAAAAACTATTTTTGACTCAATACCAAAGTTTGTTTTTTTTTAACTCCACCTGATCCATGCCACCCAATACTGACCCACCCTCCATTTTCATGCAGCCATATAAGTTAAACACATATTTTTGGGGAACCATCATCAAAAAGTCATTAGGTATTTCATCTCCCATCCTGATTAGGTACAAACACACACCAACTGCATGTGACATATTTAAAGGGTATTAAAAAGAACAATGTCCTCTCATATGCATTATTGAGTTTTAGAAATCTGCATCACAAACACACAAATTTTCCTTCCAAAATCGGTCATTTCACAAAACTCCAAGTTTAATACGTTTGTATATTTTCTAGTTTGTAGACTGTTGTTTTAGATGAAGCGCAATTGCTGAATTCTCATATATTGAGTTATCAGAATACAATAGTCATAGGAAGATCCAGGGAAACATAATTGTAATATATAACCTAATTAAAAAATGCCTGGGGAACTTGTTACATATGAGCATTAGTTTATGTGTAGATGGGAAATTACTTCCCCTAATTGTAACAATTTTTGTAATAAAAAAGTTTCCAACTAGAGATGGACTAGAACTCGGTACTCGCACCCGAGTTTCAGAGCCAAACTATTCGAATTGGAACAAATTCGGACTTCTCGAACTATCCGACCCAGATTTTCGATATTTTAGGACTTTTCGTAAATATTGAATGTTCAGAACCGTTCGATTGATGTGAGTAAAATGCCCTATTATACTATACCGAGCATCGAAATCCGTGAGTAAGTGTCCATTAAAGTCTACGCGAGCATCGAAGCCGCGAGATAAATGTTACTGGTAATCGGGGCAACGCGTTTTGAAAAATAGCAGGAGGGAGAGTAAAATTGATTTTTCGAATGTCCTGGATATTAGAACATGTTCCCTAGACCATTTCCCAGGTCCCACAGCCATTTTACCTTAAGTTACCCTTGTTTTGTAATTGTATTTCATTAGAACTTGTTTTCAACTATTTGCCTCCCTTGACTTTAATGGGTCCGTTTTCGAGCTTTCCAAACTTTCCATATAGTTGCGAAAGTATGGATGCATGCAACTCGAACCCGATTCGAGCCAAAACTGTTCGAGTTCAGACTGAACCGGACTTCTCGAACTAATCTCGGACGCGGACTTTCGAATATTCCCGGCTTTCGATGATTTATCGAATGTTCTAACGTTCGGTTCGAATCCGCGAGTAAAAAATGTACATGGTATCGAGGCCGACCATCGATCTGCGAGTAAGTCTCCATTACAGCCTATCGCGAGTATCGAATCTGCTGTTAAATGATCCATGTTACTCGAACGTTCGAATCAGAGCTCGAAAGTAGCGCGCGTGAGAGTAAAATGATTTACTTAAGTCCTGTATTGGAACATCTCCCCATACCATTTCCCGGTCCCACAGCCATTTACCTTAAGTTACCATTAATTTTAGTTGTATTTGGACCTCGAAACTTTTCGCTATTTACCTCCCATAGACTTTAGGGTCCCCTTTTGTCGGAACTTTCGAACCTTTCGAACTTTTTATCATAGTTCGAAGTTCTAAAACGGACCGAACTTTCAATAGTTTCTCCATCTCTATTCACGTTCGAAAACGACCAACTTTCGAAAGTTCGGCATCTCTTTTCCAAATGAATTCAACTGCGGAGACTGAACTGTGGAGATCACCCGGCACAACTCCTTAAAGGAGACTAACCCAGACTGTTACACTCAGCATCTGAACATGATATCCTCTAAAAACAACAATAAAATGTAAATAGCAATTCAGTAATAGCATTACAGTAATGTTATTGCTTGAAATACAGTAACTTTGCCACACTCCTGATAAATCGTAACATGCCCCTTGCTATGTTCTGTCCTTAAATTGATTGGCTAGAGCTACTAGTGGGGGAACACTGTACAGTTCCTGCAGTATCTTAGAACTAAGCATTGTGAGAACATATGTGTCATAAACCCTGTGCAATCCTGGAACTGGGAAATAATACACAAACATCATGTTTTTACTGCTTTTATCTGCCTTCTAAGTCAATGTTGTTCTGAAGCTTTAGTTGTCCTTTAAGTTTTATTTTAATGACAGAAAAGCAGGAGGTGAATCTTGCTCCTACCTCCCCTAGAATTATAGATTCTGGGTTGGGGGGAGATTAGGTTTTAGTAATCTTTAAAATACTTAGCATCTTTACCTTACAGTATTCATTTATGTTTAGGTTTTGGAAAAGACACTTCTTTATCCAGACAAAAGGAATAAACTTTTCCCACAACACTACACGGATGTTCCACTTATTAGCCTTGTCTACTCCCCTCAGGACGATTCAGATATTTAACTGGCATCTTTCCTGGTTTACTCCAGACTGTTCTCGTCAATCTCTTAACTTTAGTTCACTTGTTTTTCAGGTGTCCCTCAACTTCACACTTCTATGTATTTCTTTCTATGTAACCTGTCTGTCCTGGAGATTTTATCACTCCTCTACGCTTCCTAAACTGCTGTTTCTTCCTACTGTTCAGGGATGGCGGTTTCCTATAATGCTTGTATTGGCCATTGTATTTCTTCCTGTTCTGTGCTATCACGGAGTCTCTTTCTGCTGACCCATGGCTGTTGACAGGTATGTCAATTTTGACACCCTTCATAGTCCCTTATCAGACAAAAAACTTTGGCTCTGTTCGCAGCCCCAGCCTGGTGTATGGCAAAGCCCTTAATTCTCTGATACTCACTAAGTGGTCACTGACTTCTCATTCTGGGGTTTTAATCACTTGTAATTTCTTTTGTGACCTCCAAGCTTGATTAGTATTTCTTTGCATGACAAGTTTGTCATAAGGGACTATTCGAATAATGGTTGTTTGTAGGTGTCGTTCCCGGGTCATTACCAATAGCATCTTATTCCATGTATTATTTCTGCTATCCTTAAATCAAGACTTCACAGGAGCTAAATGCGTTTTCAATTTTGCTCTCATATGTGTAGTTTTTTATTGTATCTTCAGCTCTAGCCTGTACATGCCCGTATTCCAGAAGGGACATGCTGTTCTCGGTACATGTTTGTTACTTTGGGTTCCAATGTTAATCCTTTAATTTTACATTTAGAACAACTCACCACAGCATGAAGCAAGTAATTTAATTACAAATGATCCCTGTCCGTAAATGAAAGAACTTGTACGATGCCCATGCATACACGAGGTCTCTACCACTGCTGGGTATGTACAGCCATGGTCGTCTTCCTTCCAACCTTGCCTATCACAATTTGCAATATTTATAGTTTTAAAAACTTTCAGGTTATTCAAAAAAGTTCTTATTGTTTAAAAGGGCTAATTTTGCCCCAACCCATCATATCTTACTTACATTGAAAGCTAACTCTGATTGGTTGGGGCAAAATTAGCACCTTTTAACGATAAGAACTTTTATTTGAATCTCCTGTTTTATTTTTATTCCTT
The DNA here is from genome assembly GCA_019447015.1 of Hymenochirus boettgeri. Lineage (NCBI taxonomy): Eukaryota > Metazoa > Chordata > Amphibia > Anura > Pipidae > Hymenochirus > Hymenochirus boettgeri. The sequence continues at coordinate 238,566,044 of CM033471.1, read as the reverse complement.
CTAGGAAAAGTGCTGCCTTCATCAAAATTCCTCTCACTTGGTACTAGTCGGGAACACTCGGTCAATATTTTTATGACTTATGTATTGTTTAAAAATGGTATCAGATCTTCTGTAACTCTTGTGATTGGTAGAGATCAACACAACTGATTTGAGCCCAATTGACTCAAATTTTACAATATATATTATTTTGTATTTAATTTAATTGACAAATTTGATGGGGATTTTAAATTTCTTTAATAGAATTTGATTTTTCATTTTTTAATATTTTCAATGAAATTTTTTAAAAATTTCTGTCAGATTTGTGGTTTTAGAACCGGCAGTTTCATTCATCGCTAGGTGATTGGTTGTTTCGTTATTGGTGTTGGTATCACTTTTCCGTCCGACCAGCTACTGCCATGCAGTTTATTGACACTAAAATTACCTCAAATTACCAACCCCACCTTAAATCTTAATACCTACAAAAATACCCATATCCCCCATGACAAAGACTGTTGTTAATTTGTTAATGCTTTCACTGTTCCAGCCGAGTGGATGGCAATCATTAGTAGGAAGTTATATTCTAGCCACCCACAACCACCCACTCTTGTTTAAGAAGAGGCTGGGGCAAGGTTAATTCCCCTTTAATTATTCGTGCGCACATTCCTATATTTCAAAAGCAGAACTCTTTAAAATCCAGTTTACCCAAAAGTTGTGGATCTGTGCAAAGTTCCATTAATGCACCCTCTACCATAAGTAAGGCCGAATTCCTTCCCATATTTCGTTAGGACAACAGTCATCCCAATGTGAAAGCATTTCGTTTCAAAATATTGTATCTCATTGCCAATAGTGCCATGTGACCAAAAAAAAATCCCACTCATTTCCATACTCACAAATTGCAATCCCCAATCCTGTCCCTTTGGTCTTCTCAATATTTCATCTCAATGTCCAGATTGGACACCACACCTACGGCCATTTTTTTTATACTCCAAGAAAATATGCAATACATTCACTGACTCTATAGCCAACTACAGAAGCACACTTCCCAGTTATAGAATTAATGTTTTGTGTTGCTATGTATAAATGCTGTTCTTGACATTGTACTGATATGGTACTAGTGTATAAGTACAGATGAGATGCTGTAATAAAATATTCTACATTATCCAGAAAACACATGTTTTCACTTGCCAAGATCTACTATGGTCTTAGAAATACACGCCTAAAACATCAATGACCCGCACTAAAAAGTATAATGGCTGTCTACCTATGCTGAAAATCACGCCTTTGCAGGACCAGATTCTGCATAAATAAATTTATAAAGAAAAAAGCGTATTATTTTTATTATTTATTATGATTATTTAAAGTAATTACTGAAGAATAAGACCGCAAACCACTTCTGGGCAGATCATTGCCTGTGTCTCTGTAGTGAGAAGAAACAGAAGCCTATCCTGCATACCTTGTCATCTTAATTTTCCCCAGGGCACCATGACTACATTATCCATGGACACCCTTAGGCTGTTGTCATCCAGTCCTGGTATGTTCTCCTATTCTGACCAAGCATTTTAAACCTCTTGCGGTTGTCAGGTAGGAATATACTGACCAAAACAAATGGGGGTTTATTCCTGTATGTTTCCCCCGAAGATTTTATAGGGTTTTTCAATGGTTCCATGTGAGCTTTTCTCTTAATTAATGGCATGGTCATCCTTAAGCACAAAAAAAACAAGTCGTCCTTAGTTACCTCTCCAACCCTACTGATAGATTTTGCACTTTATTACCTGCACTTTATTACTAACCAGATTATTTGCAGTCAAGTGTAACATCACAACGCACTGATTAACTGCTTTTCCCTTGCTTTCCTTGGTGATTGGGATTTCGTTACCCTTCCTGTCCCTTTTCCCTTGCACGATACATACTCTTAGGAGATAGAAACATTGGTGTGGGGTATGTCAAATGGCCAGCCTGTCTTCTCCTCAACATTGGTGGCAACTGCAGTAGCCTACTCTAACGCAATGGTTCTGCTGCTGTACTCAGAATACTTTCACCATTTTCCCCTATAGGATGCGATATGATTCAAATTACAAAAATAAATATTTTAAGGGGAAGTTTTGTGCAACTACATATCTTTTAACGAAAAAAGAACAGTATTTTTTCATCCCTAATGACTTTCATCTGCCCCTTCAGCTTTGTCTGTGTATAATAATTCTTTCTAATACTGATTCCTGTTTGCAGGACCCCCCATAGAGACCGTATGGTCTTACCTTGACTCCCAGCACTGGATTGCTTCATTGCCATAGAGAGTCTGAGCAGTTTTGACCTCTCCACCGCCAATCGTAGAATTACTTTTCCACATTCCACATTCCACATTCCATTAGTGCATTCTGGAAGGATAAGGACCATTCACACCTATAAATCATCTTATTAATGGTCCCCGCAGAAAACTAGCAAGGGGTATCAATCAACTGATTTTCAATGGAAGATAATATATAGAATAAATAGGTCTGCTTAATTAGAATTGACAAACTTCATAAACTGACCCATTAAGGACACTAAACCTGTGTTTTGTGTATTGCATCTGTGTTCTATTCTTCACAGTGAGGTGCGAACACTTATTCCCACCTCCTGTATAATCAGCCCAGGGTTCTCCACTGACTTACCTTACCGACGCTCCACTCGCACTGCTTCCTGGAGCTGACACTCTGATTTTTGGAAAATCTCGAATTTCCAGGATAATTTGAATGTACGAATGCGGAAGCCTCAAAAGTCGCGCGTGTGTGAAATCTGACATTTGAACGTGTTCACCAGACCATTTTCCCAGCCCCTCAGCTCTGTACAGTAATTTACCATTTTACTATTTTATTCTTATTTTATCCAAACTTTTCAAACTATTTGCCCCCATTGACTTTACTGGGTCTGATTTAGAATTTTCACATTTTGATAAATCTGAAATTGGACTGGATTTTGCCCATCTCTAATGCCAACAGTTATGTTATAGGCACCTTCCATGTATAAATACAAACATAGAAAAGATAATCAATGCACATTCCTGGGCCCCATACAATATCCTATTATCTGCACACTGGCATACTTTATAAACAAAGGGGTTTTAGTATACATTACTGTGATCACATGAATGAAAAGCCTTCCAACCGCGTCAAGGTAACCCCAGTCTGGAAGGTCCTAGTAGTAGTAGTTGTCGTGATGACGCTCTTCCGATCTTCCGTCATCACGGTATTGTATGTATTCCATGTATAAATGGTATCTACTACCATCTAGCAGACAGTTAAAAAATACTTTTTGACGCATTATACTGTAAATACCTTGCTTTGCCATGCAATTCACTGTGACATGGAATATTTAAGTTTTTGAGTTTAAAATTTTAGTTTTTTGAGTTAAAACAATAAAATATAATATAGAATATTAACCTATTAATAGGGAGGTTTCAGTCGAAAAAATATCATAATTTTCAAAAGTAACAGCAACATTGCTCTGTATCTGTACATTTTAAGTCATGTTTAAAAAATACTGATAAAGATCAATATTTTAAGATGTCATTACCATTTGTATTGCCAAATATGAAGTGCTGCTATCGCTCTCTATTGCCCCCTTTAGGCAATGCACTGAGACAATAACGGCATAACTAATACATTGCATATAATTCATAAATTATGTTAAACCATTCTGAATCTTTATAGATTTAATCCTAAAGAATAGAGATGGCCGAACTTCATAAAGTTTGGTCCGTTTTCGAACTTTTGAACTTTTAAAAAACGGACCCATAAAAATCAATGGGGGGTAAATAGTTTGGAAAGTTCGGGTGAACAAAGTAAACTTACCGTACTTCTTAGTGCCGCAAAGGCACTTATAAGTGCCAGGAAAGTGGGGTCCCGGCTTGAGCTGTGGGACCCCTTAAGCCCCAAAGGGCCCTTGTCAGGGCCACAAGGGCACTTATAAGTGCAGGGGAGGGGGATCCTGATTCGAGCTGTGGACCCCTTAAGCACCAAAGGGCTCTTGTCAGGACAATGGTCCTGACAATGGTCTTTGTAAGGTCCCGGGAGGGGGTCCCGGTTTCACGCTGTGGGATCCCCGAACGTCCGTCCGAGGGATTGTCTGTGGGAATCCTCAAGCGGCTCATTTCGGGAATCTCTGGAGAATTCTATCCCTGTGCTTGGTTGTTAGCCATTGACTGTGCAATTTGAATTAAATATTGTAAAATGTGACTTTTATATTGTGAAGCAGGGTACTGCTATACTTGGAAGGGATCTCTTTGCAGCATTAAACCTACAATTAGTTAATGGTGTCATTACTACAGCACCAGTGCCTTCCACACAGCCTGTGCCTAAAATTTCACCACAAAGCAACACTCCACTGGGCTGTGCAAAGAACTTTGTGCATAAAATTAAGTTGAAACCAGAGGTAAAACCAGTACGGCAGAAATTAAGGCGATTGCCCTACTCTGTAAGGGAGTCTGTCTCACAGGAACTAAAGAAACTGGTAGAGCAAGAGGTGATTAAAAAAGCAGAATCCCTCTGAATGGGTTTCACCATCGTTGTAATAATGAAGAAAACCCTGGGGTTTCTTGGGTGCTGATCTACTTGAACCTAATAGCAGTTGTTATGGATACCATCCCTTGCCACCACATAGCGATATTTTCAGAACTTCAGAACTTCTACCCTGGATTTCCAGAGTGCTTATCATCAATGTATTACTGCATGAGGAAAGGCATAGACCCTCACTGCATTTATCACCCCTGATGGGTTTATTTCGTTCACATGTTACCTATGACTTGCTGTCAACACCGAGTTTGTTTTCAAAGCTAAATGCTCTTCCATACTGGCATGCATAGTGTTAACAATGCTACTTGGATGATTAAGTCCTATGCTCCACTATGGATATTCCAGACAAATATCTAACAAGGTTCTGAAATGTATGATTTAAGCAGTGACTGAACCTGAACCTTTCAAATGTCACTTCAGAAAACCAGCTGTCATTTCTGGGTCATATAATTTCACAAGAGGGATTACTGCCTGGCCCTGATCATGTCATCGCAGTTACACAAGCTCCTACCCCATCTGATTTCCAGACCTTACGAGCTTTCTTAGGTCTTATTTCATGGTACTCTAAGTTTATTCCCAACTATGCTTCAGTATAGAGCACTATTATGGGGAACTTCAAGCCTGGTTTGGTCAGAGACTGCTCATCATAGTTTTGAAATAGTGAAACAGTTAATTGTAAACAGTCCGGCACTAGCTTTATTTGATCCTGCCCTACCCACTATGGTTGCTACCGACACGTTGGTGCAGTCCTCACACAGATCCAGGATGATCATTCAGAGAAAACTGTTGCATTTATATCCAGAACACTTAAAGAGACAGAACGTAATTACTCAACTGTTGAAAAGAAGCACTAGCCTGTGTTTGGGCAACAGAAAAATGGAGAACCTACCTCTGGGGTAGAGAATTCACCTTATGTACTGTTAAAGATTATTAATTTAGCAATGTTATCATTGTATAGAAACTGTATTAGCTACATGCACTAGGCAATGACTGTGTAGACGTGGCATGAATATGGAATGTATATGTAACTTGGACCTCTGGGATGTCTAGTCACAATTGGATAACATATGTTTCTTGTTAAAGCTGTGTAAGGTAACAAATGGCCATATAAGGTTACATGTCTAAAGTAAAAAGGGACGTCAAAGTCCTTTCCTATAGGATAGGCTTGTGACGTATGGTCAAGATTGTGTATAAGAAAGGGGTCCGTACAAGCTATCTTGGTCACTCACTATTCAGTTGAGTGAACGACACATGTGTTTATATGCATATGCAATAAATCTCTACTATCGACTTTCAAGACTGGTGTGGCTCTACTTTAATTTCCCTATCAGTTTTGGTGGAGAATGCGGGCACTCAAGATGCAAACCTACCTGTCCAGATGGGGTCAACTTTCAAAAGAAGGACAAAATCAAGGGCCCGGTGAGTTGTTTCTTACCCATATTTGTCCCTATATTGATCACTTAGAAAATCAAAGCTAGAGAATTTCAGTGAGAGATGCTTAGTTTATGTTTGTAATTGGTTCTCCAATTATGAGTTATGCAGTAATACAGAGTTGTATTGTTTTGAGAACTTAGTAACTATATTAGTAGTTCCTGACGAGGATTGACCTTTTGATTGAAAGGTCAAAAGAAGTCTGACACTGAAATAGTGATCAGAGCATAGAGTTTGTGTCCGGTTGAAATGACACCGGTTGTTTGGTAACCAATGGATTAATCCTGATTGGTACATTTTGACAAGTTCATTAAAGTATTTGTGAGGTGTAATTAGGTATCTATTAATAAGAATAGTGGAAGAATGACAATTATAAAGTATATGCATCAACTCTTTGTGGAAAAAAGTAGATATGGGTTAAGTAAGCAGAATAAAATTATAATATTTCTGATGAAGGTATTTGATTTATCTGTGGGTTCTATTTTCATATGACAGGATTAGAAATAAATAGAATAAATCGATTTTGATTGGAAATGTAGTAACAATCAAAGATAGTTGAATAGTATGGTAGGATACAAGAGTTAGATGAGTTCCAGATGTTGGTATGTTTGATTGATTGAAAAAGAAAAAAAAAATTGTTAGTGCCAGCAAAGCAGCTGATCTGTTTCTTAAACTAAGTGCCCTTGGTTTTACAAGTGAATACAGTCATATATGGTTCTGTAGTTTACCATCCATATATGGTTCTGTAGTATACCATCCATATATGGTTCTGTTCTCTATGTGTGCTAGGGACTGTACATTTTACTAGTCTCAACAACAACAACCAATAACTGTGAGATTACATGGGAAAGTATGCTGGCAAATTCATTTGTAAAATAGATTAGAGTGAAGGCTCTGCAACCACATAGCAACACACAGCATAAGCTCCGAGCAGGTACAAAACAAAGCATTATTGTGTAGTATATAACCAGTGACTCTTACAGGCATAACAAATAGACCGGACCTGATGCGTTTCGTGTCAGTGTAGACACTTCATCAGTGTTTATCTTTGAAATAGGACGTCCTATATACCCACAATACTCTGTGGGTAGCCAATCACTAATTCTCATCCATTAAGGCAAAAGACAAAACGGAAAGGGACTAAATTTAACCCTGCATATCCCAAAAAGGGAGGGGGAAAGGGAAAAAGGGAGTTCGCATACATTAATATAAAGCATGTAATACATATAAATGAATACAAAAAAACCTCCGCGACCCCTCACCAATGTATATACAAAAAAAAAAAAAAACATTCTAGGATAAAAACAGTTCCAGAGAAAACAGCAGAAGTAAACCCAACTTACTTTGGATTCAAGTCGAAATATTGGTTGGTTGATTGGTGATTGGTTGAGGCAAAATTAGCACCATTTTTAATGATAAGAACTTTTATTGAATAATCCTGTTTGTTTTTTAATTCTAGGATCCACCATAGTTCCAGTTTGAGGAGTTTTTTGTGTCTGTCACCTCCCCTGGGACCTATAGTGACCCTCTCTATTCCCAAGAATCGTACATCTTTTACCATTTGGCAGTCCCTGCCATGAAGGCTTATCGGTGATCTGGAATCTTTATAGGATATGGAGTACAGATGTTCGTACACCCGATCTTTTAGCCTACGTTTGGTTTGGCCAATGTATTGGCTCCCACATCCACATGTGGCAAGGTATACCACATATGTGGTATTATAGTAGATGAATTGTTTAATCTGATAGGATCTGCCCATTCTAGAACTGGAAAAAGAGCAGGGGTCTCGTTGCAATACTGAACAAGTCTTGCAGTGGGATATCCCACATTTGTAACATCCCACAGTGTCTAACCAAGTCATTTTGCGGGATACATTACCCATAAAGGATATCATACTTGGAGCGACTACATTCCCTACTGTCCTCGCTCTCCTGTACATTATTCCTGGACATTTAGGACCGGAATCCATAGAAGAACTGGCCAGTATTTTTTTTTTTCATTTGTAAAACACTGGGAAAAAAATTAAATTGTATTCACAGGGAAAGCTGCAAACCTGAATAATTTTTTATTTTCAATATTTTTACAAGAATTGTTGACTTGCTTTCTGCCATATTTTAGCTTAACACGCTTGCCTTAACCAAACAGAAAATATAAAATCTAGAGAAATGAGAAAAAAACATATATATACCCCAACCAATTTTTTATTTTAATTGTATTTACTGGATAGTATTAAGAGAAAAAACACATCATCATTGCTTTACAAATTCAATATTCTATGCCTCATATACATCACATACTGTACGTACTTTGAAAGCTTCTATGTGTATGCCATACTCTTCCACCTGTACTAATATATAGACGCAAACTGATCATGGTACAGCTGTTTCTACTACAGTACCTGGTGAGGGGGCAGTTGAAATGGGGCCCCACTATAAGAATTTTACAGGGGGACCTGGGCTTTTGTAGGGTTCCACATCAGGACCTGATTTGAATTGATAACTAATAGGGACCACAAACATTGAACCTACAAATTGTGTTAATATTAAAAAAGTTTGAGCATCAAAATTTTTCAGTTACAAGTTACAACATGACTTTGGTTTTGACTGTCAAAATACCACGTCAAAACCTCCCCTTGTTCCATTCTGTTCTGCTGTCGGATATCCCTAATAACTAATTTTCAAAGCTCTGTGTAACATGTTTAGCACTATATAACACGATCTGTCTGCGGATGTAATATTGCAAATCAAAGTCCTCACTAACCAACTGGAGTAATAAGAAGATGGACTTAGGCAGGTCAAAGATTTTAATGTAACTATTATGTACAGTATGTAGTATTAACTTTTTTTGTCTACCTAGTATTTTATATTATGCAGCTGTGTGTTTGCATAATTAAATTAGACATGTGGCAATGCCTACCATTTTTTTTGTCCCATTAGTGGTTAATTTGTGCGAGTGCCTGTATGATAGACTTTCTGCTTATTTTTAAGGGTATTGCTTAGCACATCTTTCCATTGGTCCTGTCACTGACAGTCTGATAGAAAAGAAAATTATTAGCTGAATGGGAAAACAGAAGAAGGAATTGGAATAGTAATAAAGATAGCAGAAAGGGAATAACAGAAGGAGAAAAAAAGGAGTGCCACAATAAAGACAGGAAACAGAAGGGAAGAGCAGTGGATTGATGGGAAATGAGGGTCTAATGGTTGGGAAATACTGTAGTAAATGTAGTTACCTCATACGAATTGTTTTCCAACTCTATTAATATATCTATTGAAGCGTAAGACATAAGAAGAATGAAATTTAGGTTGGGAAAATGTATCCACTACTAAAATTTGAAGGCACAACTCTGTGTCAAGTCTAGTCTAGTGATCTTATCAGTAATTGCCTGGTATTATGTAATTTCTATCTCAAATGCTTTACTGATGCTATTGTTGTGTTCCTAAAAAAATGGGCCTCATTTACCCAGATTCGCTACCGGTTAGTGTGACTTTAACTCCATATTAGCGTCGGATGCTGTGGTTACAAAAATCACCTGCGCATCCGACGCTCGCGATTTAATATCACGTTTGCGCTAGTTTTTGAGCAGGATTTTAACGCCATTCTAAAATTATATCTAGGCCTCCTGCATCCAAATTTCTATCAATATAAAATGCACATGCTACAGGGTGAATGTTAATCATTATAGATACCAATGATAATAGAATTTGAGTTGGATATACATGTGGTAATTGGATAATGAAAGCCATATTGTATTTTATGAATCCTCCCCCCATTGTTATAAATTGGACATGGCCTTACACAGGATTTTATGCCATCATCTGGATAAAATAAATTTTTGTGTCAACAGAATCTCTTAACAAATTCAAAAGGAAGCTTATATGTCTTTCTAGACAGGCAGAATATCCAGGGTTACAAAGCTGGTGTCTGTATACAGTTTTGTGCATGTGTGGTTGGTTGTGTCCTTGTTGTGCTTATGGGGGGAGGGCAAAGTCTGTGTGAGGGAGGCAGCTGTATTTTTGGGTTGGAGATGTTATGCTTTGAACTTGAGTTTCTTCGGCTTATTATCTTATATCTTACTACTGTATGTATGGATTGGTCTTTATTCACCCTTGACTGCTATTTTACTATGTTACGTTATATAATGGTTCATTGCTTGAAACAACTATTCTGGAATATCCACCAAACTCGTATATCCATCCCCACACCAATTTGGACAAGTTTTAATAATATTTGAAGGTTTTGATGCTTAATATATCATTACTTTATAAATAAAATGTTTACATTCATTTACATTATTAAAATGCTTATTTTCTCTATGAGTGTAATATAATTAGCTTTATTTTAGAAAATTCTCCTGTGCAAATTTTTAGTTGGTACCTTTTTCTCTGATTGTAAACGTAAAAATTAAAATAAAGTTTACAGATACCAAAAACTCTCCAGAGTCCTGTTGAACTTAATTGGCTGTAGTCAATCACTGTATCTGTAATTAATGAATAAAGAATTAACAAGGCTGCAGAATCTCCTGAGACTGATTATCTACATGGAAAAAATGTATAGTACAGTTCTAAGGAAAATGCCTTATGTGGGACATGAATTGCTTATTATTATTATTATTGCAAGTCACGGGCAAGTAAATATAGGAAAAATATAGTGTTAGACTTAAAGGACAATTATACTCACCTCCCCCTTGTTCCTTTCCACCCATCCGGCAAAGTACCCAGGGTGAGGACCTAAAACGCTAAGTCCTCACCTCTGGGTACTTTACAAAAGTCCTACACTACTTACTTGTAATCTCCCTCATCGCTCCGGTCCAATCCTCCCCACTGGCACTTTAAGTGACAGGTCGCGAGGCAGCCAATGGGGAAGCGTGTCTTCCCATTGGCTGCCTCCCGGACTGTCACTGACAGTGCCAGTGGGGAGGATTGGACCGGAGCAACGAGGAAGATTACAAGTAAGTAGTGTAGGACTTTTGTAAAGTACCCAGAGGTGAGGAATTAGCGTTTTAGGTCCTACCCTGGGTACTTGCAGGAATGGATCGGGGAAATGGTAAGTATAATTGTCCTTTAATGTGCTGGTGCATATAAAGTATAGAGTATAGCACTTTTCTAATATGCCCTGAATGCTATTGATGGAGATATTTTGTTCCAATTTAATAAAAAACACAATTTCAGTCCTTATGTCCTTGGTTAATTTATCAATATTGTGGGCTCCTAAATATACAATATTTCTAATCATTTACTGTATAATCTGATACAATACACTATCAGGGTTATTTAACAAAAATTCTTATCGTTAAAAATGGTGCTAATTTTACCCCAACCAATCAGATGTTAGCTTATTTCAAAATTAGCATTATTTTAAACGATTAGAACTTTTATTAAATCTTCCTGTATGTGTTTTTAGTGAAGTTGTTAATCATCCTTAATACATTAAAGCTACATTGTATTATAAAAGTAACTGAATTCCAGACACTTCTAATTAGCTCTCTTGTGGCTGATGCATTGAAAGTCCTGTGCAAACCTTTATGTTTATACACATTAAAATAGATCTTGTAATTATATGTTTGTCTCAGAGGTTCTCTGTGTATGTTTACCGAGGGCGGTTAGCAGATGTCGTGTGCATTATTAGGCGCATTTATAAATTATGTATAGTGGCAGGGGAATCGCATGACAAGAAAAAAATGTAGATGATGAAGTATAATATAGTTCAACAGAAATGACATCAATGGTTATTTCATTGAATATCATAGGTCAAAAAAATAATTAAAATATAGTAATTTAGTGTTAATTTAATAACAAACTTGCAATACAACTATTATTGGATCCATAACCCCAAGGAGAAACATCACAGTATTTATAGAAGCAGAGCATTACCCAACATTAGATAAGCCTTTGTTTTGAATGGGCAGGCCTGATATACTAAGGCTGGGTACACTCGGGGAAATTATTTGTCCTGACTGAGCATTCGTTACTAGCAAGCACTCGGTCGGAACAAATGACTGTTGGTCGTGGCTGCAGTGGCTGTGGCTGTGGCTGCAGTGGCTGTGGCTGTGGCTGACAGTCCACTTGGCCGATGCACAATTGGCCGTGATTTACCAATGGGCCTGATTGCCTGTTTGTCCAGCCCAAATAAACGGGCGACAAAGCTTGGTCGCCCCACACATGCACTAAGATATTTTCAGCCAACCGATACACGGCACTATCGGTCAGTCGTCCGAAAATATCTTACCGTATGTGTCTAGCCTTTAGTTTCTAGAATATATATGTAGTAAAAATGATCACTAAGTGTAGTGGTGGTCCTTTCTCTGATATTCATACCAGTAATTAAAATAGGTGAAGCTGAGTTATAAAGAAAAAGTTTACTTAAAATATTTTTATTATAATATTAAAAAACAGATTATTTAAAAAGGAGTGCTGTTTCACTCTGTTTTGTTTTTTTTAGAAAGGCAGATTTTGCAACAATTTTTTTCCTAGCAATATTATAAAAAGGCACATTTTCATAGCATTCATTTTTGCCAAGGCAAAATCATTGTTATTAAAAATCTAGCATTGAGCGATTTTTCACCAAATGTGTGTAATGATGTTTTTACTTTTCTTGAAAATTGAAAAATCTGTTCTGGGTACTGGCCTTTCCTTACTGTCTGGTAAGTTTCAGCTGCACTAACCTGTCTAGTTCAGCTTGCAAGGTTGTTTAAAGCATTGTTTCGTGCTTTGTTCCTGTGGCTCTCTCTCGTGGACCCCCCCCCCCCCAGACCTTATGTTTTTCAGAAGGACAACAACCGCTGAGGAGAATATTCCACCCAAAAAAGGAAGGCTACTGCAAAATTGAGGTTTTGCCCAGGTTGTGAAGTCCACTTACCAAATGAATATACACAAAGCTGTGTGTTCATGTAAGGAAAAATTTTAAGAAGAGAAATCCCCCTCTATTCAGGATTTTTTCTCATTCCTTAAAGATTATCCAATGGCTTCATTTCCAGCCAAATATCCAGCCAAGCCAGAAGAGGCTAATACTCTCCCAGACAACAGGGAATCTGTGATACCTTAGAGGAAGAGAATCCTCAGGAATCACCTAAAAAGGTCTTTCGGCTTTTTTGGGTGCAATAAAGAAAATACTTATATCCCTGTACATGAAGCCATTACGGATAGTATAACAGAGGAGTGGAGAAACCCAGACAAGAAGTTCTGTCTACCCAGACAAATTTTAAATCTCTTCCCCTTCAATCCGGAGGACATACCATCTAAGGTAGATGCTCCAGTTGCTCTAACCATCAAGCGTACCACTCTTCCGTTTGAGAACTGTTCGTCTTTAAAAGATCCCATGGATAGAAAGGCAGAAGCTATTCTAAGGATGACTTTATATTGGCGGTAACAGCTATCAGAGCTTCAATAACTAAAGCCTTACAGATATGGCTTACTGAACTGAAAAACAGTCTTAAAAGAGGTGATCCATTGAGCCAAGTTATTAAGGATTAGAGATGGCTGAACTTCCAAAAGTTCGGTCAGTTTTCGAACTTTCGAGCTATATGTAAGGTTCGAAAACGTACCCATTAAAGTCAATGGGAGTCAAATAGTTCGAAAAAAGTCTCAATGAAATACAATTAAAATATCAATGGTAAAAGCTACCAGAAAGGGACTATTAAAGCTTCAAACTGCACTAAACTGAACCCCAAGCCTCTATCCACATGCCTCCAAAAAAGGCAATAACCCGCATAAAGGAGATATGGAAGACTGGCTCCGGAATGAGCAAAGCAAGGCCTCCCAAGATGGCGCTGGCACAACAGGTCCAACAGATTCAGCCCCATGCATGCGGGCGGACTTGGACAAACTATATTCTAACCTTGAAAAAGCAATCCATACCTCCCAAAATAGGGTTTTCAGTGAGGTCAGACAAGAAATCGCCCAGCTGGGTTATAGAGTTGCTTCACTGGAAACGGCCAATGATCACATGGCCTCCTCTGCCAACAGTGGGACATAGAATTAAAAAAAATCCGTCACGACGTGTCCTGCTTAGGGACCAGATGGAGGATTCAGAAAATTGCGCCAGCAGAGGCAACATATGGATCCGAGACATCCCGGGACATTACGGACCTACAATCCTACCCATCCCTAACCTTTTGCTTCTCTAGTCCCAGAACCCCCATGGAACATTTTCAAACAGACAGGGCGCATTGGGCTTTGCACGCCAAACCCCTGCCAGGAGAACCACCAGAGACGTCATCTGCAAATGCAGTGTTTTCTATCAAAGAAAAGATTATGCAAGCAGCCAGAAATTTAAAAAACCTAACTTTTGAGGTAATCAGTTAAGCCTATACCAGGACTTATTTCCCACGACCCTGGCTAAAAGAAGAGATTTCAAGCTGCTGCTAGAAATCCTTCTGAGACATAACCTGAAATACAGGTTGGGGTTCCCCTTCAAATAACGGTTCTTCATAACGGCCGTCTGATATCTATCAATTCCATGGAGGACAGCAGAACTTCCTCAAAAGATTGGGACTACAGCAAGAAAAGCGCGGGGACCAACAGAACAACCCCCAATCCAAAGTTCCACCACCAAAACCCCAATGGCATCCCACTTCTCTCAGAAAGGGAAAGCCCCCCCAGGAAATAAACAGCGGTTTATTAAATACTTTAATACCCCAGAGAATTTTTTCCCACACAGAACCGCAGGACATCTCTCCGAACAGGACTTATCCCCCCGGCAAGCTACTACTAAGTATCAACCTCCATTTGAAATTATACGATAGAGACTAGTACGAGAGCTCTCAAGGAAATATTTTACAGCACACTACTAATATGTTTTAACACTATTCTCTCATACTTCCATCTTTAACTAAAAACATCTCTTCCTACTTTTCTATAATAATTCAGATACCAGAAATTACTGCTCAAAATGCTAGTTTTCAAATGATAGTGCCTATTTACTACCACTAGTCTAACTGAAATTTTGACAATGATACTGTAGTTGTTTTCTGTAAAAAGTATTTTTGCACTGTATATGTACAATCAGAGATAACAGGGCTAGTTAACTGATGTATATGTAACAGATTGATGATTTTGTGTAAAAAATTTCAGAAATTTAGCACCTATGTTATAATGTGGGCCTCTCTTATGCTTTCCCTCTCCCCTTCTCTTCCTTTCTTTCTTCCCCCCCTCTCCTCCCTTTACCCCCCCGACACTAACAAGCAATTCACATTATAAAAGTTGCCCAAACTGATAATTTGATCTATAACTATACGGCACTCGCCCTTTATAATTTTAATTTACATAAACTGTGAGCAATTATTGGCTGAATAATTTACCTTTAAGGGGAACTGTGGTCCAAAAGTGACTTTAGGTAAATTGAGGTAAATTGATAGGAATTGCTCCCCTGAGAATATTTGCAATTTTATTCCATTGTTTATTTTGCTAGTTTTGAAGATATTTATATTTTTGTGTGTGATATGGCAGCAGCATCCCAGGTCCGCTGCACTTCCTGCTTCCTGCTCTGAAATTGTCAGTCAATCTGTACTGTGTCTCCTCCTCCCCTTTGCAGCCCCCCTGGTCCCTCCCACTCATGGCCCCATGGTCCCTCCAGTCCCTCCATGGTTCATTACTTACAGCCCCACGTGGCCCCGCCCACTCGCGGGTGCCTTGGCCTTGCCCACTCGTGGGTGCCGTGGTCGTGGGTTACTCAGACCCCCCCTACAAAACTCGTGGAAACAGCCTTTTCAGCAGAGTGAGAAGGGCTGTAGATTCCCTTACCTTCTCTGTCAGGACTTCACACAGCAGAGAGAGGAGGGACTTCCTGTCTTCTTCACACACTGAGGGAGTCTGAGGCTTTGCTCAACATCGGCACTGTGCAGGAGAAGCCTCAGTAAAGTAAAAACAAGTCAGCCTCCCACCCATTAACTTTCTAGTCAGTCATTTCTGTATATCTTGGGCTGGAGCACGTAGAGAGGTGGTTGATGGCTCGTGTTAAAGGTAGGAAACTGGCCTTTCATTTAAACCCAACTTGTTTGGAGACCACAGTTCCCCTTTAAAACAAGTACCCACGAATCTCCTCAAATCCCTTCATCGCACTTCTGCAGAACATGCCTGAGAAGGCTCTATTCTATGTTGAAAACACCTAAAGATGTTGGATTTGGGGCCAGTGCACGAAGCAAAGTGAGCATGCAGTAGCAGACTGACCAGTACAACATCTGTAATAATATCAATACAACTAAAAGAGTACAACCTATCTCCGTCACACTTTGTCAAAGTTGTATAGAAAAGTATAATATAACTACGATATACTCCTTGATTCTACCTTTCTTTCTGCAACTCAAAACCATCTCTTCCTACTTTCCTATAATAATAGTATGAAGTATATTCACTGTAAATGATATTAATTCATCTAAACTGCAGTCTAGGATTTTTTGGTAATCCCTTGCAGACACAATACCAATACATATATTCCTCCCACTGACTAGAATACCATGTGGTTAGCCGACCGGACCGTCTTTTAGAATAAAATTTTAGTAAGGACCAAAGACCTTACCCAATGGATCTGAGAATTATATCTAATCCACTATTCTCAGGTATAATTACATCCGTCTCTTATTATATGGTTACTCTGTTAAAAAATTGTCTTTATAATGTTAAAGTTATGTGTTTAGTACAACACTGTTGACTTTGTATATTTATTACTTTCATAATAATATCGTTATTTTTTATGCAATCCTCTTACACAGCATCAGCCCGGTCCGTCGGTCCTTCTCTGCCGGATGAAAGATGAATAATAATCTACCTGATGGCGACTCGAGCATCTCTACCATATTGAAATCTAATATGGCCTCTTCCTTACAGGTAATTTCACACAATACTAAGGGACTCACTCACACATCAAGCGTAAAATGGCACTACAATTTTACAACAGAACACAAGTAGATATCCTCATGTTACAGGAGACTCATTTCAAAAAAGGTAGAGAACCTAAATACTGGGGGAGGATATAACCTTTGTTACGCTTCTTCAGCCGCCATCAGGTATAGGTGGGGTAGTTTATCTTAATCCACAAAAATTTGCCATTTTCTGAGACCTCGTGTTACAAAGACCCACGGGGAGATACATTATCCTTAATGGAATGATCCATAATACTAAATCACTCTGATAATGTATATGCCCCCAACACTGCTCATAAAATTTTCTTTCAGGAGCTTAAGAATAAAATTAGCACATTTTCACACGGCCAAATATTAATGGGAGGTGATTTTAATGTCACATTAAATCCAAAAATAGATAGATCTAAAAACTGCCACATCTCTATCTGGTTCATCCTCGACAAAATATTTATCACAACTGCTCAATACCTGTAATCTATTAGACACTGGAGGCTGGCTAATCCTTCTAAGAGAGAGTACACATTTTACTCTCAGCTCACAATATATTTTTTACGAGGATTAGAATATCTTTTTGTTTCCCCTCAACTGATCTCCAACATACAAAACCCAAAAATCGCAGAAATCATGTGGTCAGACCCGCACATATAACTCTCACAATATAAAATATTGTTATATCTTCTAAACCCCGCCCTCTAAACCCCCGCCCTTTATGGAGGCTGAACGAATCGATCCTGTTAAACAAACGAACCTAGACACACTGACAAAGAATTCTAATAATTATTTCTTAGAAAACATAACAGATGAATTGGAATATAGCACAATCTGGGCAGCTCATAAGAGGTAATGAGGGGTCACTTAATTCAATTTTGGTGGGGGGAAAAAAGCAAAGAAACAAAGGATAAACTCCCTAATAAAATAATAAGAGTCAATTAAAAGTCATTAGCCAAAACCTTCAATAACAATAGAGACCTCACTCACAGAGGAATGCAAAGATCTTAGTTTACACTGACAAACAGAGCAGAAAAAGCACTATGTTTCACAGCCCATAAATTCTACTCCAGAAGCAAACAAACCAGACACAATGATGGCTAACAAGTTAAACCAAAGGATGACACAAAATTGACTCTGCCATTAAGGATCAAAAAGGCCATCTTCAATATGACCCAACATATATCACCAATACTTTGCACCAATATTATCAAAACCTATACAACAACCAACAAAGATTTAGCCACCGTCAAAGCCTTAGAACAATTCTTAAGTATATTCACTTACCCACCCTAACAGACTCACAAATTAATTTTCTCCAAAGCGAAATAACAGGAAAAAATTACAAAGTCATCAAAAAATCATCAAAAGTCCCCGGGCCCAGATGGATTCACGGCATTTTATTATAAAACATTCCAAAATATTTTAACCCCACAGATCCGCACCTTTAAAAAAGATACTAGAGGGGAACACCACAATATCTCCCGACATGCTAACAGCGCATACTGTTGTCTTACTAAAACCGGAGAGGGAACCACACAGCCTTCAAACTACAGGCCAATATCTTAAAATAACCCTGACGTCAAAATAATAGCTAAGATACTGGCAAATAATTGAACACACTTCTTCTAATCCACATGACCAGATGGGATTCATCTTGGTTGGCAACTACCGATGATATTAGGAAAGTAATCACCTTAATGCAATATGCCGACCTACAACATTTGCCCTCTATATTGTTTCGTTAGATATAGAAAAGGCATTTGACAGAGTAGACTGGGATTTTCTAAATAGAGTTTTGGTTAAATTCGGCTTCCCCACACGTTTTATAACTGTCTTCAGCCTCTACAACAACCCACAACTTAGTCTGCATATGCTACATCTAACAGATTTGAAATAAAAAACGGCACAAGGCACGGTTGTCCATATCACCACTTCTTTTTGCCCTAGCATGGACAAAAATAAGAAACTCCCCGATATTACAGGTATAAAGGTTGGTAGTATTCACTTAGAAATATCGCTTTTCGCAGATGACACACTAATCCATGCAACTAACCCTCTCATCTCCCTCCCAAATCTCTATAAGAAACTAACAGAATTTGGTACTATTTCTGGAATTAGGGTAAACCAATCTAAATCTGCATCATACCCTATACATCTGCCCCCTAATCTTAAGGACTCCCTACAGGAAAATTTTCACTTTAAGCGGCAAACAGATTAGTAGCTCATATCTACTCCGCTGCAAGAGATCTTATTGCAGCCTCTTGGAGGTCACAGACTCCACCAAAACAGCATTAGTAAATAAAATATGCAGATATATTCCAATGAACATATGACATACCAATCACAAAACGCACTGAAATATTGGTCCAAGATAGGATATACTGGGATCTATACACGCAACCACAAAGCACCGCCGGGAGGGAGAGGACTGAGGACCAGGAAGCCTGAGAATTGTCAATACCCTTTTTTCTTACTATGTAAGTATACCAAATATGACAAGAATTATTGTAATCTGATTTAATTTTCTAATTCTTTGAGAAAAAGAAAGTAATATTTTTGTCGACTAAAATATTATATATCGATATGTTTATTTTTGATATTGAGAACTAAACACTGAAAACATGAATAATGAAACCAATTTGTTTTGTCAAAGTTGAATTTTATTGTTATACAATACGTTATGTTTAATAAAAAGGTATTGAACAAAAAAATATATCAATGGTAACTTAATGTAAATAGCTCTGGGACCTGGAAATGGTCTTGGGAACACGGTTGAATATCCAGAACTTCCAAAAAATCGATTTTATTCTCGCACCACGGTACTTTCGAGCTCCCGCATTCGAACATTCGATAATTAGCCCATAAATTATTCGAACATTCAATAATTATCCTATAAATGATTCAAACATTCGATAATTATCTCATAAATGATTCGAACATTCGATAATTATCCCATAAAATGATTCGAACTTTCATTGATTATCCCATAAACGTTCAATCGTTTTGATAAATCGAAGTCCGAGAAATCCGGGTCCGGGATAGTTTTAAAGTTCGAGTCTGTTCAAACTCGATAAGTTTGGGCTCGAACTCGGGTTCAAGTTCTAGTCCATCTCTATTAAGATCTGCCAATTCTCTTCCGAGCAGCGATTACTTGTGTTTATGCATCCTTATCTACGGTGAAACTATCAGCCAGGTCAGCAGCTTCTCTTCAGTCACCAGAAGAGCTATATGGCTTAAATCCTGGGCAGCTGACTCTGCTCAAAGAATAGACTGTGTGTTTATCCTTTGAAGGTGTATAATTGTTTGGGTCAGAATTGGGGTCACTATTGAGCAAAAGAGGAAGAAGAGAGAGTTGGGGTTCTTCCACAGGACAGTTCATTTTGATCCCAGTCCAGAGGGAGAGGGAATAGATTTGCCAAGAAGGCAAACCAACCCCTTTTTGCAACCAGGACAACAAAGGGGAAGAGGTCACAATCCATTTCATTACCTTTTTCCCAATAACGCCAGGTCGGTAGGTGGTGGACTAAAGCACTTTCACGGGCTTGGCCAAAAATAAGACAAATGGGTCCTGGAAACCATAACTTTAGATTATGCAATAAAATTCCTTTAATTCCTCAAAGAGCCGTTTGCCATATCACCAAATCTCCGAACACCAGCAAGTTAGCTCTTGCTCAAGCCATCCTAAAATTTCAACCAAAGAAGTGACTCATCCCGGTACCTCAAGCAGAAAGAGGGAAGGAGTTTACTCCTCTGTATTTTTAATCCCTTAACCAATGCGGAAATATTGGACTATCATAGACCTCAGATATTTAAACAGATTCATAAGAACACAGCATTTCAAGATGGAAAAGTCAGATCAACAATCAATTCAATCCTCACTAGATTAATTAGCCACTCTGGATCTGCAAGACACCTACTTGCATGTTCCAATAAGACCATGTCATCAAAGATATCTGAGAATAGCTGTTCAAAACAATCTTCTAGTAGAGCATTACCAATTCACAAGTCTTCCCTTCGGAATCTCAGCTAGTATTACCTAGATCATGATAGTGATTGCATCATATCTCCATCACGGGGTAAATATTATCCCCTACCTCTACGACTGGTTACTACAGAGCTGTTCCATGGGCTGTTCCGTGGGCAAGGGCTTATTTCAGAAGTTTCCAACAATATTTTTTTGGAACAGGAGCCCAGCATCCCTAGACCGTTCAGTGGTAATTCTCAGTCTGTCACAAACACAGTTAAAGAACATCTAATCAGAGGAAAGCCTTTAGTTCTGCCACCCCAATGGTACTAAAAACAGATACCAGCAGGTCAGGATGGGGAGCACACTGTTGTGGGCTCTCAGCCCAAGGAAAATGGTCACCAGAAGAAAAGACTTCCTCAAACTTCAAAGAATTAAAGGCGATTCTATAGGCATTACTGCATTTTCGAGAAAATGTAAGAGGGAAGGTAGTGTTAGTACAGACAGACAATTCAACAGTGGCAGCCAATGTAAACCACCAAGAGGGACTCAAAGCAGAGGACCTCTGCAGCTTGCCATAAAGATAAGCTTTTGGGCAGAAAAGCATCTGTTAGCTATCTCAGTTGCATACATAAAGGCTCAGAAAATATTGGGCAGACCAACTAAGCCGAGAAAGGTTAGATCCAAATGAGTGGTCTTTAAATCACCAATCTTTGTACAGATCTGCGAAGCCTGGGATCCTCAGGTGGATCTAATGGTGTCGGCATCAGCCCAAAGCAAAAACGTTCCAACAACTTACTCCTTGGACAAGGATCCAAGAGCATCAGGCAGAAATTCCTTCTCAATCAAGTGCAACTTCGAACTAGCATACATATTCCCTCCTTTCAGCTAATACCTCAAGTTCTGAGGAAATTCGTCAGACCAGTGTCAGATAATCATGATAGCGCGACTTGGCCACGCAGGCCGTAGTATGCAGACCTAGGTGCAGAAGAATGTGCCTCATCCAAACCTCCAGGACCTCAAACTCAGAGCGTGGTTGCTGAGAGGGATTTAATGCAATCCCTAGGTTTTCTGTCGTGGTCATTGACACCCTTTGCAAAGTTGAAAGCCTACGACCACGGCTATCTATCAAAGAGTTAGAAAACATTCTGTAATTGGTGTGGCCAAAAAAATTACCTGCACTAAGTAAGTAGAATGAATGTTGCATATTGCTATGAGTCAACAAAATATGATGTGTACTTCTTTTAGAAAACCAATTATTTTCTTTAAAAAATGCTATCAGTTAAAAAGAATGTTAAATTCATTGTGATAGTACTTTCCTAGGTGTTCACCAAGCTAGGGGGTTATTTGAGGTGACAAAGTAGGGTGGTCTAGTTTAGTTTTTAAGGGTCAGGGGTAATTTAGTTAAGGGTCACACCTATGGAAAATAGATAAATCAATAAAGAAGTGGATGTCACATCTATTCTGTAGCTAAGGAATTTGTGTAGTAGAGGAATACTGTACCTGAATTCCTGAGTAACTCAGACGTTACATGTTTTAGTTCTTGATATAAAATGATAGTTCTTTCATTTGAAATTGATATACATCACATAAAAATATAAGAAAAATATGGGTTGTGGATCTGTAAATTAAGGGAGACAAGTACACAGTGTTTTTTTTGACAATGAGAAAAGATTAGTACGTATTGGAAAATTTCCGGGTCTATAGAAAAAAAATATTTCCATTATTTTATTTTTCATAATGACCTTAAAGAGAAGTATGTTAAAAGTTCATAAGATCAATTTTACTTGAATGAAATAATTTGTGGTATACAGTTACTATGTTGGAGAAGGATAATTGTGTAATTGTTCACTTTTTAAGTATCAGAGTGTTTGAGTAGAGAAACATAGGATTATTAAAGGAGAAAATAAAACCAATTTATACTCCAGAATCTGAAAACCACCCCCTAAAAACATCAATAAGCTATAAAATACACTTTATTAAATTGTATTTAAGTAAATGTAGGCCTGTTAAGAACTGGATGAAGTATCCAGTAGGTGAAGGACTGAGCATGTGCAGAACTAATGGTCATTGACCAAACTGTGTGATAATAGAATGCTGTGGAACTAAAGCAAAACCATAGTTATTTGGGTAAATTTCCCAGCGCCCGTATCAAAATGAGAGGTAAGTAACACAAGATTACTGGTTTTATATCAAGGTGTTCTGCCTTCTGGTTCAGTGTTGTTCTGTAACTTTAGTTGTCCTTTAAGATATGATCGTATTGTATTGTTATCATTCGATACTCTATGTACTGTAGGATTCTTCTCTAGTGAGTTGGATTTAGTATATGCAAGTAATATATTCTGTGGCGGGAGGGGATCATGTTGATGGCTGTACAACTTCACAGCCTTTATAATTTCCAAGGAGCCTTGTGAGCATTTACACCCCTTGTCTCTCCTTGTTACATTTTGTATCTAGAAAAAAGATGTTTCTAAATGTGGCAATATGGATGTGATGTTTTTCTTCAAAAATGTAATAGGAAACTGCTGCAAGACTTACATTTGATTTGTATACAAATAAATTAGTAGGGGCAACACAGTTTGTTAATATGCTTATCTATTGGGACAATATTATCTGTAAATTTAAGTTCTTATTTAATGATAAAATTAAAATAACACATCTCCTTATTATGTTACTATGGTACATTATGAGGCCTAGATATAAAATGGAAGAAAGGTTCACTCTGATTGTACATTTTAATTGTTTTAATATGTCTAAAAGTGGTAAATGGTTTAATGCTTAATAAGAAGGTTCTATATGTCTTAAATAGGATGAGGGTACAATACCATAGTATAAGAAAAGAAAATACCTAAGGCATTGCTAACTTTAGAGGTTACATATTGATTTAAAGTATATCTATGTAGGATTGTATTAGTATGTGATTTTACGGTTATTAGGGTACTAATGTAATGTAATGATAATATAAAATTTGGGGGAATACAAAATGTGTATAAAATGGACTCAAATTACAGAAGCCTGGTCACCAATAGCAATGTCTATCAGAAAAGACCTTTACTTGTGAAATTATATTGGAGAACTACCTAAGATGGGACTATATTTCCTCATTATCTTAAAATCTTATTGAATAAGATCCTGATATCATTCCCATTGCCAAGTTATTCTTTATCAGATGCCATATGTCTGAGCAAATATCAGATCTATGACCTACTGACCTGAAATCTACAGTTCAAGTACAAAGTGTCTTTTTAGATATTTCAACTTCTGCAACAGCTGTGAAAGTGGAAGGATGTCCAAATTGGTTCTTGCATTGTATAGTATTATTGCTGCAAGTGCATATAGGGAAGCCACAATAAGCTTTACCTTAATTTGCACCATCTAATTCAATCTATTACCCAGCTACCCCAACACTGCCATATTGAGGAGAGAGGTTTCCTTGGGTTTCAAAGAAAATAGCCCAGCTAACCTATAACCCCCTAGGATCCAGTGCTAAGGATTGGGGTTTTCATCCGGGTTTCCATCGGGTGAAGATGAGTATTAAGCTGTTGCTCTATGGACAGATAACATCTTATTGCAACTTTATTCAACAACGGCAAAGACTATAAATTGGACTGATTATTGAGTATCTTACAACACCTAACCATGGCATGGGTCAATTTGATTATTACTAAGAAGAATTTGATGATGAGTCCATAATGTTTGATAGAGTGTTTTAATTGGGTTATAATTAGTTATAATAAAATCTACAGGAAGTGAAAAAATTATAGTTACTTGTAGCATGTAATGTAAAACATAGGAAAATGTAAAATACCAGAGAATTTTTAGATACACATGTAAAGCATAAATTAATTTTAATATCCAATTTATTCATACCTTAGTTTATATGATGTTAATGAGAGTAATTCTACAATTATGTAGTATATCCGATTGACACCAATATAAGTACTTTCTTTTACATTTTACCCAAAGTAAATTTTCCCTATTATTGTTTCTAAAGTAAAATCTGACATTTGTTAAGAAGAATTATTTTTAATTCCAATTAGATTAAAGGCGTCGTATGATTGACAGGGGGCGCACCCCCGCATGGCGGGGGTGCGCGCCCATGGAGCTAACAGACTGTGCATTTTTGGACACACTGTGAAAGGAGATCCAGTAAGTCTCAGCTTAGATGACCGCAATCCGCATGCGTGTGTGACACCATGATGTCACACGCACACAGAGCTAATGCCATGCATTTTTGGACACACTGTGGAAGGAGATCCAGGAAGTCTCTGGGGTGAAGCTTAGATGACTGCAATCAATACCCAAGATGTCAGGAACTTTACATGAGCACAGGTAGGCTCAGAAGGGACCTAGAAGAAAAAAAAAAAGGGCAGATGGTTAGTTAAAGCAGCATCTTCCAATAGAACTTAATTTGTTTATAGAGTGTACTTATCATTTAAATTCTACTTATTCTAGTATTGAGGATTGTTACTCTTATAATTACAATTCTATGTGTGCTAGGGATGTATTACTAGTCTCAACAACAAACCAATAACTGTGAGATTACATGGGAAAGTATGCTGGCAAATTCATTTGTAAAATAGATTAGAGTGAAGGCTCTGCAACCACATAGCAACACACAGCATAAGCTCCGAGCAGGTACAAAACAAAGCATTATTGTGTAGTATATAACCAGTGACTCTTACAGGCATAACAAATAGACCGGACTGATGCGTTTCTGTCAGTGTAGACACTTCATCAGTGTTTCTCTTGAAATAGGACGTCCTATATACCCACAATACTCTGTGGGTAGCCAATCACTAATTCTCATCCATTAAGGCAAAAGACAAAACGGAAAGGGACTAAATTAACCCTGCATATCCCAAAAAGGGAGGGGGAAAGGGAAAAAGGAGTTCGCATACATTAATATAAAGCATGTAATACATATAAATGAATACAAAAAAACCTCCGCGACCCCTCACCAATGTATATACAAAAAAAAAAAACATTCTAGGATAAAAACAGTTCCAGAGAAAACAGCAGAAGTAAACCCAACTTACTTTGGATTCAAGTCGAAATATTGGTTGGTTGATTGGTGATTGGTTGAGGCAAAATTAGCACCATTTTTAATGATAAGAACTTTTATTGAATAATCCTGTTTGTTTTTTAATTCTAGGATCCACCATAGTTCCAGTTTGAGGAGTTTTTTGTGTCTGTCACCTCCCCTGGGACCTATAGTGACCCTCTCTATTCCCAAGAATCGTACATCTTTTACCATTTGGCAGTCCCGCCATGAAGGCTTATCGGTGATCTGGAATCTTTATGGATATGGAGTACAGATGTTCGTACACCCGATCTTTTAGCCTACGTTTGGTTTGGCCAATGTATTGGCTCCACATCCACATGTGGCAAGGTTATACCACATATGTGGTATTATAGTAGATGAATTGTTAATCTGATAGGATCTGCCCATTCTAGAACTGGAAAAAGAGCAGGGGTCTGTTGCAATACTGAACAAGTTGCAGTGGGATATCCCACATTTGTAACATCCCCAGTGTCTAACCAAGTCATTTTGCGGGATACATTACCCATAAAGGATATCATACTTGGAGCGACTACATTCCCTACTGTCCTCGCTCTCTGTACATTATTCTGGACATTTAGGACCGGAATCCATAGAAGAAATGGCCAGTATTTTTTTTTTCATTTGTAAAACACTGGGAAAAAATTAAAAGTATTCACAGGGAAAGCTGCAAACCTGAATAATTTTTTATTTTCAATATTTTTACAAGAATTGTTGACTTGCTTTCTGCCATATTTTAGCTTAACACGCTTGCCTTAACCAAACAGAAAATATAAAATCTAGAGAAATGAGAAAAAAACATATATATACCCCAACCAATTTTTTATTTTAATTGTATTTACTGGATAGTATTAAGAGAAAAACACATCATCATTGCTTTACAAATTCAATATTCTAGCCTCATATACATCACATACTGTACTTACTTTGAAAGCTTCTATGTGTATGCCATACTCTTCCACTGTACTAATATATAGACGCAAACTGATCATGGTACAGCTGTTTCTACTACAGTACCTGGTGAGGGGGCAGTTGAAATGGGGCCCCACTATAAGAATTTTACAGGGGGACTGGGCTTTTGTAGGGTTCCACATCAGGAACTGATTTGAATTGATAACTAATAGGGACCACAACATTGAACCTACAAATTTGTAATATTAAAAAGTTTGAGCATCAAAATTTTTCAGTTACAAGTTACAACATGACTTTGGTTTTGACTGTCAAAATACCACGTCAAAACCTCCCCTGTTCCATTTGTTTGCTGTCGGATATCCCTAATAACTAATTTTCAAAGCTCTGTGTAACATGTTTAGCACTATATAACACGATCTGTTCTGCGGATGTAATATTGCAAATCAAAGTCCTCACTAACCAACTGGAGTATAATAAGAAGATGGACTTAGGCAGGTCAAAGATTTAATGTAACTATTATGTACAGTATGTAGTATTAACTTTTTTTGTCTACCTAGTATTTTATATTATGCAGCTGTTGTGTTGCATAATTAAATTAGACATGTGGCAATGCCTACCATTTTTTTTGTCCCATTAGTGGTTAATTTGTGCGAGTGCCTGTATGTATAGACTTTCTGCTTATTTTTAAGGGTATTGCTTGCACATCTTTCCATTGGTCTGTCACTGACAGTCTGATAGAAAAGAAAATTATTACGAATGGGAAAACAGAAGAAGGAATTGGAATAGTAATAAAGATAGCAGAAAGGGGATAACAGAAGGAGAAAAAAAGGAGTGCCACAATAAAGACAGGAAACAGAAGGGAAGAGCAGTGGATGATGGGAAATGAGGGTCTAATGGTTGGGAAATAATGTAGTAAATGTAGTTACCTCATACGAATTGTTTTCCAACTCTATTAATATATCTATTGAAGCGTAAGACAATAAGAAGAATGAAATTTAGGGTGGGAAAATGTATCCACTACTAAAAATTGAAGGCACAACTCTGTGTCAAGTCTAGTCTAGTGATCTTATCAGTAATTGCCTGGTATTATGTAATTTCTATCTCAAATGCTTTACTGATGCTATTGTTGTGTTCCTAAAAAAATGGGCCTCATTTACCCAGATTCGCTACACGGTTAGTGTGACTTTAACTCCATATTAGCGTCGGATGCTGGTGTTACAAAAATCACCTGCGCATCCGACGCTCGCGATTTAATATCACGTTTGCGCTAGTTTTTGAGCAGGATTTTAACGCCATTCTAAATTATATCTAGGCCTCCTGCATCCAAATTTTATCAATATAAAATGCACATGCTACAGGGTGAATGTTAATCATTATAGATACCAATGATAATAGAATTTGAGTTGGATATACATGTGGTAATTGGATAATGAAAGCCATATTGTATTTTATGAATCCTCCCATTGTTATAAATTGGACATGGCCTTACACAGGATTTTATGCCATCATCTGGATAAAATAAATTTTTGTGTCAACAGAAATCTCTTAACAAATTCAAAAGGAAGCTTATATGTCTTTCTAGACAGGCAGAATATCCAGGGTTACAAAGCTGGTGTCTGTATACAGTTTTGTGCATGTTGTGGTTGGTTGTGTCCTTGTTGTGCTTATGGGGGGAGGGCAAAGTCTGTGTGAGGGAGGCAGCTGTATTTTTGGGTTGGAGATGTTATGCTTTGAACTTGAGTTTCTTCGGCTTATTATCTTATATCTTACTACTGTATGTATGGATTGGTCTTTATTCACCCTTGACTGCTATTTTACTATGTTACGTTATATAATGGTTCATTGCTTGAAACAACTATTCTGGAATATCCACCAAACTCGTATATCCATCCCCACACCAATTTGGACAAGTTTTAATAATATTTGAAGGTTTTGATGCTTAATATATCATACTTTATAAAAAAATGTTTACATTCATTTACATTATTAAAATGCTTATTTTTCTATGAGTGTAATATAATTAGCTTTATTTAGAAAATTCTCCTGTGCAAATTTTTAGTTGGTACCTTTTTCTCTGATTGTAAACGTAAAAAATAAAATAAAGTGTACAGATACCAAAAACTCTCCAGAGTCCTGTTGAACTTAATTGGCTGTAGTCAATCACTGTATCTGTAATTAATGAATAAAGAATGAACAAGGCTGCAGAATTCCTGAGACTGATTATCTACATGGAAAAAATGTATAGTACAGTTCTAAGGAAAATGCCTTATGTGGGACATGAATTGCTTATTATTATTATTATTGCAAGTCACGGGCAAGTAAATATAGGAAAAATATAGTGTTAGACTTAAAGGACAATTTTACTCACCTCCCCTCGTTCCTTTCCCCCACTCCTGCAAAGTACCCAGGGTGAGGACCTAAAACGCTAAGTCCTCACCTCTGGGTACTTTACAAAAGTCCTACACTACTTACTTGTAATCTCCCTCATCGCTCCGGTCCAATCCTCCCACTGGCACTTTAAGTGACAGGTCGCGAGGCAGCAATGGGGAAGCGTTGTCTTCCATTGGCTGCCTCCGGACTGTCACTGACAGTGCCAGTGGGGAGGATTGGACCGGAGAGCAACGAGGAAGATTACAAGTAAGTAGTGTAGGACTTTTGTAAAGTACCCAGAGGTGAGGACTTAGCGTTTTAGGTCCTTACCCTGGGTACTTTGCAGGAATGGATCGGGGAAATGGGTATAATTGTCCTTTATGTGCTGGTGCATATAAAGTATAGAGTATAGCACTTTTCTAATGCCCTGAAGCTATTGATGGAGATATTTTGTTCCAATTTAATAAAAAACACAATTTCAGTCCTTATGTCCTTGGTTAATTTATCAATATTGTGGGCTCCTAAATATACAATATTTCTAATACATTTACTGTATAATCTGATACAATACACTATCAGGGTTATTTAACAAAAATTTATCGTTAAAAATGGTGCTAATTTTACCCCAACCAATCAGATGTTAGCTTATTTCAAAATTAGCATTATTTAAACGATTAGAACTTTTATAAATCTTCCTGTATGTGTTTTTAGTGAAGTTGTTAATCATCTTAATACATTAAAGCTACATTGTATTAAAAGTAACTGAATTCCAGACACTTCTAATAGCTCTCTTGTGGCTGATGCATTGAAAGTCCTGTGCAAACCTTTAGTTTATACACATTAAAATAGATTTGTAATTATATGTTTGTCTCAGAGGTTTCTGTGTATGTTTACCGAGGGCGGTTAGCAGATGTCGTGTGCATTATTAGGCGCATTTATAATTATGTATAGTGTCAGGGGAATCGCATGACAAGAAAAAAATGTAGATGATGAAGTATAATATAGTTAACAGAAATGACATCAATGGTTATTTCATTGAATATCATAGGTCAAAAAAATAATTAAAATATAGTAATTTAGTGTTAATTTATACAAACTTGCAATACAACTATTATTGGATCCATAACCCCAAGGAGAAACATCACAGTATTTATAGAAGCAGAGCATTACCCAACATTAGATAAGCCTTTGTTTTGAATGGGCAGGCCTGATATACTAAGGCTGGGTACACTGGGGAAATATTTGTCCTGACTGAGCATTCGTTACTAGCAAGCACTGGTCGGAACAAATGACTGTTGGTCGTGGCTGCAGTGGCTGTGGCTGTGGCTGACAGTTCACAGACCGATTGTGCGGCCCCATAGGGAAGTGCACAATTGGCCGTGATTTACCAATGGGCCTGATTGCCTGTTTGTCCAGCCCAAATAAACGGGCGACAAAGCTGGTCGCCCACACATGCACTAAGATATTTTCAGCCAACCGATACAGGCACTATCGGTCAGTCGTCCGAAAATATCTTACCGTATGTGTCTAGCCTTAGTTCTAGAATTATATGTAGTAAAAATGATCACTAAGTGTAGTGGTGGTCCTTTCTCTGATATTCATACCAGTAATTAAAATAGGTGAAGCTGAGTTATAAAGAAAAAGTTTACTTTAAAATATTTTATTATAATATTAAAAAACAGATTATTTAAAAAGGAGTGCTGTTTTCATCTCGTTTTGTTTTTTTTAGAAAGGCAGATTTTGCAACAATTTTTTTCCTAGCAATATTCATAAAAAGGCACATTTTCATAGCATTCATTTTTGCCAAGGCAAAATCCATTGTTATTAAAAATCTAGCATTGAGTTGAGCGATTTTTCACCAAATGGTGTAATGATGTTTTTATCTTTTCTTGAAAATATGAAAAATCTGTTTGGGTAATGGCCTTTCATTACTGTCTGGTAAGTTTCAGCTGCACTAACCTGTCTAGTCTCAGCTGCAAGTTGTTTTTAAAGCATTGTTTCGTGCTTTGTTCCTGTGTCTCTCTCTGTGGACCCCCCCCCCCCCCCCCCCAGACCTTATGTCTTTTTCAGAAGGACAACAACCGGCTGAGGAGAATATGCCCACCCTAAAAAAGGAAGGCTACTGCAAAAAATGAGGTTTTGCCCAGGTGTGTGAAGTCCACTTACCAAATGAATATACAGCAAAGCTGTGTGGTTTCATGTAAGGAAAAATTTTAAGAAGAGAAATCCCCCTCTATTCAGGATTTTTTCTCATTCCTTAAAGATTATCCAATGGTCATTTCCAGCCATATCCAGCCAAGCCAGAAGAGGCTAATACTCTCCCAGACAACAGGGAATCTGTGATACCTTAGAGGAAGAGAATCCTCAGGAATCACCAAAAAGGTCTTCGGCTTTTTTGGGTGATGCAATAAAGAAAATACTTTAATCCCTGTACATGAAGCCATTACGGATAGTATAACAGAGGAGTGGAGAAACCCAGACAAGAAGTTCTGCTACCCAGACAAATTTTAAATCTCTTCCCCTTCAATCCGGAGGACATACCATCTAAGGTAGATGCTCCAGTTGCTCTAACCATCAAGCGTACCATCTTCCGTTTGAGAACTGTTCGTCTTTAAAAGATCCCATGGATAGAAAGGCAGAACTATTCTAAGGATGACTTTATATTGGCGGTAACAGCTATCAGAGCTTCAATAACTAAAGCCTTACAGATATGGCTTACTGAACTGAAAAAACAGTCTTAAAAGAGGTGATCCATTGAGCCAAGTTATTAAGGATTAGAGATGGCTGAACTTCCAAAAGTTCGGTCAGTTTTCGAACTTTTGAGCTATATGTAAGGTTCGAAAACGTACCCATTAAAGTCAATGGGAGTCAAATAGTTCGAAAAGCTCTAATGAAATACAATTAAAATATCAATGGTAAAAGCTACCAGAAAGGGACTATTAAAGCTTCAAACTGCACTAAACTGAACTCCCAAGCCTCTATCCACAATGCCTCCAAAAAAAGGCAATAACCCGCATAAAGGAGATATGGAAGACTGGCTCCGGAATGAGCAAAGCAAGGCCTCCCAAGATGGCGCTGGCACAACAGGTCCAACAGATTCAGCCCCATGCATGCGGGCGGACTTGGACAAACTATATTCTAACCTTGAAAAAGCAATCCATACCTCCCAAAATAGGGTTTTCAGTGAGGTCAGACAAGAAATCGCCCAGCTGGGTTATAGAGTTGCTTCACTGGAAACGGCCAATGATCACATGGCCTCCTACTGCCAACAGGTGGACATAGAATTAAAAGAAATCCGTCACGACGTGTCCCTGCTTAGGGACCAGATGGAGGATTCAGAAAATTGCGCCAGCAGAGGCAACATATGGATCCGAGACATCCCGGAGGACATTACGGACCTACAATCCTACCTCCCTAACCTTTTTGCTTCTCTAGTCCCAGAACCCCCCATGGAACATTTTCAAACAGACAGGGCGCATTGGGCTTTGCACGCCAAACCCCTGCCAGGAGAACCACCAAGAGACGTCATCTGCAAAATGCAGTATTTTCATATCAAAGAAAAGATTATGCAAGCAGCCAGAAATTTAAAAAACCTAACTTTTGAAGGTAATCAGTTAAGCCTATACCAGGACTTATTTCCCACGACCCTGGCTAAAAGAAGAGATTTCAAGCTGCTGCTAGAAATCCTTCTGAGACATAACCTGAAATACAGGTTGGGGTTCCCCTTCAAATTAACGGTTCTTCATAACGGCCGTCTGATATCTATCAATTCCATGGGGACAAGCAGAACTTCCTCAAAAGATTGGGACTACAGCAAGAAAAGCGCGGGGACCAACAGAACAACCCCCAATCCAAAGTTCCACCACCAAAACCCCAATGGCATCCCACTTCTCTCAGAAAGGGGAAGAGCCCCCCCAGGAAATAAACAGCGGTTTATTAGAATACTTTAATACCCGCAGAGAATTTTTTCCCACACAGAGACCGCAGGACATCTCTCCATGAACAGGACTTATCCCCCCGGCAAGCTACCTACTTAAGTATCAACCTCCATTTGAAATTATACGATAGAGACTAGTACGAGAGCTCTCAAGGAAATATTTTACAGCACGCTACTAATATGTTTTAACACTATTCTCTCATATCTTCCATCTTTAACTAAAAAACATCTCTTCCTACTTTTCTATAATAATTCAGATACCAGAAATTACTGCTCAAAATGCTAGTTTTCAAATGATAGTGCCTATTACTACCACTAGTCTAAACTGAAATTTTGACAATGATACTGTAGTTGTTTTCTGTAAAAAGTATTTTTGCACTGTATATGTACAATCAGAGATAACAGGGGCTAGTTAACTGATGTATATGTAACAGATTGATGATTTTGTGTAAAAATAATTTCAGAATATTAGCACCTTATGTTATAATGTGGGCCTCTCTAGCTTTCCCTCCCCCTTCTCTTCCTTTCTTCTCTCCCCCCCCTCTCTCCCCCTATACCCCCCCTCGACACTAACAAGCAATTCACTTAGTAAAAGTTGCCCAAACTGATAATTTGATCTATAACTATACGGCACTCGCCCTTTATAATTTTAATTTACATAAACTGTGAGCAATTATTAGTGCTGAATATAATTTACCTTTAAGGGGAACTGTGGTCCAAAAGTGACTTTAGGTAAATTGAGGTAAATTGATAGGAATTGCTCCCCTGAGAATATTTGCAATTTATTTCCATTGTTTATTTTGCATAGTTTTGAAGATATTTATATTTTTGTGTGTGATATGGCAGCAGCATCTCCAGGTCCGCTGCACTTCCTGCTTCCTGCTCTGAAATTGTCAGTCAATCTGTACTGTGTCTCCTCCTCCCCTTTGCAGCCCCCCTGGTCCCTCCCACTCATGGACCCCATGGTCCCTCCAGTCCCTCCATGGTTCATTATCTTACAGCCCCACGTGGCCCCGCCCACTCGCGGGTGCCTTGGCCTTGCCCACTCGTGGGTGCCGTGGTCGTGGGTTACTCAGACCCCCCCTACAGAAAACTCTGTGGAAACAGCCTTTTCAGGCAGAGTGAGAAGGGCTGTAGATTCCCTTACCTTCTCTGTCAGGACTTCACACAGCAGAGAGGAGGAGGGACTTCCTGTCTTCTTCACACACTGAGGGAGTCTGAGGCTTTGCTCAACATCGGCACTGTGCAGGAGAAGCCTCAGTAAAGTAAAAACAAGTCAGCCTCCCACCCATTAACTTTCTAGTCAGTCATTTCTGTATATCTTGGGCTGTGGAGCACGTAGAGAGGTGGTTGATGGCTCGTGTTAAAGGTAGGAAACTGGCCTTTCATTTAAACTCAACTTGTTTGGAGACCACAGTTCCCCTTTAAACCAAAGTACCCACGAATCTCCTCAAATCCCTTCATCGCACTGTCTGCAAGAACTGCCTGAGAAGGCTCTATTCTATGTTGAAAACACCTAAAGATGTTGGATTTGGGGCCAGTGCACGAAGCAAAGGTGAGCATGCAGTAGCAGACTGACCAGTACAACATCTGTAATAATATCAATACAGACTAAAAGAGTACAACCTATCTCCAGTCACACTTTGTCAAAGTTGTATAGAAAAGTATAATATAACTACGATATACTCCTTGATTCTACCTTTCTTTCTGCAACTCAAAACCATCTCTTCCTACTTTCCTATAATATAATAGTATGAAGTATATTCACTGTAAATGATATTAATTCATCTAAACTGCAGTCTAGGATTTTTTGGTAATCCCTTGCAGACACAATACCAATACATATATTCCTCCCACTGACTAGAATACCATGTGGTTAGCCGGACCGGACCGTCTTTTAGAATAAAATTTTAGTAAGGACCAAAGACCCTTACCCAATGGATCTGAGAATTATATCTAATCCACTATTCTCAGGTATAATTACATCCGTCTCTTATTATATGGTTACTCTGTTAAAAAATTGTCTTTATAATGTTAAAGTTAAATGGTTTAGTACAACACTGTTGACTTTGTATATTTATTACTTTCATAATAATATCGTTATTTTTTATGCAATCCTCTTACAGGCATCAAGCCCGGTCCGTCGGTCCTTCTCTGCCGGATGAAAGATGAATAATAATCTACCTGATGGCGACTCGAGCATCTCTACCATATTGAAATCTAATATGGCCTCTTCCTTACAGGTAATTTCACACAATACTAAGGGACTCAACTCACCATCAAAGCGTAAAATGGCACTACAATTTTACAACAGAACACAAGTAGATATCCTCATGTTACAGGAGACTCATTTCAAAAAAGGTAGAGAACCTAAATACTGGGGGAGGAGATATAACCTTTGTTACGCTTCTTCAGCCGCATCAGGTATAGGTGGGGTAGTTATCTTAATCCACAAAAATTTGCCATTTTCTGAGACCTCGTGTTACAAAGACCCACAGGGGAGATACATTATCCTTAATGGAATGATCCATAATACTAAAATCACTCTGATCAATGTATATGCCCCCAACACTGCTCATAAAATTTTCTTTCAGGAGCTTAAGAATAAAATTAGCACATTTTCACACGGCCAAATATTAATGGGAGGTGATTTTAATGTCACATTAAATCCAAAAATAGATAGATCTAAAACTGCCACATCTCTATCTGGTTCATCCTCGACAAAATATTTATCACAACTGCTCAATACCTGTAATCTATTAGACACCTGGAGGCTGGCTAATCCTTCTAAGAGAGAGTACACATTTTACTCATCAGCTCACAATATATTTTTTACGAGATTAGAATATCTTTTTGTTTCCCCTCAACTGATCTCCAACATACAAAACCCAAAAATCGCAGAAATCATGTGGTCAGACCACGCACATATAACTCTCACAATATAAAATATTGTTATATCTTCTAAACCCGGCCCTCTAAACCCCCGCCCTTTATGGAGGCTGAACGAATCGATCCTGTTAAACAAACAGAACCTAGACACACTGACAAAGAATCTTAATAATTATTTCTTAGAAAACATAACAGATGAATTGGAATATAGCACAATCTGGGCAGCTCATAAGATGGTAATGAGGGGTCACTTAATTCAAATTTTGGTGGGGGGAAAAAAGCAAAGAGAACAAAGGATAAACTCCCTAATAAAATAAGTAAGAGTCAATTAAAAGTC
The DNA here is from genome assembly GCA_019447015.1 of Hymenochirus boettgeri. Classification (NCBI taxonomy): domain Eukaryota; kingdom Metazoa; phylum Chordata; class Amphibia; order Anura; family Pipidae; genus Hymenochirus; species Hymenochirus boettgeri. The sequence goes on along the minus strand of CM033471.1, from coordinate 238,529,767 downwards.
ATTAGCCAAAACCTTCAATGAAACAATAGAGACCTCACTCACAGAGGAATGCAAAGATCTTAGTTTACTACTGACAAACAGAGCAGAAAAAGCACTATGTTTCACAGCCCATAAATTCTACTCCAGAAGCAACAAACCAGACACAATGATGGCTAACAAGTTAAACCAAAGGATGACACAAAATTGACTCCTGCCATTAAGGGATCAAAAAGGCCATCTTCAATATGACCCAACATATATCACCAATACATTTGCACAATATTATCAAAACCTATACAACAACCAACAAAGATTTAGCCACCGTCAAAGCCTTAGAACAATTCTTAAGTAATATTCACTTACCCACCCTAACAGACTCACAAATTAATTTTCTCCAAAGCGAAATAACAGGAAGAAATTACAAAAGTCATCAAAAAAGTCATCAAAAGTCCCCGGGCCCAGATGGATTCACGGCATTTTATTATAAAACATTCCAAAATATTTTAACCCCACAGATCCGCACCTTTAAAATAAGATACTAGAGGGGAACACCACAATACCTCCCGACATGCTAACAGCGCATACTGTTGTCTTACTAAAACCGGAGAGGGATACCACACAGCCTTCAAACTACAGGCCAATATCTTAAATAAACCCTGACGTCAAAATAATAGCTAAGATACTGGCAAATAGATTGAACACACTTCTTCTAATCCACTATGACCAGATGGGATTCATCTTGGGTTGGCAGACTACCGATGATATTAGGAAAGTAATCACCTTAATGCAATATGCCGACCTACAACATTTGCCCTCTATATTGTTATCGTTAGATATAGAAAAGGCATTTGACAGAGTAGACTGGGATTTTCTAAATAGAGTTTTGGTTAAATTCGGCTTCCCCACACGTTTTATAACTGGTGTCTTCAGCCTCTACAACAACCCACAAGCTTTAGTCTGCATCTAACAGATTTGAAATAAAAAACGGCACAAGGCACGGTTGTCCATTATCACCACTTCTTTTTGCCCTAGCGATGGAGCCAAAATAAGAAACTCCCCAGATATTACAGGTATAAAGGTTGGTAGTATTCACTTAGAAATATCGCTTTTCGCAGATGACACACTAATCCATGCAACTAACCCTCTCATCTCCCTCCCAAATCTCTATAAGAAACTAACAGAATTTGGTACTATTTCTGGAATTAGGGTAAACCAATCTAAATCTGCATCATACCCTATACATCTGCCCCCTAATCTTAAGGACTCCCTACAGGAAAATTTTCACTTTAAGCGGCAAACAGATTAGTAGCTCATATCTACTCCGCTGCAAGAGATCTTATTGCAGCCTCTTGGAGGTCACAGACTCCCACCAAAACAGCATTAGTAAATAAAATATGGCAGATATATTCCAATGAACATATGACATACCAATCACAAAACGCACTGAAATATTGGTCCAAGATACGGATATACTGGGATCTATACACGCAACCACAAAGCACCGGCCGGGAGGGAGAGGACTGAGGACCAGGAAGCCTGAGAATTGTCAATACCCTTTTCTTTCTTACTATGTAAGTATACCAAAATATGACAAGAATTATTGTAATCTGATTTAATTTTCTAATTACTTTGAGAAAGGGAAAGTAATATTTTTGTCTGCTAAAATATTATATATCGATATGTTTATTTTTGATATTGAGAACTAAACACTGAAAACAGTGAATAATGAAACCAATTTGTTTTGTCAAAGTTGAATTTTATTGTTATACAATACGTTATGTTTAATAAAAAGGTATTGAACAAAAAAAATATATCAATGGTAACTTAATGTAAATAGCTCTGGGACCTGGGAAATGGTCTTGGGAACACGGTTGAATATCCAGAACTTCCAAAAAATCGATTTTATTCTCGCACACGGTACTTTCGAGCTCCCGCATTCGAACATTCGATAATTAGCCCATAAATTATTCGAACATTCAATAATTATCCCATAAATGATTCAAACATTCATTGATTATCCCATAAACGTTCAATCGTTTTGATAAATCGAAAGTCCGAGAAATCCGGGTCCGGGATAGTTTTAGAAGTTCGAGTCTGTTCAAACTCGATAAGTTTGGCTCGAACTCGGGTTCAAGTTCTAGTCCATCTCTATTAAGGATCTGCCAATTCTCTTCCGAGCAGCCGATTACTTGTGTTATGCATCCTTATCTACGGTGAAACTATCAGCCAGGTCAGCAGCTTCTTCTTCAGTCACCAGAAGAGCTATATGGCTTAAATCCTGGGCAGCTGACTCTGGCTCAAAGAATAGACTGTGTGGTTTATCCTTTGAAGGTGTATAATTGTTTGGGTCAGAATTGGGGTCACTATTGAGCAAAAGGAGAGAAGAGAGAGTTGGGGTTCTTCCACAGGACAGTTCATTTTGATCCCAGTCCAGAGGGAGAGGGAATAGATTTGCCAGAGAAAGGCAACCCCCCTTTTTGCAACCAGGACAACAAAGGGGAAGAGGTCACAATCCATTTCATTTACCTTTTTCCCAATAACGCCAGGTCGGTAGGTGGTGGACTAAAGCACTTTTCACGGGCTTGGCCAAAAATAAGACAAATGGGTCCTGGAAACCATAACTTTAGATTATGCAATAAAATTCCTTTAGATTCCTCAAAGAGACCGTTTTGCCATATCACCAAATCTCCGAACACCAGCAAGTTAGCTCTTGCTCAAGCCATCCTAAAATTTCAAACCAAAGAAGTGATCATCCCGGTACCTCAAGCAGAAAGAGGGAAGGGGATTTACTCCTCTGTATTTTTAATCCCTTAACCAATGCGGAAATATTGGACTATCATAGACCTCAGATATTTAAACAGATTCATAAGAACACAGCATTTCAAGATGGAAAAAGTCAGATCAACAATCAATTCAATCCTCACTAGATTAATTAGCCACTCTGGATCTGCAAGACACCTACTTGCATGTTCCAATAAGACCATGTCATCAAAGATATCTGAGAATAGCTGTTCAAAACAATCTTCTAGTAGAGCATTACCAATTCACAAGTCTTCCCTTCGGAATCTCATGCTAGTATTTACCTAGATCATGATAGTGATTGCATCATATCTCCATCAACTGGGGGTAAATATTATCCCCTACCTCTACGACTGGTTACTCAGAGCTGTTCCATGGGCTGTTCCGTGGGCAAGGGCTTATTTCAGAAGTTTCCAACAATATTTTTTTGGAACAGGAGCCCAGCATCCCTAGACCGTTCAGTGGTAATTCCTCAGTCTGTCACAAACACAGTTAAAGAACATCTAATCAGAGGAAAGCCTTTAGTTCTGCCACCCCCAATGGTACTAAAAACAGATACCAGCAGGTCAGGATGGGGAGCACACTGTTGTGGGCTCTCAGCCCAAGGAAAATGGTCACCAGAAGAAAAGACTTCCTCAAACTTCAAAGAATTAAAGGCGATTCTATAGGCATTACTGCATTTTCGAGAAAATGTAAGAGGGAAGGTAGTGTTAGTACAGACAGACAATTCAACAGTGGCAGCCAATGTAAACCACCAAGGAGGGACTCAAAGCAGAGGACCTCTGAAGCTTGCCATAAAGATAAGCTTTTGGGCAGAAAAGCATCTGTTAGCTATCTCAGTTGCATACATAAAAGGCTCAGAAAATATTTGGGCAGACCAACTAAGCCGAGAAAGGTTAGATCCAAATGAGTGGTCTTTAAATCACCAAATCTTTGTACAGATCTGCGAAGCCTGGGGGGATCCTCAGGTGGATCTAATGGTGTCGGCATCAGCCCAAAGCAAAAACGTTCCAAACTATTACTCCTTGGACAAGGATCCAAGAGCATCAGGCAGAAATTCCTTCTCAATCAAGTGCAACTTCGAACTAGCATACATATTCCCTCCTTTCAGCTAATACCTCAAGTTCTGAGGAAAATTCGTCAGGACCAGTGTCAGATAATCATGATAGCGCCGACTTGGCCACGCAGGCCGTAGTATGCAGACCTAGTAGGTGCAGAAGAATGTGCCTCATCCAAACCTCCAGGACCTCAAACTCAGAGCGTGGTTGCTGAGAGGGATTTAATGCAATCCCTAGGTTTTTCTGTCGTGGTCATTGACACCCTTTTGCAAAGTTGAAAGCCTACGACCACGGCTATCTATCAAAGAGTTAGAAAACATTCTGTAATTGGTGTGGCCAAAAACAAGTTACCTCTCAATCTCCTCAAATTCCGATCATCCTAGACTTTCTTGTTGAAGGGCTTAATAAAGGTCTAGCTCCAGGTACTCTGAGGGTACAGGTAGCAGCTCTGGGAGTCTTTGAATTCTAATCTAGCAGGAAATCCTTTTATAAGAAGATTTTTCAAGGCAGCAACAAAACTAAAACCAAGAACAAGATCCTCAGTACCCAAATGGGACTTAGCCCCAATACCTACCATTCGAGCCTCTAGAAGACATCTCCATATAGTTACTGACTTGGAAAACAGCTCCGTTAGTAGCTTTATGTTCAGCTAGGTGGGTCAGTGAACTTCAGGCCCTCTGCTGTAGGAGTTCCTGTTTTGAAGATCCAGCCTTTACTCCAAAAGTTTCTTCATCTTTCCATAAGGAACAATAAATATTCCTTCCTTCAATTATGCAAGAAGCAGTTGATAACTCTCTAAACACGGTAAATGTTTGTAGATGCCTTCTTATCTTCCTGTCTATAGTGGAGTTCTTCCGTAAATCAGACTCTCTTTTCCTTCTTTATGCTGGAGCCAAGTAAGGAAAGGCTGCCTCAAAAACCACAATTGCCAGATGGCATAAACAAGCAATTCTGGAAGCCTACAGGGCCACTAATGTTCCAATTCCAGAAAAAATAACAGCCCATTCTACCAGAGCAGTTTCTACTTCCTGAGAAGCAAAAGCCGGGGGCAACTCCAGAACAGATTTGTCTGGCAGCTACCTGGGCCTACTACAATATGTTTGGGAGGAATTACAAGCTGGACATCCAAGATAAGGAAGCATCTTTCGGAATGAAAGTCCTACAAGCAATTGTCTCCTAGAAAGATTTATTCCCACCCTGACTATGCTTAGTCACTACTTTAGGATATCTCTTTGTTCAATGCTGCCTTGGGGATGATAAGGAAAGGTAGAATTTATACTTACGTAAATTCCTTTTCCTTGAATCCCAAGGAATTTACGTAAGTATCAATCCATACAGAGTTGAGGAAAACAACACCCCATCTGGGTATTCACTTTACGTGTTTTGTGGGAGGTCCTACTTAATCAGAAGCTGAAAACCCAAATGTCCTGCCATCATATTTAAAAAGAGGATAATTGGAAAGGAGAAGCATGTGTGAGAACATAAAAATGTTCATTTTCAAACTATATGAAACACATCAAGCAACCAGTTGGCACCCTTTCAATCTATCCTTAACACTGCTGCCAGGCTCATTTACCTCTCCTCCCACTTCTCACACGCTGCCCCTTTCTGTCAATCTCTCCACTGGCTTCTCATTACCCAAAGGATCCAATTTAAGCTTCTAACCTTATCCTACAAGGCTCTCTCCTTTTATACCAGACAATATCTTGCTAGCTCTAGCCGTTGCTACCTGGCATTGTTTGCTATGGCTAAGTCTGTTATCTACCAGAACCCCCAAATCTTTTTCCATTACAGATGCACTTAACACAGAGTTATTTATGGTGTAGGTGGCACAGGGATTATTAAATCCCAAATGCATCACCTTACATTTATCAACATTGAATCTCATCTGCCATTCTGCTGCCCATTTTGATAATCTATCTAGGTCTGCTTGCAGCACTTGCACATCATTGGAAGTTTCCAAAGCTCTGCATAGTTTAGTCATCAGCAAAATACTGAGACCTTGCTCTCAATGCCCTCTTCTAAGTCATTTATAAACAGATTAAACAGAAGCGGCCCCAGTACAGAACCCTGAGGCACTCCGCTTAGAACTTTAGCCCACATAGATGTAGCTCCATTAACCACCACTCTCTGTTTGCGGTCCAATGACCAGTTCTCTATCCATGAACAAATGTTTTCTTCAAGGCCAACAGTCCTCAGTTTATACATTAGTCGCTTATGTGGAACAGTATGAAAAGCTTTTGCAAAATCCAAATATACCACATCCACTGCTGTGCCTGAATCTAGCTTCTTACTCACTTCTTCATAAAAACCAATTAAATTTGTCTGGCATGATCTATTACTCATAAATCCATGCTGACTACTACTAATAAGATGATCCCTGGAAACAAAGTCAAGGATATGATCCCTTAACAAGGTTTCCATCACCTTCCCTATCACTGATGTTAGGCTTACAGGTCTATAGTTTCCAGGCTGTGAACGACTACCTTTTTTGAATATTGGTATTACATTGGCTTTTTTCCAATCCAGCGGCACATCCCCAGACAAAAGCAAATCTGAAAAGATGAGAAACAGTGGTCTAGATAGAACAGAACTAAGCTGCTTTAAAATCCGAGGATGCAATCCATCTGAATCTGAATCTGTAATCAGGTATCCCCAAGTATGTTTCCTAAACCTAATAATGAGGGAAAGTCATCTTGGTTAAAACTAAATGGTTGCTATCTGTGTAATTTACCAAGGATTCTATAGCTGTCGATCAACCTACATAGTGTACCTGGCCACCGTGGGAAAAAAACATCAGATCGGTGTCAAATGAGCATATAAATGCTACCAGGAATTCGGACCCTGTTACGACTATTTCTCAACAACTCTTAGAGTTATATCAGGGTAGTTTGGATAACATCTTTCACGTTAAACCTGGTGTAAGAATCCATAAAGCACTTCTGCGCAAAGTAAGCTTTTTGGATACATAAGTTAAAGGGACAGTTCAGTGGAAATTATTAATATTTGTTAAATTGTTAGTTTGTGTAATGCCTTCTTAGTTATTCTACATATTCTCTCCCATTTTGAAATATTAGTTGATTTCATACCCCTTGCTGTTCCCTGCTGTTGACATTAGTGAGCTGACATTTCAGGTTCTAACGGTCCTTCTTCTTCCCAGGATGCACTACATCCTTGGAATGTTCCTAACAGTAATTTCTACTGATTGGCCATTGGATGGATCAAAGATGCTCAGATCTCTACTGAGCAACTGAATGAACCCAGGCACTGGGTCAAGGGCAAGACCATAACGGTCTTTATTAGGGGTCCTGCAAACAGGAAGTTAGTATTTCGGATGCATTTATTTATACACAGACAAAATGCTGAATTGTCATGTTAAGGTCATTGGGATAAAATAATACTTCTCTTTTTTCTGAAAAGCATATGTATTTGCACTGAACCCTTTAAAAACGAATAATCCATATGGTTTAAATAGGGATTTTAAACTCAATTGCTTCATGGACCAGTAATGCTCATTCATTTTCATACCAATATTTCAGCATTCTTGCCTTTTTTTCTCCTCTTTTTTCTCTAAATCAATTGTTTTTTGTTTTTCTACTTTTTCTATTACTGTCCTTTTTGTATCTCATTATGTGTGTATATAAATACTTAATATCTAATACTTGATAGTTTTCTATATATGTATCTTTCTATACAATGTACAGGAACAAATGTATCTACTGTGTTATAATATAACTACTTGTTTTCTCACTTTATCGATATAGTTTTATTCTACTGTAGCTATCAAGGGTTAATAGGGGGATGTGTTTTTGAGGTGAACATAGATGTGTTTCATGTTTCTTCCTTATACATTCTCCTTCTTTCCAATTATTCTCTTTTTGAATATGGTGGCAGGACATTTGGGTTTTCAGCTTTTGATGAAGTGGGACCTCCCACAAAACACGTAAATCGATTACTCAAATGGGGTGTTGTTTTCCCCAACTCTGTATGGATTCTCAATAAAGTTGATTTTTTTCATACCATGATAACTTCCACTTACCCTTACTTCATTCCATTGGTGGGTTTGTAAAATACTGTTACATTTTGCCACTAAAATTTTTCATTGAAATTATGAAAGTTTGATGATTGTGACTTGTTGTCAAACAATGGGTCCAAATTATATCAGTGGTATTGGGGATTACAAAACAAATTATGCATTTTATAAAAATTAAACATTTTACTTATACTAAAATACATTCAGTTGTAAAATAACTTCTTAATATTTGGTTTTGTTGTATAAAGATAATCTTTCTTTTATTTCCCCCGTTACTGCAGGAATCTAAACCTTGAGGGGAAAGAATCCAGTGTGACTAGCTACATTCCCTTTAGAGAAAACTTGATTGGCATTTTTCATGTTGTACTTAAATCTTTCCCTATAAATAGAAGGCAGCCTACATATCACAAAAGCCATTCAGTCATTTTGCTATTACACGGCTAATTCATTTTATGTAAACATTTTTTAATTTCATATCTAAGCTGTTTTTTTTATTTTATCTGGTAAGTCTTATTCATATTAACTTTGGTGTAAATTATGCTATTATATTGATGGTCTGAACAATGTATTTGTACAAAATCCTTTTATATATAATCTTATTTCATAACAAATGCCTGTTGGGAGAAATCAGCCTGCTTTATATCATGAAAATGTTAACGTGGCCAGAATATTATTAAACGTGTGGAGTAGAGCATCAGGAACACAATACTAATCAGATGCTATGATGCACAAAATAATATTCAGACGTGATTTATATTGTTATTTGAGTATGAACAAATACAGCTAAATGCAGATTATGTGAAGCCTTAAAGGGCATGTCCACCCCCAAAACTCCAATTTTATATGTTATTGGCCACGATTCTATCTTTAAAACAAGCACATTAAAATTTGTTCAGCCAATTTGAAGATATATAAGTTTTTCCAACATGCCTTTTGCAGACCAGGAGCAGCTCACTGTAATCCAATCCGAGCCTTCAGCCTCCCTTGGCACCAAGCCCTAACCCTTGGTGCCCCCCCCCCCCCCCCCTGCCGATCCCCCCCCTTTCCCCCCCCCCACCTAGGGGGAAATCCTTTTAGGGTGTGATAGAGGACCCCTGCCCAGACCCAAACACCAGATTCTTTTTTTTTAAAATGTTTGTAGCCTTACTTATAGCCCTTCGTTCCACGGCGCTTTCTTGTGACGTCAGCCGCACCTGTACCAATCACATGGCATGGATAGTATGGATAGTATAGTAACATATAATTTAGCAACATACTATAGGTGTAAAAAATATATGACTTTTTATGTGTATCCTGTGTATTGCCTTATTATAACCAGTATGGTCTAAAATATTGTTTTCATTACCACAGTAAAGCAAAAAGGAAAACATGAGAGCATATGTCTAAAGGTTTCAGTTTAAAGTCAATCATTTCTTTCCTTGTGCATGAAAGAGACTTACAGTAAGTTACATTGTTTCTTCCAGCAAACTCCCTTACAACTGTATTAGGTTTGTTGCTACATCTGCCCTCTAATGAACAACACGTGTGACATAGAGTTTCATATTTCTGGATTTGCTGGTTCTCCTGGAAAACATCCTCTCCACTTTATGGTGGTTTTGTTCATTTACCTTATTGGTTTATTAGGAAACTTAACTTTAATATCAGTGACTTTCTTGGAATCCCATCTGCAAATTCCCATGTATTTCTTTCTTCGCAATCTTGCTTTTGTGGATATCTGCTACACCTCAGTTACTCTTCCAAAGCTGATGCACATTTACATCACAGGAAACAATGCAGTAACATTCATACCGTGTTTTATTCAGTTGCATTTTTTCACATCCACGGGTTGCACAGAAGTTGTCTTGTTGACTTCAATGGCCTATGACCGGTATGTTGCCATCTGCAATCCCTTGCGGTACTTTATAGTAATGAAGAGTAGAAAATGTACTCAGCTTGTGTTAATTAGCTGGACATTTGGCTTTATAAACTCCCTATTTGTTACGGTATTTGCATCTCGATTGTGCTTCTGTGGTTCCAAAGAGATTGAACAGTTGTTCTGTGATATCAAGTCACTGTTGAAAATCTCCTGCAATGACGTTGGAGACTTTCAAGTTATAATATATTTAGAGGTTTTGCTTGCCGGACTCTTTCCTTTTTTGTTAAGTGTAACATCGTATGCTAAAATAATATTAGCTATTCTAAAGGTCCAATCATCTGACGGTAGAAAGAAGACCTTTTCTACATGTACCTCCCACCTGACTGTCCTTATGTTATTTTATGGAACCATCTTTTGTATGTATATCAGGCCACCTTCAAAACACTCTGAGAAAGTGGACCAATTTTTTTCATTTTTATATGTGGCAGTGACCCCCATGTTAAACCCTTTAATCTACAGTCTACGAAATCAAGAAGTAAAAAGAGCCTTAAAGGGAATTTTTAAGCTGTGAAAAAAAAGAAAGAACATTTTCAGTTATATTTATTTGGTCTTCATGATCTGTTTAATACATTTGGGGAGCACTACTGCATTTGATTTAATACTTTCAGTGTTGGTATTTGGTATGGAGCACATTACAGCACAATTAAAGAAATACTTAACTTTTATTGGGAAACAGAAGTACACCTGTTAATGTAATGCGTCTGGTCTGGTTATTAAGAGAATACAGGGGGAATCATCAGGTAATCAGGACATCCAAATATGACCAGGTTTTGCCAAACAGTTGGGACAATTTGCTGCCAAGCTCAGAACTCCTAGGGGTCCTAAACATGGACCAGGTGCCCAAATATAAAGAGCAGACTTCACGGGGTACATAATAGCAGCCGTTCCAGCACTCAGCATTACCCAAAGTTTAAAGAGTAATTAAGCCTCCTCTCTTTTGACATACACAAGGGTGTGGGCCTAAAACTAGACTTTTGTTTTCCTTTTAGCTAAACAATATTAATTTTAAATCTTTTTAGGTATTATGGAAGGTTAATGTGGGAGATTTGCTGGTAATTCTCTGTCCTTGATAGTACACCTCTTTATGTATGTAAAGCTGCATTTTTTTTTCTTATAATAATGTCAATACAAATAGTCCAGCCACAGCAAGAAAGAAAGCAAAGATGATACAAAACTTCATTGAGGAAAGTTGATATTGGGGGGAAAAGATGCTGGTGTAGTTTGAAAAAATCCATACCTTACATCTTTGCTCCAAATGGTTCTCCTGCTATGCCTTTTCAAAGTCCAGGAAAGTGAAGAGTAGAAGCTGTCAGTGATTCATCCAGTGCCTGTTTCTTCCTCAACCTCAACAAGGTCTGAGGCATGCGCAGTGGAGGCCTTCCTCCAATCCTTCCCCCAATCCTTCCACCATCTGGATCCATCTTCTGCAGCTGTGGCACCTAGCTTGAAATGCTTTTAGGATAAGGTGCCAACCCCAACCGACTTAATTTTTTTCTTTTTTTTAAGTTTAGATTGATACTTACAGCCCTTCTCTCCTGCAGCGTCTCCATTGAAAATGTCTGCCTGTCCAAACAGGGACCCGGGAGGATACGCAGCGGGAGTGTAAGGGCTGTAGGTATCGATCTAAGCATTTTTTTGATGAAATATATTGGTGTTGGGCAGGGGGAACCTAACTTATCATAAAAGTTCATTTTTTGGGTGGACATGCTCTTTAAGATTAAAGAGCATGTCCACCTCAAAACTAAAATTTGACCCACTACTGGCCCCACTCTGTAGTGTATAAAAATCCTTACCATCCCAGCTCCAAATGGTTCTCCTGTAATGTCCCCCCAAAGTTAAAAAAACTGACCACCAGGAGCCTGGCCACCAGGGAAATTGTTTCCACCTCTGAGCTGTTCTCTCAGAGGTTTTTAGCTTGCTCAGAGCAGCCCTTCACTCCCCCCCCCCCCCCCCCCCCCCCCCCCCCCCCTCCCTCCCTCTCCCTCCCGTTTGGTTCTCCCTCCCCCTAGTGTAAATCCCCTTTCCCACATATTAGGGATAATTCCCCCAGCCCCAAATGCAATAAAATATTTGTAAGAAAGTTCCCGGATCTTTACTTACCTTCCCTCTCTCCTCCGGCGTTCTGAACTCCCAGCAGCAGCGTCTGTGATTGGCTGCCTCTCAGCCAATCACAGACATGGCTGCCGGTCCAGTCCCCTGCTTGCAGTTCCGTGCAAGCAGAAGGCCGGGCATTTCGGCGGAGGAGAGACTGGAGGTAAGTAATGATTGGGGGACTTTCTTGAAAATATAATATGGCGGTTGGGGCTGGGGAAACTAGCCCTACAGCATACTAAAACTTATCAAAAGGGGTGGACATGCCCTTTAATGTGTCAAAAGTTGAGGCTACATAGTTCCTAATTGTCAGTATGCATAAAACACAATGGGTGGAGATGCAGTAAGGATCAATGTTCACCTTTAACCATCCTCCTTTCTGCTATGCAGTAATTACTTGATGTCTGATACTACTTTACGGCATTTTACTGTAGTAAAAGATGTAGTCTGTTGCCATATTTTCTCCAAAAGTTAAGTCTTAGAATATCCCCCAAACTGCACAATATCCAACTGATGAAGCCTAAGAAGAAATCTATTAAAGGGCAGCTTTAAAATTTTCTGCTTAGTGCTCAAAACCTGGTCAGTAGTCCATCTCAAACGTTTGGAAAATCTACACTGAGATTCAATGTTGGAACAGTAATTTTCTACCAAAAAAGTACCATAGAATAACTTATAAAAGAATATATCCAACAAGGTAAGTAATGAATGACTGTAAAACACACATTAGTGCAGTTATGGTAATAAACAAATTTCTGTAGGTATAATAATAAATACATTTCTGAAAGTGTGTTAATAAATTACTGTAGTTATGATTAACACATTACTGTGGTTATGATAATAAACACATTATTGTAGTTATGATAGTTAACACTAATGTAAATAGATTAATAAACACATTACTGTATGATTACTAATGATAATTATGATTTTACACCTTCCGTGTAAAAATTTAGTCAAACACCCCCAGGGACACCTTTCTGCATTTATGTAGCTAAATCAATGCCCCATGGGCATTTCAGCATTAAAGGGCATGTCCACCCCAAAACTAAAATTTAACCCCATAGTGGCCCCAATGTGTAGTTTAAAAAATCCTTACCTTACATCTCTGCTCCTTATGGTTCTCCTGCTATGCCTTTTCGAAGTCCAGGAAATGGAAGCGTAAAAGCTTTTAATGATTCATCCAGTGCCCTCCCTCCCCCCCCCCCCCCCCCCCGGGGGGCCCCCCCCCCCCCCCACTACCACAACCATCCGGATCCATCCTCTGCAGCCATAGCACCTACCGTGAAATGCTTTTAGGATAAGGTTGGTACCCCAATTTTTTTAAAATATTTAGATCGATATTTACGGACCCTTCTATCCCACAGCGTCTCCATTGAAAGCAGCTGAGTCTGTGATTGGCTGCCGGTTTGGCCCCTGTTTGCGACCTTCTCCCAACAGGGACCCAGGAGGAGACACTGCAGGAGTGTAAGGGCTGTAAGTATTGATCTAAACATTTTTTGGATGAAATTTATCAGCAGTTGGGGGTGGGCAGGGGGTACCTACCTTATGCTAAAAGTTCATTTTCGGGGTGGACATGCCCTTTAAAAAAGAGGTGACACCTTCCCAGACTACAAAAGTTTCCAACAATGAATTTACTGTATTTAACAATAATTACACCAAACATTTCTTTTTGTTACTATATAAAATATCAATGCAAACATTTGGATAATTTACACATCAGAGTACATGGAAAATAAAAAAAAACAGATGTGCTGCTAAATTACACTGCTCTATATATCACTTTGTATAAAATATTTGTCCAAATTTTGCCACAAAATCAATTTGCACTATTATATATGCCTTTAATTGGATCCAATATGTGATCTAGATTCTGTATCAAATGTTAAGAGCTGTAAACATGTAGCACATAGACACACACACACACACACACACATTAATTATTGTAAAAGCCCATTGAAAACCCTTTTTTGACAAGTGTGATTTAAAGCCTTGTGGGACATAACAAAACAGGATACATTGTTTTTAATTGCAACCCTAGAGACACAGATATAGTATTTATTCATTTTTTGAACTGATCGGTTTAGCTCCATAGGATAAGCAGGTAAGCAGGAGGATCACCAGATTTAACACATTACTTTCACTATTTATTATGTTTCTCTACAAGTTTTCTGATTTTGTAAATAGTTGTGAGATTTTCTAAGACAGTTATATAGAATATTCATTATATATTATACACAAGAACCTACAATGGTCATGTGGTAATCTTATATTAGTTTCAAATACGTGCAATTTAATGGCTTGCACAGCAACCCAAAGGAAATGCTCAATTTGCATGGAAAATTTGCCACTTGGCTTCTCTTCTGTAAAAAAATAAAAAACAACATCCTCAGATAGAGTTATTTCATTGTTTAGTATATTGTTATTGTAACATTTACAGTTATAGGGTGAAAGGTGGTTGGTTTTTTTTGTGGTGGTGAAATTTTAGAGCAATATTGCAAGACAGCAATTTTACAGTGAAACCAATTAAAGTCAATTAGAGGAGAAATTTTACTATAAATAAATTTTAATTATTGATATAAAAGGGTTACTCTAAAAAAATAAAATATACAAAAAAAAGTTGTACCTTTATATACAGCAAGATTCCACTGCTCCAAAACTTTTTACATTTTAAATCTGATCTGTAGATTCTGAGAAATCATCATTTGAAATCACAGCATTTACTGGGAAAGACCTGTCAATCCAGAAGCAGAAATTGTGCCTTCCAGCACACTCTTAAGAGAATCCGCAGAGAAAAGAAAGAAGGAGGGAGGTGGGATGTGTAAGCAAAGCAGTGTCCATGGTGAGGCTGTGCAGAACTTATACATGTCGCACACTACAAGAAGACAGTGAGTAAGGGAGGGTGGGGGCAATTAGGAGCACTCACTAAACATTAATAATTTAATGACAAAGCAAGCACAGATACATATGTATTATAATTTTACTTCTCTTAAATTGTAGAACCCGAAATTTATGATTTCTGATAAACTCAAACTATTCGAGCTAGTTTGTTTTTCTGGATTCACGGCTGTATTTTCGATAATTATCGTAAATTTGCTAATTATCGAATTTATGGGCCGTTCGCTAACCCTAGAATGTATCATTCGCTAACCCTCGAAAGTATCGTTCGTTTTCGGTACCCTCGAATGTACGGATCGTTTTTGCTAACCCTAGAATGTAGCCTTTGATTTTTGGTAGCCTTTAAAGTATCATTAGTTTTCTGCAACATTCGAATGTATGGATTGTTTGCGCTAACCCTAAAATGTATCGTTCACTAACCCTCAAAAGTATTGTTCGTTTTCTGCAACCCTCGAATGTATGGATCGTTTTCACTAACCCTAGAATTTATCGTTCGCTAACCCTCAAAAGTATTGTTCGTTTTTAGTAATCCTCGAATTTATGGTTTTATTTCTGCTAACCCTCAAAAGTATCGTTTGGTAACCCTCGAATTGGTCGTAACCCTCAAATGTAGCCTGTGCAAAAACCCGACAATTGCCCGCTCGTGTTTAAGAAGTGTTTTGACAAGTTTTGGTGATAGTGCCATGTTCCCCAGACCATTTCCCAGGTGCCACAGCCATTTACAGTAAGTTACCATTGTTAGTTTAGCTGTAAATCATCTGGACGTTTCGAACGATCACTCCCCCATTGACTTTAATGGGTCTGAATTCAAACTTTCAAACTTTTACTGAAGTTCGAAAGTTCGAAAACGGACCGAACTTTATGAAGTTCGGCCACCTCAAGTAACAATATATTAAAAAATATTTACAAATTGAATTGAATTTCACTGTAAAGTATGTTACTGTGAAAAATTTAGGCAAAAATTTTACCTCAGAAGCAACTTTCTACAAATCTACTGATAAAGTAGCTTAAAGTGTAAAAAAGAAGTTGGCTTGAGAAAAGAAGCTTAAACAAGAAACTTCGGGGCTTATTTATAGAGAAGCAATAATAATAAAGGGCAATTTATCAACAAAGGCGCATAAAGTATAATAAATTGCACTGAAAATGTGGCGAAAAGGCTGCAGATCAGGGCATACTGACCATAAATATGTTACACACCCTGGTGACTTTTCAAAGTAGTGTATAATAGGCTAATCTTTTCTGTATAAAAATATCCAAATGTGTGTGGTATTTTTTGTTACTAGAATATGTTAAGCAGTGAAAAAACTAACCCATGTGACATTTCTCTGATTTATTTAATGACAACTATCGATATACTGTAAAAACTGACTTTTTAAAAATGAAAAGTACCAGGGCCAGAGAGTTGTGACTGATTATTTCACCTCCCAATATTGTTTCATTAGGGAACAACAGCACATAAAGTTTTCATCTGCCAGGTTAGTGCCCTGGGCCCTCCTGAATTAAAGATAGTACTGAAACACTTGGGAAGCCTGGCAGTCCTTTGTGCTGCCGTTCCTTATAAAGATGATATAGGGAGGTAGGAAGTACCAATCCTACCCCCTGCCCAAGCTATTTTACATTTTAACAGTTTTTTGTTTAAAACGATTTATAATACATAAGTGTGATATTTTATAATGGGAGCTGCAGTGGTATATATCCTTATAAAAATCACTCAGCTATGTCACTAAGTGACTCATTTCTTATATTTCTTATATCCCACTACTCCACCCATTTCAGTGTTCATGTTTGGACAATGACTCAGCATTTTTTGCTGTGTTTAACTTCACTAACAGAACCTGCTGGAGCTGCTTCCTGTCACTTCATAACCAATGTATCTCTCCTCCTCCACAAAGATTTGTTTAACCGCATAGATGCTGGGCTGGAATGTTCCTTTCTACTGGGTTTAAGTTACAGAAGGTAGCTTGGGGGATTTAAGGTGGAAATAGGGACAAGGCTAGAATTTAAAATGTGAATGGGTTGAAGGAATCCAATATTTATGTATTATAAGAAATAATGCACCCCTTCACATTATAATATAAGGACATTATGCCACCTCAGAGTTCCCTGTCCTGTATAAAAGCATATTCTATATGGTCAGGGAACTCCTCGGTGGTGTAATATCCTTATATTACACTGTAAGGGGCGCATTATCCCTTATATAATACATAAATGTGATATTTTATAATGGGAGCTGCAGTGGTATATATCTTTATAAAAATCACTCAGCTATGTCACTAAGTGACTAATTTCCTATATTTTTTATATCCCACTACTCCGCCCATTCCAGTGTTCATGCCTGGACAATGACTCAGCATTTTTTGCCATGTTTAACTTGGCAAACCTGCTGGAGCTACTGCCTGTCAATTCATAATCAATGTCTCTCTCCTCCTCCACAAAGATTTGTTTAACCGCATAGATGCTGGGCTGGGATGTCCCTTTCTACTGGGCTTAAGTTAAAGGAGGTAGCTTGGGGATTTAAGGTGGAAATAGGGACAAGGCTAGAATTTAAAATGTGGTGAAGGAGGTGAAGGAATCCGATACTTATGTATTATAAGAAATAATGAGCCCCTTCACATTATAATATAAG
Source organism: Hymenochirus boettgeri (assembly GCA_019447015.1). NCBI lineage: Eukaryota > Metazoa > Chordata > Amphibia > Anura > Pipidae > Hymenochirus > Hymenochirus boettgeri. The sequence continues at coordinate 238,512,371 of CM033471.1, read as the reverse complement.
GACATTATGCCACCTCGGAGTTCCCTGTCCTGTATTTGGTCAGGGAACTCCTTGGTGGCGTAATATCCTTATATTACACTGTAAGGGGCACATTATCCCTTATATAATTTTTAGCATACCTATTTTCAGAATTGCTTATTTTCACTCTAGTTATAATAATAGAGTAAGAAACTGAATAGTCATGTTAATTCAAAAAGTACCCATTACTAGAAAGTCCCCAACATGCTTTTTCACCATGATTGAATTAAAATTATTTTAATAATTACCTGTGAAAAAATAACTTATCTCTACACAAATAACTTGATGACTTCTTGCCATGTTTCATCAGGAAGTTCAGTTTAAAAACATTTACAAAGAAATGTCACAAATGTTTTTCTCTTTATAAATAGCAAGCAGTTATCAAATGACTTCCCTTTATAAAATGCCCCATAGTATTCATGTCATGAAACGTGTGCTAATCCAATGTAGAGTGGACTAAACTTAGCTGTCTCCTTGATACAGTGATTACTGGCTCCCTTTCTAAATATGGCAAAAAAAAAAACTATTTATGTGTACATACTAAGTGCGCATGTCTTAACTTTATGGCAAGTTTTAGAAATATTTATATTTTTGATATTTTTTGTATGACCTGTTTGTTACTGCAACACCCTATTACCTTTGTTCAATGCTTGCCAGTACACAAGAGATTTTGGGTTAAAATTATGCTATCCGATTCACAATCAGTTAGCATGACTTTAACCCTTAGGTTGAGGCAGATGGTTGAGTATCACAAGAGACTTGTGTAGCCACCGCAGCCTATTCTTCAGTGGCTGTGTGCCAAAGTGCAAACACATTTTTTTCATGTACATATTAAAACTAATTATTGCATACGGCCTCTTACACATACAATATTACACAAACAGGCATCACACCGAGTTGTTCTCTCACACACCCATAGACGCAATCTCACACATTTCAAACACAAATACACATGCACTCCCTTCTTTCATAGAATTCTGGGATGTTATTGGTGACGCAACATCTCATTCAAGTCTACAGTTAAAGCCCTATAGATTTTTACTTAGCTCAATCGATCTATATCTTTTATATTTCAGAACCACACCCATCTGCACAGCCATTTTGTGTCTCAAGATAAATATAATAATAATAATAAACCTGCACGAAAGATATTAATGAAAATGCGAATTGGATGGTTTGAGGAGTAAGGAATAACATTTTGCTCCATGGATAACTAGAAAAAGACTAAAAAAATAAAATATATTTATTTTTGCCCTAAATAAAAGCATTTGGTTACTGGCAACGTGATGAGCAATAGCACCTGCACATACTTTTACATCACTGGATTTTCTAGTTCATCTGGAAGACAACTTCTTCGTTTCTTCATATTTTTATTTATTTATGTGATTGGTTTTGTGGGAAATTCAGTTTTAATTTTGGTCACCTTCTTGGAATTGCATCTACAGACTCCTATGTACTTCTTCCTTCGTAACCTGTCTTTCGTAGATATCTGTTACACTTCAGTCACACTTCCCAAGCTGATGGACATTTTCCTTACAGGAAATAATGCAGTTTCATGGGAAGCATGCATTATTCAGTTATATTTTTTCACAACTGTGGGCTGCACTGAGGTTTTTTTGTTGACTTCTATGGCATACGATCGCTATGTTGCCATATGCAATCCCTTATGTTACTTTCTAGTTATGAACAAGCAAAGATGTAGTCTGTTAATATTAAGCGGATGGCTATTTGGGATTGCCAATGCTATCCTTGTTACGGAATTTGCATCCCAGTTATCATTCTGTGGTTCTAAAGAGATCCATCAACTGTTCTGTGATATTAGATCATTGGTGAAAATTTCTTGCACCGATATTGGGGCCATCCAAATTATTATTTATTTTCAGGTTTTCTTTGCTGGACTTTGTCCCTTTTTGCTAAGTGTGTTATCTTATACTAAAATAATAAATAGTATACTAAAAGTCCAATCAGCAGGGGGTAGAAAGAAAACTTTTTCCACTTGTACTTCCCATCTGACTGTTCTTCTTTTATTTTATGGAACCATCTTTTGTACGTATATTAGGCCCCCATCGGAGTTCTCTGAAAATGTGGACCAGTTTTTCTCAATTCTCTATGTTGCAGTGACTCCCATGTTAAACCCACTAATATATAGTTTAAGGAACCAAGAAGTGAAGAAAACTGTGAAGAGAATTCTAATTTTGGAAAGCCATAAATCTCTTGTACTGAATAACTAAATTTAAACTGGATGTTTAAAAATTCTAGCTTTTCTATCTGTTAAAACAGTACACATTGGTTCATTATGAGAAATGATAACTGAGGGATGGGGAATGACAAATAGGGAAAAAGAAATAAAGAAAGAGGAATAACAAGTGGCGCATGGGGAATGAAAAATGAGGAATATAATGTAACATGAAAAGTTAGGCTGTACATTTGATGAATATGATTTGATGCTGATATATGATGATGTCCTATAACAGACACACTACTATTAAAATTTTTCCAGTTGACTTTTTTAATGTTAGATATGTTATAAAGATATATCTATCCTGCTGATTAATACTAGTTTTAGTCAAAAGCTCTGGTATTTAATTCCATAGTAATAGTAGAATAACTGTACCAGACAATGAAAGGATGAAATGTGAGTTGTGTTTTCAACATGGACACTGGGTGGCTGCAGTTGATTGTCTACAGGTCATAGGCATTATTTGCTTAATTACATCACAACTACTGAGTGATTATCTAGGAACTAGTAAGAAATTGATGCCCTTATATCTGATGCTGCTCAGTTCAACATTAGGGATCATGTCTGGTGCAGAGTCAAACTTTATTCTGATGGAACTATCGGAACTGATTTTGGGATTGCGGGTTTTCGATTATTATTACATTTTCTAAATCAAATATTCCACAATTATCGAATTTTCGAAATCAAATATAAATATACACAATATTGTATGTATATTTGATTTAGCATATTCAAAAATGATAAAAATATGTTGTGCGGAAACTCAAAAATATCTCACTTGTATAGAAGGGTTTTATATGTTTTGTTTATATGTACGTGTTCCCAGACTATGTCCCAATCCCTGAGCCATTTATATTAACTTGCTATTGCTAGTTATACCTTAAATTGAATTAGAATGTTCAGATTAAAATCCCATTAACTTCTATGGGTCGATTTTTAAATTTTTTCCGAAAACTTGAAAATCCATTTTCGGGACGAAACTCGCTGGTTTCGAACATCTCTATTTAACATCTCTTCTAGTACTATACCACCTTGAGTTTATATTGGTTTAGTTGCCAAAATGTGGCCATCAAAATTACTGAAGATATTTTGGAGCAAAATAACCCTGATACTTCAAGGTCTTTGAAAGTCTTTGGTTTCTATAACTTCTATAATGTTGATCTTGTCAGGGCCTTTCAAAGGAAAACTAGTAACCTTTATGTTTATTTCTATATAATGGGGAGGTGAAAAGCATCATTTTCTAAATTAATATTTACTTAATAGTTGTGATGATTGGCCCCCTGTAGCTAATAACGTAGCTCTGCTATATGCTCAGGAACAAAAAGTTAAGTTGGCTGATATTAAAGGGAAAATATAATTATTTTTAAAATTCATACAGGGAGATTTAATAAAAGTTCTTATTGTTATATTGTGCTATTTTTGCCCCAACCAACCAGATGTTAGTTTCCACATGTTAAATAAGATCTGATTAGTTGGGGCAAAATTAGCACCATTTGTAACGATATGCAGATAAGGAACAAAGACTTCTGGGAATTTACCATGTTTCCATGGACGCTCTTAGGAAAGCTATATCTTTTGTAACGATAAGAACTTTTATTAAATCTCCCTGTTATTTTATATTATACATACCTAGTTATTCTATATATTGTCTGCCATTTTAAAATGGCAGACACTGCACACTACCCAGAATGCACACTACCTTGGAATGTTCCTAACAGTTATTTCTACTGATTGGCTGTCGGATGGGTCAAACATACTCAGATCTATACTGAGCAACTGAATCAACCCAGGCGCTGGGTCAAGGGCAAAACCATAAAGGTCTCTACTAGGGGTCCTGCAAACAGGAAGTTAGTATATTGGAAGGATTTATTTATGGGAAGAGTAAAGTCTTCGGGAATACTGCTCTTTTTTTTTTAAAGTGTATGTATTTGCACTGAACCTTCCCATTATAAGAATAAATAAAAATCCTTTTTGAACAAAGGAATGTCATTTAGAGCTTTAAACAAAATAAAGATAATATAGAAAGATATGTCCTTCTTCCTGCTATCCCCTTTGGGGGCAGGGCCCTCTAGCGGCCAATGCAAAGGCCCCTTTGCCTTTTAGAATTATGTTTTAGATCCCCTACAAGGGTCCTTTTTGTGTGCATCCCCTTATGGGCCAAACACCTGATTTTTTTCTTTTTCCTTTTCTTATTTTTTTTTTTTTTTGCTTCTTTTTTTCCAAGACACACCAATGTTCCTTACTAGTGTACAGTATGGACAACATGAAAAAGTGTTCTTGCTAGGATTATGGGGGGAATTAGGACATAAGTCAAAGGACACCTAGAAATTAGGGGACAGATAAAAGTACTGTACTGTATGAAAATGTTAAATCCCTTATTCTTGGAAATTCATATTGTCCTTTAATTTAAATACATGTACACATAAATCAAAAGGATGCCTGCTTTTTCAAAGTAGTTACACAGTTAATCCAATTATTTTTAAAACAGTCAATACATTTTTAATACAATCTGCAAAATCTCTTGGGCCACACTTTACTCGTGGGACTTAAATTGCATCTTGAGATAACATAAAGAGTATATAAAAGATTTTATAAAGGGTTCCTGTTAAACAGGGTTTCTCAACACAAGAAAAATATATTCCAATCTTATTAACTGAATAGAATCTACAATCCTTAAAACTGTTCTCAAATATTTCCTGATACAGTTTTTCTTCATTCTGGTAACATTTGCTTGAAACAAAATATGTAAAAAAAAATGTAAGTTTTTTTTTTTATTCTGATACTTTATAATTGGAGGGGGATAATATAAAATGCGTGTTTTTTTTCTCAGATACATTTTTTTCACCCTAAACAAGGAACCTGTCAATACTGTGAGATTTGATTATGATGTTTTGACTTCAAGATCATTGTAAGTCAAATAGTAAGTAACATTTAACTGTTTATTTGTTTTTTTAGTTGAGCGAGTCAGATAATTACAATTGTTTAATCAGGTTCATTTCAATTTCATTTAAAACTATTCAATATATAGCCATCCTTAAGCTGTCAATTATTAATGATTTCAGGAACATACTATTTTATTTATTATGAATTAAAATAACCATGGCAAATAAAGAAAGGGGTGAAATTAGCTGTTTTAGCCTTAAACAATGGGTGACTGTATTTAGAGCTGGTGATATGATGATTGTCCACATGTCATGGGATGTTAAAAGACTGTACTGAAGCAATTATCAATTTTTAAAAAATAGTCAGGGTATAGAAATACCCAATATACAGTACACACCTGTATAAAGTGATGTTGCTCTCCCTACCTGTCGGCTATATCTAAAGTCTTGCACTGAAAAGGTGCTTGACTCTCAGCAGGCTGCCGTATGCACAGATTTTTACTAGTGATAACTGGTTTAGAAAACGAGCCTAGTTAGGAATTGCTAGTTTCGATCTGAACTTTTTTTTTAATATTTTCGAAACTCCAACTTTTCAGCAAAAAAAATTTAAAAATCAAATATTAGAGAATCTTATTGAAAATGTCTATTGCATTGCAATAGAAAATTCTAAAAATTCCAATTCAATTGAGTTCGATTCGGATTTTCAAATTTTTAGAAATGTTTTTTTTTTTAATACCAAAAGGGTTAGACTGTGAAATTACCTGATACCAAGTGACTTAACCAAGATTTACATATTCTTCTATCTTCATTAGTAACATTATTTCAATGGGATATTTATCACTGCAGACATTTTAGGACTGCATTCCCTTTTAATCCCTGCATTCCTATTGAACATCTTAACTAATGGTAATTTTCTGCGTTTAGCTATGATAAAACCAAAGGTCTATCCACTATCCATAAAACTTAGAACAAACAAAAACAACATCAATGCACATTTCAGGGCTCCATTCATTAATAATAAAAACATAATGGGTTTTAGCTTAAGTATGATCAGCTATGAGAACCTTTTGTATCTTGTAGCTGAAACTTTGTTGACCAGATGTCTCCATTACCTTGACATTGGTTTATTTTAACAGGTTTGGTGCGCTTCTACCAAATTGAAGCCTGACCTTCCTTCCTACAGAGCAACTTTGCAAAATTTCATAATAGAAAAATCGGGCTGTGCAAGCAGTGATTAACCAACAATGACATGACATATTGTTAAAGGGAAAGTTAAAGTCCTTAAATCAAAAAATTGTATACAGTTTAATCACCCCAAACTGCAATAGTTAGAAATCTAAGAGATGAAAGGCTAACCCGAAATTCTTCCAAATGTTCAATTTTCCACTTCTGCTTCCTGGTTTTTCCAGTAAGCAGCTGCCAGTCATGGATAACCAAATGCTTTGCCATTAGCTGCCTCCTCTGAGCTTGTAAAAGCTTGTTAGAAAAACTTTGGGGAGCTTCAAGAGGAGGCAGAGGGAAGGGGAAGAAAAACAGTTTTCTTCATAACATGCTAGCCCTAGGCTAGCTGCCAGCTTTCTAATTATTTTAGTGTGGGTTTTGGGGGTTATTTGCATAGATAAGAAAATTCAGCCAAGGTGATTTTACTGTTTGCACAAAGGGAGGCTATTGGGAACTAGATTGGTAACAGCTTATTGCTCTATGGCTGAGAAAAACTTTGAATAGCGTCCTTCATCCTCTTAGTGTCCTGGCTGTTCACCTAGGTCACTTGTGCCAAAAAACATCCCTGGTAATGTATATGGATCTTCTACATAGACATGACTAGAGGTCTAGATAAACAGTATGCCACCACACTTCCAAGTTTTAATATTGTCAATAATTAAAATGTTCAAATAATGAAGTGAAGTAGTTTACTGTTTATCTATTATATGGATTTATGCAGCTACATATTTTCTGGAAAATTTGAAAATTCAAAAACACAACAGCTTCAAACATCTCTACTTTTGTCCATCAAGAAGGGCAGTCTAATTCAGCAGTAAAATGGGTAGACAGAATGTAAGCAATCGGAATTGGATGTGCACTAATATTCTATTTTTTATCCATGAATTTTTATTTTTGACCATTCGTTGCACATTCAAGTGATATTTTTACTGAGCTGAAATGTTAATAAATAAATGGTAATGGCGTGTCTTTAAAGGGACAGTTCAGTAGGGATGGCATAGAACTCGAACTCGAACCCGAGTTCGAGCCGAACTGTTCGAGTTCGAACGGACCCGGACTTCTCGAACTATCTCGGACGCGGACTTTCGATATTTCCCGGACTTTCGATGATTTATCGAATGTTCGAACGTTCGAACCCGCGAGTAAAATGTACATGGTATCTAGGCGCGAACATCGAATCTGCGAGTAAAGTCTCCATTAAAGCCTATAGGCGAGCATCGAATCTGCGAGTAAAATGTCCATGTTACCTCGAACTTTTGAACGTGAAAGCTCGAAAGTAGCGCGTGTGAGAGTAAAATCGATTTTACGAAAGTCCTGGATATTGGAACATGCTCCCCAGACCATTTCCCAGGTCCCACAGCCATTTACATTAAGTTACCATCAATATTTTAGTTGTATTTGACTCAAACTTTTTGAACTATTTGCCTCCCATAGACTTTAATGGGTCCGTTTTCGAACTTTCGAACTTTCGAACTTTTACAATAGTTCGAAAGTTCGAAAACGGACCGAACTTTCAATAGTTCGACCATCTCTACAGTTCAGTGGAAATTATCAATATTTGTTAAATTGTTAGTTTGTGTAATGCCTTCTTAGTTATTCTACATATTCTCTTCCATTTTGAAAAATCAGTTGATTTCATGCCCCTATGCTGTTCCCTGCTGTTGACATTAGTGAGCTGACATTTCAATGGTCCTTCTTCTTCCCAGAATGCACCACATCCTTAGAATGTTCCTAAAAGTAATTTCTACTGATTGGCTGTTGGATGGGTCAAAGATGCTCAGATCTCTACTGAGTAACTGAATTAACCCAGGCACTGGGTCAAGGGCAAGACCATAACAGTCTCTACTAGGGATCCTGCAAACAGGAAGTCAGTATTTGTGAAGTTATTTATACATAGACAAAATGCTGAATTGACAGATTAAGGTCATTGGGATGAAAAAATACTGCTCTTTTTTCTGAAAAGCATATGTATTTGCACTGAACTTCCCCTTTAAATTAATTAAAATCTCTTGAAATTTAACAAATGAAACAATATAAAGCATAATGCGTGCACGGAAAAAAAACTTTTAATTAAGGGTTGCAAAAAAAAATTGAAAAGATGTTTTTGGAATAACAAAAAGACAATAATTAATCATTTTTATCAGACCACAGTGAGTTAATTTTGCCTGTATTCCAATTTTTTTTTACGAACTTAACCAAATGAACTAAAAAATGGCAATCCCTTTTAAAGCTATAAAAAATCCTGTACCTGGTTGATGAAGGTGCCATCACATTGTGGTTTAGGGATGTGATCACAAGAATTATATGAATCGCTAGTCATTTGGCTCAAATAGGCCTAAGGGACATTCCAGAACAGTAGATTCCGACTCTGAACTGGTTCTGAAGTTATGACTGAACTCTTCAAACTCTCGGATTTTCGGGTTGCAGAACTTTTCCCGGGTTTTTAATAATTATCGAATTTTTCAAATAAAATATTTTAGAATTGTTGAATTTTCAAAATCAAAAATTTGGAAATGATTGATGATACAGGTCAATTTTTAAATAATATTGAATAAAAAATAAAAAATAAGTGAATCCTTGATTCTGATTACATGAACCCTTGATTCAGAATTTGGGGTTTTGCAAGCTCTTGATTTTGCAAATTTAATAATTATTGAAAATGTTAGGTTTTGGTTCTATGTACCTATTCCCCAGACAATTTCCCAGGTCCCTGAGCCATTTACACTAACTTACTATTGCTATTTATACCTTAAATTTAATTGGAACTTTAAAATGTTTTAACCCTCTACCCAACAGTAAGGGATTATCTCAATGCTGTTGGCTTCAATGGGATTCCATAAATGCGCTTCAGCAACTATGCACAGGATTTTCTTTAAACATCAGTTAAATTTACTGTAAGTAGTTGCAGCAATATTTGAATTTGCATGATAAATAAATTCAATTTATTTCAATTTGTTATAATGTTACATTTTGTTAATTTGTAGGTATTTTACTTCTCCATTGTAATTTTTTTCCACAATTGAAATAGAAGTTATTTTCATAAGAATATCAATCTTTCTCTGTCTCATAAAAACTATATGAAATTTACGTGAACAATCAATATTAATACTAAATGTCTAACTAATGACCAACCAAACTACTAATAGTTACTTTTACATCTGTTGGCTTTCTGACTGTTTGAGTAAACATCCAATACTTTCCCTTGTATTTTTATTGATTTACTTGATTGGTTTGTCAGGAAACATCATTTTAATTTTGGTAACTTTCTTCGATTCCCATCTTCAGACACCCATGTACTTCTTTCTTCGAAATCTATCATTTGTCGATATTTGCTATATCTCGGCTACTATTCCAAAGTTGATGGACATTTTTCTTACAGGAAATAATGCAATACCATTTAAACTATGCTTTACTCAGATGGGTATTTTTATTGCCATTGCTACTACAGAGGTTTTCTTGTTAACTTTCATGGCATATGACCGATATGTTGCTATTTGCAAACCCTTAAGTTACCTGCACGTAATGAATGAAAGGATGAATATTCTCCTTGTGTTGGCTAGCTGGATGTTTGGAGTAGTTAATTCAGTATTTCTTACTACATTTGTATCACAGTTGTATTTTTGTTACTCTCAAAAGATCCAACATCTTTTCTGTGATATTAAAGCATTACTAAACATTTCATGCAATTATAGTAAATACTTTCAGATTATGTTATATCTGGAAGTTTTATTTGTTGGGTTTTGCCCCTTTTTGCTAAATTTGGCATCATATGTTAAAATAATAATCAGCGTTCTGAAGTCAACTCTTGGAAGATGGAAGACTTTTTCTACTTGTACCTCACACCTCACTGTGCTTCTCTTGTTTTATGGGACATCCATTTGCATGTATATTAAGCCACTTTCTGATCATTTTGAGAAGAGGGATCAGCTTTTCACAGTTTTATATGTGGCTGTGACTCCCATGCTAAATCCTATAATCTATAGTTTAAGGAATAAAGAAGTAAAGAAAATATTGAGAAAACTGTTACCCTAGAGGAAGGAATGAAAACTGATAATAGTTTTAAACTCTCTGATTGTTCAAATTTTAATGCTGCAAGGATATTAGTACTATAAAATATAAAAGAAGATATTTATAAAGGATTGAAATCAATAATCACAGATATTGATCGTTATCATGGTCAAAAAATACTTTTTATATACTGCCCAGTATCAGCCGAACTTATTGAAGTTCTGAAAATCCAATTAAAGCCCAAATGAATTAGAATTTTTGGAATTTTGGGTCGCAAATATAGAATATACAAAAACAAATTGAATTTCCAATTTTCTCTTTTTAAAGGGCATCTCCACACAAAAAATTAACTTTTAATATTATGTTCCTTAGGTTTTCCCACCCCCAACCACCATGTAAATACAAATAAATACTTTCCAATTGTTACTTACAGTTCCTTCGCTCCCGTAGCTATCTTCTCCCCTCTATACTAACCAGAAACAGCAGAGAGGGGCCAGACTGGCAGCCACGTCTGGCAATTACAGACACGGCTGCTGGCAGGAAAGATAAACGCGGGAGTGAAGGGCTGTAAGTAACTATTGGAAAGGGTTTTTATGTGCATTAACATGGTGGTTGAGGGTGGGCAAACCTAAGGATCATAATCATAAATGGGTTTCACGCTAGGAGGGCAGCTAGATGGGATCCAGAGGGGGGGGGTTAAGGTCTCCACTGTGCGTTTCAGCATCCCTCCCGGAGGCAAAACAGGAGGCAGAGAACTTTGGACAGGAAGACAGCCACTACTCTTCAATTTCCTGGACCTTGGACATGGTCTGCAGGAGAACCATAAGGAGAAGGAATGTAAGGAAAGATTTTTTTAAAACTATACAAATAGGCCAACACTGGAGCAAATTTTAGATTTTGGGGTGGACATGTCCTTTAAATGAAATTTTCAATAAAAAAGTTTTTAAATTTTGAGTTTTAAAAAATCCTAACAATCTGTTTTATTTGTGTTTCTTGAAACTGTCAGTTCTGAATTGAAATCAGGTTTGTTTTGAAATAGGGATTTGTTGCTAATGGGCACAGGTGTTATTTTACAATGTGGTCATAAAAAATCACATTGCAGCCGTAAAAAAATTGATTGGTAATTACTGCAGTAACTGATATCAACCCTTTATAAATATAGAAGGGGAAAAAAGATTCTTTTGGGGAAAAACAAATTTCATTAAATAAAAGCAGCAGATAAACATGAGCCTCTTTACTGTAATGGAAATATCTTTATACTTATCAATAGTGATGGCCCAGTTCGCGGACCCGAACCCGGATTTACCTCATTCGCGAACGGCGGATATCGCGGATCTTCCGGTTTTCCGCCTTCCAAACTTTTCCGAACCGCGTTTTCGAAAATTTTCAAAATTGCGAGGATTTCTCGTATTTTCGAAAATACGGGAAAATACGAGAAATCCTCGTAAATTCAAAATTTTGCAGATTTTTCACATTTTTGGACGGAGCAACCCACATTTGCGGGTCTGTATTTTCGAAGAATCCTCGTATTTTTGAAGAATCCCGTATTTTCGAAGAATCCCGTATTTTTGAAGAATCCTTGTATTTTCGAAGAACGGATTTTGCCGAACTTTCATTTTAATGGGTTTTAATGGGTCCGCTCGAGGATTCTCGAATTTTTCCGAAAATTCGCGGATCCTCGAGCAGACCGGATTTTGCGAAGTTCGGACATCTCTACTTATCAATAGTGCTGTTCTTATGCATATTTTCAGATCTCAAGGAGTAGTGACCCATCCTAGGATAAGTTATAATTTAATTAATATAATTATTTATTGTTTTGAATATATTTATTATTTCACAGCGATAGAATTATTTTATACTGTCAATTTACTGAGTCATTACCCATGTCACTACAGAAAACAAAACAAAGTAACAAATTAAATAATAAAACCAAACACAGTAAACTCACCACAAAACTAAAGTCACCAGTGTGCTTGAGAAATGTTGGTTTTATTTGCCTCCGTTTAGTTATTGGTTCTTGTAGCCAAGGCACCAGGATAGCAGTATTTAGCAACTGAATTAGGGAATACTACCATACAAAAACCAAACAAAAGTTGAGTAAATGTGTGTCGCCATCCCTCTTGGAGGCAAGACAGGAGGCAGAGACTATAGGACACGAAGACAGCCATTACTCCTCGGTTTCCTGGACTTTGGACATGGACTGCAGGAGAATCATAAGGAGCAGGAATAAAGGTAAGAATTTTTTTAAACTGTACTGTGGGGCCAGTCGGTTTGAAATTTTAGTTTTGGCCCTTTAAATAAAAAAAATATTAAAATCACACAACATGCTGGGACCTGTATAGTGCTTTGTTCACAGATTTTGCATATTCTTAGTAGCTCTACTATATATCATTTTAGTGTTATAGGGTAAAGCTATCCTTGTCATCTCCAGCAATATAAATCATACAAATTGCTTTCTGACACCTGCTTCTCACAAAATGGACAAAGGCTCCTGGGTAATTTTCTCCATCCATCCAGCTCTTCTTTCACTTTTCACTTCCCTTCTGTTTCTGTGTAATTTTTCCTCTTGCTCCTATCATTTTTTTTGTCCTACAGTTCCCATGCCACTTTTTACTGCCATCCTACTCCTGTGTATTTCCCCCCCTGACATTTAGTCCTGTTTGATTTTCTCCAATTTCTTCAACCCACTAGATTTGTGGCCTGTTACCCTACACACCCTGCTTTAAAATTACCCCTTTAATTGGTAAATGTATAGAAATAACATGCTGCAGAGCTGCAGGGGGAGTATATTGAAGTGAAACTGATCTTAGCACAGCTCTGTGTAAAGGTGGCCATACACATGCAATTTTTACAGCATGTGTACCGACAGATCACTTTGGTCTCTGTCGGCACACATGTTGTGGGAACCGCAAACACATACCTGATCGATCCCCATACGCGGTATGGGGATTGGTCGGTCATGCAGCCATACACAGTAAGTGGAACGATGGGATTTACCCATTATCATTTGTATGTATGGCCACATAATGCATTTCTTTATAGTGAACCTATTTAAAAGTGAATGTTGGTGAGTAGATACTTTTAGAAACAACACACCACAAAGCTGTAGGAAACATGATCTTAGAACAGCTCTGTGCAACACATCTTTAATTACTGTATATCTGTTGTATTCAATTAGATCAACTGGACTTGAAATGTAGTTCTTGAAGACGTTTCGCTAGTCATCCGACTGGCTTTCTCAATTCAGAATGACTTGTACAAGAATCTGTGGCAATTATGTACCCTGGAAAATCCCAATTAGCATATCACAGCCAGGTGTTAAGGGTGTGGATTAGATGGGCTAAGAGGTGTTATAGGAACGCCCAGAGTAGGTGTTAAAACAGCATTGTACATGGCAGACAGTTGGTGTCGAACCCCCCCACCTCTATTTAGGCTTGGTTTCTTTATTTTCACATAAATGGCCTCCTTAACACCTCTCTTGAACCAGTCACGTTCCTTCGCCAGTATGTTAACATTACAATCTTCAAAGGTATGTCCTTTATCCTTAAGATGCAGATACACGGCTGAGTCCTGACCCGAGGAATTGGCTCTTCTGTGCTGGGCCATACGTTGATGCAGTTTGGTCTCCCCCACATACAAATCAGAGCATTCTTCACTGCACTGCACTGCATATATGATGTCACTTTTCTTGTGTTTAGGTATTGGGTCTTTCGGATGTACCAATTGCCGCCTCAGTGTGTTGTTCGGTTTAAGGCAGACAGGGATACAGTGTTTTTTGAAAATTCTTCTTAATTTCTCGGAGACCCCTGCTACATATGGGATGACCATGTTCTTCCTCCTGTCTTGCTTTTCCCCTTCACTGTTGGTATTCGTGTTCTTTTCTTTCCTTCTACTTCTTTTGACAAAGGCCCAGTCTGGATATCCACAAGTTTTAAGGGCTCCTCTGAGATGTTTCATTTCTTTAGCCTTCGCCTCTGTGCTAGTGGGGATGTTCTCGGCTCTGTGTTGCAGGGTTCTGATGACCCCCAGCTTGTGATCTAAAGGGTGGTGGGAGTCAAACATCAAATACTGATCTGTGTGTGTTGGTTTTCTGTAAACCTCTACTCTGGGCGTTCCTATAACACCTCTTAGCCACTATCTAATCACACCCTTAACACCTGGCTGTGATATGCTAATTGGGATTTTCCAGGGTACATAATTGCCACAGATTCTTGTACAAGTCATTCTGAATTGAGAAAGCCAGTCGGATGACTAGCGAAACGTCTTCAAGAACTACATTTCAAGTCCAGTTGATCTAATTGAATACAACAGATATACCATGACCTGGATGAATGAGAACCTTCACAAGCAATACTTTTGAGGATTACTGAAAACAGACGATACTTTTGAGGGTTAGTTAACGATACATTATAGGGTTATTGAAAACGATCCGTACATTCAAAGGTTACCGAAAACGAACGATACTTTCAAGGCTTACAGAAAATCAAAGGCTACATTCAAGGGTTAGTGAACGGTACATTCTAGGGTTAGAGAAAACGATCCATACATTAGAGGGTTACCGAAAATGAATGATGCATCCGAGGGTTAGAGAATGATATATTCTAGGGTTAGCAAATGGTGCGTAAATTTGAAAATTAGCGAATTTACAATAATTATCAAAAATAAAGCCGTGAGTCCGGAAAAACTAACTAGTTCGAATAGTTCAAGTCCGTCCAAACTCATAAAGTTCGGCTTTGGGTCCATCTCTACTCAGAAATCATCACAGTGATGGCAGAAGAAGGAAGATATCGGCAACACCGACAACATTGATGTCTCCAGCATCGGCAGTATCAGTGGCAGCCGCAGTGACATCGCTCGGTGTCGGTGAGTTGTTGTTGCTGGCTGAGAAGAAAGAAGACTTCAGATCAAGACATTGAATGGGTTTTCACCTACTGTATCTCTAATTGTGAAAAACAAAAATCCTAAAAATGATTATCTGGGGTTAATGGTTCTTATATATTCATCTGCTAGTGGGTTTTTTTGTTTTTATTTGCTGTCATTTTAAAATCTCTTTAATATCATTATTATTTCTGGAACAAAATGGTTTGTGCCAACTGGGATTTCTCCTTAAAGACCAACTTTTAGTAAAAGTTTTAATGACTTTTCAAATTCTGTAAACAACCGACTTTCCCATTTCACTTTTAGGCTTCGTTCACACTAGACTTTGTCACGTTTTATGGTGTTGCCTTAATACAACTCACAATGCTGTGTTTTTATGTGTTACATTTAACGCACATTACATAACGCATTGCTTGCTTCATTTTAGTGTGATAACTTACTCAATGAAAGTCTATAGAGAAGACATATATGCTGTTTTGTGCTCTTTTTTGCCGTTCATCCCTAAAACCCACTAAAAGGTCCTGCATACAAACACATAATAAAACACGTGAAAAAAACATGTAAACTTCGACAAATTTTGGGTTTTGCATTATAACCTATAGCCTTCACTGAATTTTTTGGTATTCATTTTAGTTTGTCATATAGATATTCTAAAACTCCTTTCTTATGTCCAAAATGTGGAAACAAGATATTTAGGGGTTATATTGTAGTTTGAAAAGTATTCGCACACCCACGGGGATTCATTTTGCCAGTAGGTTTCTGATAATGTGCCAGGTTGTCCAAACTAATATTATCCATTGAAACTTGAAAACTTTAATGGAGAAACCACAAAAAAATCAGGGGTTGGCAGCTGAAACTTTTAAAATGATGCATCAAAATCTTGTTGGTAGTTTCAAACTAAAATCAACTAAAAAGGTCAAAACTCCGGTTCATCTCTATGTTTAACATTCTAACAATTTATATTTTTTATATAAATGACAAAAATTATACATGTTATTTTTGATAAATAAAAGCTTTTTGTTTTACTTTCCTTTTAAATTTACTTGTGTAAATTAATTGTATTCTTCAATGAAACCAATTTGTACATAAACAACAAAATGGGAAATGTGGTTTCCATACAAGTGGGTTTCATTAAAAAGGGCAGATTCCTACCTTTAAAATAAAATGAGTCTAGGATCATGCTTCTAACTGCAGTCTATACAAAGTTACAGCAGTATAAAAGGTGTTTGTTCCAGCTAGTTATATGAACTTTGTCTTCATCAGAACTAACGGTCTGCCTCCAAGGTTGGAGCATGCCTACTGCTAGGACAGAGCATTATCAGCTGCATCATAAGCATAGTTTTTTAATTTAACCACAAGCCTGAACATATTTTTTTTCTCTCCCTAAGGTGCCCGTAGGTAGATGAAAGGACAGAGAATGGTTTAAGGCCTGTAACTAGAATTAAAAAAGAGACATCATCATAGGCTTGTTTGAAAGGTATCCCTTTAAATAGCCTTACAGCTATTTTTCTTTTCTTTACAGTGACCAAACAGATGAAAAACCAAACAATATACAATGGTTTCCATGTTTTAGCATTTTCCGTAAACAAAGATAAAGAGGCATTTCTTTTAATTGTCTTTTCCTTTATTTCTTAGGAAATCTGGTTATCCTGACCGTCATATACAGTGATGTTCGTTTACACACCCCTATGTACACCTTCCTCTGCAATTTGTCTTTTGTAGTCTTTTGTCTACTGTCACACTTCTGAAACTGATGCAGATTTTGCTTCCAGGTAGTTACACAATAACTTTCCTACCCAAATGAACTTCTGTTTGACTCTAGCTGGTGTGGAGGTGATCTTACTGACTGCCATGGCTTTTGAGCATTATTTTGCCATTTGCAAACTATTACATTTTTTGGGGGGATTTGTGGTTTTGTAATCTCAATGTTCTTCACCTGTCAGGCTACAAAGCAGCCATTTTGCCATTCAAACAATATTAACCCTTCATTCTGTGATGTTAAAGCCATAGCAATAATGTCATGTGATGTCAATATGTTTTATAATATAATCTACGCAGAACCATTTTTATTTGGAGCTTTTTTAATTTTCCATAAACATAGCATCATATGTAGAAATTTTAAGCAGTATACTATTAGAGATGGCCGAAACTTAGTAGTTTCGTTTCGTTTTCGGAATTCCGGATCTCGGGAAAATCCCGAAGAGCCGAAAATCCAAAACCGGAATACATTTTTCGATAATTATCATAAGTACGGGGCTATTTTCAATAATTTTCGAGTCTCCGATCATATTTTTCGATAATTTTCGAACGTTCTAGGCTATTTTCGATAATCATCGAAAAAATCCCCGTACTTTCGATAATTATCGAAAATACCTTCCGAAGTCCCAAAATCTGGAGGATCCGTCCGGATTTCGGAACTGAGGGGTTCCGTGTCGAGCTCGGATCCCATCTCTATATACTACATATCGGGTCCACATATGGAAGGAAAAAACCTTTTTTCACATTTTTCAGTTCTGATCATTTTCTATAGGCCTGTTCTATAGATGTACATGAGGCCTCGTTCAAAATCTGATTATCTGGATCCAGCATTTTCTGTGTTTTCTGTGTTTTATATCGCAGTGACCCCTATGTAAAACCTCATTTATAGTCTAAGGAACAAAGATGTAAATGGTGCAATGATAAAAACTGTGTGGAATTGAGGTTCATTGTGTAATAGGCTAAAACTGTGATTAAGAAATCTATACACCTTGTGGATATTAGGCAAGTACCATTAATCATATTGGATCAGGTAGATTTACTTGATATTGGCAAGTTGCATGAGACAAAAACAATCAACCCCGATACCAACAAAATACCGTCATCGGCATCATGGGTGATCAGTCCAGAAAAAAGAATTTCTGTTGGTTTGTATCAAATAGAGTTTGTACACTTACATGGCCTGGCAAATGGGAATATGGTTGGTCAAGTAAAATGTAATTCAATAGTACTAAAGATTCCAATGAGATATATTAATATATGCTTGTGAAGGTTCTCATTCATCCAGGTCATGGTATATCTGTTGTATTCAATTAGATCAACTGGACTTGAAATGTAGTTCTTGAAGACGTTTCGCTAGTCATCCGACTGGCTTTCTCAATTCAGAATGACTTGTACAAGAATCTGTGGCAATTATGTACCCTGGAAAATCCCAATTAGCATATCACAGCCAGGTGTTAAGGGTGTGATTGGATTCCTCGGGTCAGGACTCAGCCGTGTATCTGCATCTTAAGGATAAAGGACATACCTTTGAAGATTGTAATGTTAACATACTGGCAAAGGAACGTGACTGGTTCAAGAGAGGTGTTAAGGAGGCCATTTATGTGAAAATAAAGAAACCAAGCCTAAATAGAGGTGGGGGGGTTCGACACCAACTGTCTGCCATGTACAATGCTGTTTTAACACCTTACTCTGGGCGTTCCTATAACACCTCTTAGCCACTATCCAATCACACCCTTAACACCTGGCTGTGATATGCTAATTGGGATTTTCCAGGGTACATAATTGCCACAGATTCTTGTACAAGTCATTCTGAATTGAGAAAGCCAGTCGGATGACTAGCGAAACGTCTTCAAGAACTACATTTCAAGTCCAGTTGATCTAATTGAATACAACAGATATATTAATATATGCTTGCAATTGTCTATTTTTATGTGTAGGGTTCAATTTTGAGATATATTAATAAAGAATATGTCCACCCTCTCCCCAAGAAATTAAGGAAACCCCCAGCAGAGCCACCACACCCATGAGACAGGTTCTGATATCAGGAGCATGGACTCGTTTTGAAAAGGGAGCAGCAATCTGCTCCTATGGCCAGGCCTCCTTGTGGGGCTCCTGCCTTACCTTTTCCAAACATGCTTCTGAAGTTAAATACAGAACCCAATCTCTCGTCGTAGCTTCTAGGTAATGGCTGTCAGTTAAAGCTGATGTCACTGTCAATAGCTGACAGCTGTTCCCAAAGCTGCCTACTTGACTGCTGTGTGAGCTTGAAACCTGTATAGTATAAAGTAGTATTCCCCAAATATGTGTTTCATGAGTCCACTTGCCCATCTCTAAGGGTGGCCATACATCCAACAATCCAAATTGTACAATCCCCTTATGATTTTATGATTGGTATCAGTCTGATAAAAAAATAAGCATGCCATCAAAAATCAGGGAGGTTGTAGGTAAAGCTCCTCTGCGTATGCCAGAGTCCTCTAAGAGGAGCACACAGAGAGGTCAGATTTTAGTTGAGGGGGGGACATGCTTTTAACTGTATTAAGGCTAGGCCACACTGCTTAGCTTTTTTGCCTTTGCGCTTGCACTTGCGTTTACGCAGCAACACACCGAAAACTCGTGTTTTCGGGTGTGTTGCGATTGCGATTTGCGTTCCGCATTTTAAATCGCAATCACGTGCGTTTTTTCAATAGTTAATGAAAAAACGCATGCGCAAACTCAACGAAATCACACATGAAATCGCATGCCATTGTGTTTGCGATTGCGTTTGCGTTGCAGTGTGGCCGTGCCCTTAGAACAGTAAAATGTAACTCATACCTCCCAACTTCTAGAATTGTCAAATGGGGATAAGGATGCTACAAATAGCCCTGCCCCCAAGCATTCCACCTTCACTGCGAACATTACAGATACACAGCTTAATGTCACTAACATGCCCACATTCAGTTTAAGCCTCGTGCAAAACACTTTATAGCATAACAGTCCCAGAGAAAATGATGGTTGTGGGGTTTGTAGACATTTTTGAAACCGGCATGTCCGAATTGAAGCCAGGTTTGTTTTGGAACTGGGATTGATCACTTACGTACAGTTGTACAGTCATTTAGAATTCTATTTCAGAGGCCATAACTTATCTGTGTAAAACTAGAAAATAGATTCCAACAGGATACAGGTGTTATTTTTGGAAAAAAGAGTAATAGCTAATTAGACAAGCAATTAATTAATCCCATATGATAATTCCTCATGTACAGATTACTATAAAAGGAGACCATTCTCTAGATCAGATGTAATATGGTTATGAAGCTCCATAATCATACAGGTAAGCTAATGTCCTGCAATGGAATAATACACTTCTGACAGGTGAAGTGGATAAAATATCAAAAACTTTGAATTAAATCACTTCCTGCTTCATTTTGCCATCTATATCTAAATATTTAATTTTTAATTTTAATTTTAATTTTAGAAAATTTCCTGAAATAACCTTCATTTTTAGAATTAGAGAAACAAATGTTGACAGTGATAGGTATTGAAGTCGACAGGAGGAAAAATTTTGCAAATAACATGTTCTGTTTAAAGGCAAAATTATAGCATACAAATTGCATAGAAAGCTGGGAAATGTTGTGGGAAACATATAACAATGGACAAGCCGCCAAATTCAGATTCATATTACCCTGACCCTTACCCTGATTGGCATAGTGGAACTGCCAACACAGAAAAGGTTGATGGGTTCCTGGATTTGCTGCAAGTTAATTTTCTCATACAGGTGATTGAAGTTCCTACTAGAAAAGGAGCTCTGTTGGATGTGGTAATATCTAACATTGAGGAGTGTATTATAGATATAAACGTAACTGGAGGCTTAAGGAATAGTGACCATGAAATAGTGTTGTTTATCGTATGTTAACCAAAGGAAAAGTGCAATGGGTTAACAAAGACCTTTAATTTTGGGAAAGCAAAATTTCCCAGGTTAAAAGTAGCTCTTCAAAATGTCAACTGGGATAAGGTATTATCAGGTAAAGGTACTGAACAGAAGTGGACTGTTTTAAGAGGATTTTAAGCCATTTCACATCTAAATTTAAACCCTTAATTTTGATGTACTGAGGGAAATGGAAAGGAAGAAAAATACATTTTAAAACCTTTAAGTCAGAGGGAAAGGGCCTTTTAGAATTATAAAAACTGCAATGTAAGAAACCAATTAAGCTAGCTAAGATTAATAATGAAGTTTGGATAGATAAACAAAGCAACACTAACCCTAAACAATTAAATTATATTATATTAAGAAGAAGAAGACTGAAAATGTGGCACCTATAATTAATGGGGATAAGTTAGTTAGTACGTAGGATGTCAATAAAACAAATGTTTTAAACATTTTTTTTTCTCCAAGTACAGATAGCATAGAGTATTGTAGCAATAATGGTGTAAAATATGTATGTGCACTTTGCTTCACTGAGAATATGGTGCAGAAACATTTAAAAAAGGTAGATATTAATAGATCCCCTGGACCGGATAAAATACATCCTTGGGTTTTTAGGGAGCTAGGCCATTGTTTCTTATTTTTACAGATTCACTCATGTCTGAAAGTGTTCCTCTGGATTGGAAAAAAACTAATGTAATTTTCAAAAAATATTCAAAAAAGTTAGTCATTCACAGCCAGGTAATTACAGACCTGTAAGTTTAACTTCAGTCATGAGGAAGATACTGGAAAGTGTGATACGGGAACATATTCTAGAGTAGGTTTCAAGGACTGACCTTATAAGAAATACCCTATATACTCGAATAGAATCCTAAGTTTTTAGGTTTTAATATTAACCTCAAAGCCTAACCACGGCTTATAATTGGGTCAAAGCTGAATTATAGTGAAGAAGGAGACCAAAGACACATCAAAAGGAGCTACTGGTATGTGTCTCCAGTACAGTAATTACTCACATAATTTCCATCCTGTGGCCTCCTCTCTAAAGACCGGGGCAGTCAGGAGTGCCGGTAGGATCAGGAACACAGTCATGTTTGCACGTAAGCGCAGTTACACACCTCTCTTCAATGGACTTTCCAATGTAGGAGCAAGTAAGGAGCTCTGACTCTCCTGCTAGTAAGCGCTACCAGTAGTTTAAAAGCTTCTATGGGCTTGTGGGCAGGAGCATTTTTGGCCTACAGTAATACGTTTGTTTAACCTTGGCACTCCAGGTGTTTAGAAACTACCACAACTCCCAACAACCAATGCATGCTGGGAGTTGTAGTTTCCAAACATCTGGAGTGCCCAGGAATTGGGGGTTACGGGTACTGGATTTTGGTATTACTGTATGTAATACAAGTGTTTTTTATTTTATAAAACATGGTGATAATTTCTACTCTTGGCTTATACTTGGGTCAATCAGTTTTGCTTGTTTTTCAGGTAAAAAAAAGGACCTCAGCTTATACTAAGATCCACTTATTTTCAAATATAAGGTAACCAGCATGGATTTAGGAGGAATAGATCTTGTCAAACTAACTTGCTTGGCTTTTATGAGGAAGTAAGTAGAAATTTAGACTCTGGCATAGCAGTAGATGTAGTTTACTTGGATTTTGCTAAGGCTTTTGATACAGTCCCCCACAGGCGACTAATGTCGCTAAGGTCTGAGGAGGCACATTTGTACATGGATAGAAAATTGGTTAATGAATAGGATGCAGAGAGTAGTTATTAATGGGGCTTCATCATTATGGACTAAAGTGCTAAGTGCGGTGCCACAGGGTTCTGTGTTAGGGCCGTTTCTATTTAATCTGTTTATTAAAGAGCATGTCCACCCTCATTTTTAACCGCTATATTCTGACATTGCAAATTGCTTCCCAGCTCTACTTACAGCACCTTGTTCCCTTACTGTTCTGGTCTGGCTCCCCTGCCCACTGAAACTACCATAAGCCACGGCTGTGATTGGCTGTGAGGCAGTCAATCACAGCCAAGGCTGCCATCAATGCAAAATGGTGCTGGAACGAGGTGCTGTAATTAGAAGCACATTTTTATGCTAGAATAAAGTGCTTGGGGGTGGGGGGAATGCCCTACAGGAGTAGCAGCCAGGGAGGAATTGGGAGGGAGGGAGGGGGGAAGGGCACCCAGGGCATGCCAGCAGCCTTTGAGAGGACACAACAGAGGCAGAGACCTTTTGGACAGGAAGAAAGCTCTTCCTGTCCAAATTCAATGTTGAGATTCAATGTTGATAAATGTAAGGTGATGCATTTTGGACTTAAAAATCCTTGTGCTGCTTATACTATAAATGGCTCTGTTTTAAGTGAATCCCTGTTGGAAAGGGATCTTGGAGTTTTGGTGGATAACAAACTTAAAGGTAGCAAGCAGTGCCAGGCGGCAACAGCCAGAGCCAGCTTGGTATTGTCTTGTATAAAGAGAGGTATGGATTCAAGGGAGGAAAATGTAATTCTCCCTCTTTACAAAGCATTGGTAAGGCCTCATTTGGAATATGCAGCGCAATTTTAGAATTCTGTGTAAAAAAAGACATCTTGGAAATGGAAAGGATTCAGAGAAGGGTAAAAAAGGCATTGGGGGAGCTTGAATATGAAGGCAAATTGGAAAAGTTACAATTAAGTACACTTGAGAAAAGTTGCTTGCGTGGGGATATGATTACTGTGTATAAATACATTAACGGTCCATACAATAAACTATCTGGGGCATTTTTCACCAATAGAACATGTCAGAGGACACGCTGACATCACTTAAGACTTGAAGAAAAGACGTTTAGTTTTCAAGTACGGAAAGGGTTTTTCACTTTGAGAACAGTAAAACTATGGAACTGTCTTCCAGTGGACGTTGTGCTGGCAGGTTCATTGGTCAGTTTCAAAAAAAAGCTGGATGAGTTTCTGCAAACAAGGAATGTTGCAAGTTACTGGTATTGATACATAAAGTAGAGTTGATCCAGGGAAATCAGGAAGGAATTTTTCCCCCTTTATAATTCTAGTAGGGGTTTTCGCCTTCCTCTGGATCAACAGTTACAGTTAGGCAGGTAATGTGGGTATTGCTGTGTAGGTTGGACTGGATGGACATATGCCTTTATTGCTTGTGAAAGTTCTCATTCATCCAGGTCATGGTATATCTGTTGTATTCAATTAGATCAACTGGACTTGAAGTTTAGTTCTTGAAGACGTTTCGCTAGTCATCCTACTGGCTTTCTCAATTCAGAACTGACTTGAGAAAGCCAGTCAGATGACTAGCGAAACATCTTCAAGAACTAAACTTCAAGTCCAGTTGATCTAATTAAATACAACAGATATATGTCTTAATTCAACATCAAATATTATACTATACTATACTATACTGTACTGTATTATACTATACTGTACTGTACTGTACTATACTACTTTAAATGTTGTATTTTTAATTCAGAATTTCACTCTTAGCTGTCAAAATCCCAGGTTTGTTACATGTAGCAAAAATCGTGGTTGGTTAGTGCATCCTGGCACGGGCTCTTTAAATGAAAATGAGCACGTAATGGACATTCTCACTCCCTCAAATCACCAGATATAATGAAAATAACAATGCCTCATATCTAATGTAAAACGTTATTCAAAATCTATTTGCAGCAGCCAATCGGATGATATCTAACTGAAGTAACAAATTAGAAAGCCAACCTCTGATTGGTTGATGCAAATTAAAAGAATGGGCAAACAACTCATAGAACTTAGAAAACTTTAAATGATGTGCAGTTGTTGCAGGTGGACCTAGATATATTATCGAAATGGGCAGATGCGATTCAATGTCGACAAATGTACAGTGATGCAAACAGTGTTTAATAATCCATTTGCCACCTATCCTTTTAAAGGCTCTGTGCAAAGTGAATCTTTGTTGAAAAAAGTTTTGGGGGCTCTAGGAGATAACAAAGTTATCTGTAGCAAACAGTGCAAACAGCAAAAAAAAAGCATTGGTAAGGTCTCATTTAAAATGGGAAGTTTTAGAATCCGGTTTATAAGAAAGGACATCTTGGAAATGCAAAGGAGTTTAGAGAAGGGCAACTAAATTAATAAAGGGTCTGGAGGGGATTGACTATGCAGGTAGATTAGACAAGTTAGGGATTTTTTTTACATTGGAAAAGCAGTGCTTTTGGTGCATTGTTCATCAATAGTTTCACGTGTTAACCTGTTTCAGAGGACACATGGAAATCCTTTGACATTAGAAGAAACTCTCTTACATCAACCTCTACACCATCTATAATTTGGAACTTAATATTAATAGTCTCTCCGTGTCTACAATATGGCCTGATATGGCAGTGTCTAGTTTCTTGTTAATGGCCACATTTACGTGTTCCGCCAGTCTCTTGTGGGCCGGTCTCATAGTTTTTCCGATATATTGGCCCCCACAGACACATGTAGCTAAATACACTACATGAGTGGATTTACAATTGTAATAACGGTTAATATGGAAAACCTTATTGTTTTTATGGCTCATAAAGGTGCTAGATACATCAATATATTTACAAATCTTGCACCGTTTGTGCCCACACCGATAACAACCTTTATATCTTAGCCAAGTAGGCTTCGGTTGTGTCAGTTTTTTATCAGTAAACATACTTGGTGACACTAAGGCACCAAACGACTGGCCTTTTCTGTAAATAATATTCGGAAAAGGGGGGAAGAAGAAGGGATCTGAAAGTAAAATGGGCCAGTGTTTGCATAAGATTTTTCTGATCTTATGGCTGTCCTTATTGTATGTGATAACAAAACCTGGACCCTTCCATTTTGGATGGTTGTTATTGAACGAAGACCGATTCTCTTTATTTTGTTGCAATGATTTTCTATCTTTGCCTATTGCCCTCTCATATGCATTTTTCATAGCTCCCTGGGTATAATCCCTTTCCCTGGGTATAATCCCTTTCTAAGAGGTGATCCCACAGTTCCATGAACTTTGTCTGGAACTTGTCCCATGTTGAACATATTCGCCTAAGGCGCACAAACTGGCCATATGGGATTGCCTTTATGACCGAGGTGGGATGATTACGATCAGCACGCAATAATGTATTTCTCGTTATGGGCTTGCGGTAAAGATCAATAGTAACTTGATTCTCCAATATTTCAAAATGAATATCCAAAAATTCAATATTGGATTTGTTTTTACAATAAGAAAAAGTAATACCGCAATTGTTGTTACAATAATTAAAGAATTCTTCAAACCTGTTAGAGTCTTACTACAGGTAGAAAATGTCCTTTTATAAGCTACTTTACAGATAAATTGACAAAACCAGAAGCCTCTAAAATGTAAAATACCCTGAATACCAAAAGGATTTTAATAAAAAAAAAAATTAAAAAGGATTTATTTTAAAGAAGTATTTTGTTAATTCTGGTTGTAGTTTGAGTTTTATCCTACAAAAAATAATACTGCAATGTTTAATTTTTTTTTTCCTTCTAGACCAAAGAAATGAAAAACCAATCCTCTACCCCATTCCTCCATATTGTAGCATTTGTGGCCAATCGAGAAAAAGAGAGACTTCTTTCAATTGTCTTTATCATTATCTATTTATTTGGGGTGTTAATTAATTCAGTTATACTAACTGCTATATACAAAGATGTTAAATTGCATACCAATATGTACATTTTTCTCTGTAACTTGTCTTTAGTAGATATTTGTTACCTTACAGTCACGCTCCCTAAACTTATATATATTTTGCTTTCAGGGGATAACTCAATAACATTTATACAATGTTTTACTCAAATGTACTTCTACTTGGCCTTTGGAGGCGTAGAAACCCTTTTATTATCCACCATGGCATATGATCGCTTTGTTGCCATTTGCAAGCCTTTAGTTTATTACCTTATGATGAATAGGAGAGTTTGTACACTAATAACTGCAGGTGTCTGGATTCTTGCCTTCGGCAATGCAATTTTTTTCACTGGTCTGGCTTCAAATTTGCCCTTTTGTCATTCAAACAAAATCAATCAGTTATTCTGTGATGTTAAAGCCCTAGCGGACATCTCTTGTGATGTAATTATGTTTTATAAGATAATCTACGTGGAAGCGTTTTTATTTGGAACCGTTCCAGTTTCTTTAACCGTAGTATCATACGCAAGAATAATAAGCAGTATATTGCATATAAGGTGTAAACGTGGAAGGAATAAAGCATTTTCCACGTGTTCATCCCATTTCACTGTCCTGATAGTTTTTTATGGAACTGCACTGCTGATGTACATGAGGCCTCCAACGCATTCAGAGAATTTGGATACTGTCTTTTCTTTATTTTTTATTGTAGTGACTCCCATGTTAAACCCCCTCATATATACTCTGAGGAATAAAGATGTGAAAAAATCCCTAATTAGAACCATGAGGTTATAGATCATTCAAAAAAAAAATATGACTTTGTATTTACTGTCCTGATTTAATTTATTATAATGCATCATACGTGCGTAGTTTGAGCTCTCATTTCTGTCAATAGTGTTGTCAGTCTATACTTCTATAGTCCACTAGGGATATAAGATTCTCACCTACAATGAATAAGTTCCTCTTGGATTTAAATAAATTCCTTTACTCAAATCGAGCCTGACCCCAAAGTTCCCCCTGGGCCTGACCTGAACCATTCAGACTCACTCAGGATATTAATGAGACAGTTTTATTTGAGGTATACATTAACACAGAGTATTACAATACAAACTATTAAATAATAGTGCATATGTCCTGAAAGCTTAGGAGGACATTGAGGGACATTTAGTAATACAACATGTAACCATTTAACCATTTCCGACAACATGCTATCTTGTAGCATCCAATCCATCCTTTATTTAGCATAATTGTGCTAGTATTTCTGTATTTCTGCTGTGTCAGTACAGTGTCCAAATGGTATAAGTGCAACAGATGTGTTATGGGGCTATATATATATATATTTTCCAGATGTATTCTCTGTACTACTACCCTAGTTAATTGAATGGCCTTTAATCTTAAAGCATAAGTGTATTGCTTCAATGCATTTTAATTAATTAATTTTAATTGATTTAAAAAGAGTTATGCAGCCCTCCCCATGCATTTTTTTCCTAATTTCGAGCCTCTCTCTGCCTTCAATTAGACTTCAATTAGCCATGCTGTGAAGGGGGCATAACAATTCTGTCTGCCTCTGCCACTCAAAGCTAGCATGTGAGAAAACCCTCCTCCACTCATCCTTGATCAGCTTGATTATGTAGGCTGTATCCTAGCAAGTTTGTTTGACTGGCAGAGAAGGAGAGAGGTTGTAACAGACATTCCCACCAGCCAATGACAAATGTTATGTTAATCACTGCCCTGGGCCATCTAGGAGGCAGGCTTTCAGCACTCATTTTTGCTGTGTGATATCTAAGGGAAGGAAGCACGGTTGTAAATTTGAGTAAGTGATTTCAGCTGCTTGAAGTGTGGACATGTAATGGGGGTGATGCTGACACATGCTAAAATCTGACACAACTATTCTGTGGCAGTGTCCTGTTCTATAGTCATAAATTTATACATAATCCCAAATATACTGTAACTTGAATCCAAAATCTGGATATCCACAAATAGTACTAGAAAAATGTTTAGATCAGAGGCCTCTGATGAAGTGTACGAGACTCGAAACGTGTCAGGCATGTATGTTTATTTTTATATTATTTGTATGTGATTATAATATTTAAAATTTACAGTGTTGAATCCAGGTTGAACAGCTCCGTTTGTTTGTGTTTGGAGTGCTGATACTCTATGTTTGAAACTGGTGAGTTTCCCTCCATTTTTGGATTTTCAGAATTCCTGAAAAAATGTGAAAATTCAAAAATCTGAAAATGGGCCCATAGAAGTCAATAAAAATCATTATAAAATCAGAAAGCTCCGAGTAAAATTAGGGTATAAACGCATAGTAACTTATATTCATTATTAACTAAACATATATCACCAAAACATAAATAAAATCAAACTTCCTGCACGCTAGCTTCCGCATGTATATGCAAGATTACTTTAGGTAAACCTCGAGAGAAGACTCGTATTGTCGGTAACCTTTGAAAGTAGATAACCCTTGAAAGTAGATAACCCTTGAAAAAAGCCTTGCTAACCTTTAAAAAGTTTTGAGCAAAATTGTTGCAGAAATCTTAACCTAGCCTTTACTAAATAGGCTATGCCATGATATTTCCAAAAAGATTTGGAAATGGCACGCCCAGAGCTAGTGAAGGGAAAACCCCATGCTAACCCGATAGTACATTGGCTTGTGTGGGCTTTGCATTTTAATTCGGCTCAAAAATGCCCAATAAAGCATTTCCCCATAGTTTTTAATACATAGACACTTAGGGATTCCTGATGAAGGTGCAGTATGTAGCTAAGGTTTATTTGGTTTTGCAATGGTCCTAAAATATTTAAGTTATTTAACTTTCATTCATTTTGCTAACAAAAATAAACAGGGAGTGAGGGAGATGCAAATATCCCATGTTATCGGGAAAATAAGTGCAAATTCGCACTACCCAATGTTAGAGAATAAAGAGGGGTTTGCACTCATTTGAACAGCCTGCAAGTGTATTGTTTGTTTTTATCAATAAAAAATGAATTGCCTAATAATGAATTGTATTTACTATTGAGACATTTTTTAAATGATTAGAAAATTATTTATCTGATTCAAAAGAACTTATTCCGAGTGACAGGTATATAAAAATACATTTACATGCTGCTGAACTTACCCCAACCTTTGTCAATGTTGGGTCAAAACTACTTTTGGGACTATGTACTGAGAGCCAGTATCACTCTCTATTGCCTCCTCTAGGCAATGCACTGGGGTGGTAAGGGCTCTCTGTGCATAGTGAATGGGGTTTTCCCATTCTTAAACTTTAATGCCAGCTATCAGTTTCAGCCTTAAAGAGCCGTTATTGGCTCATTACATAGCTTGCGGAGATTGCTTGACACAGTTTTTGCATACTGCCATAACCACTGCAAGTTATGTCTTAAAGTCACGTTAACCCTTAGTACATGGGCCATTACTACATTGGCTACACCATGCTATTTCCTCAGTAAACAGTAACAGTAAAAGCAGGTTATAGAACAAAAAATTACAGACAAATGCAAAATCACTGTTAAGTCTATTGTTATGCTTTGCAGAGAAAGACTTTCAGCAAAACTAGTGCAGATATAGTTAAACTACCACTTAATCCATTCTGAATTACAGCCAGGTAGGGAGCGCACATTGAACACAGATGTCCGATAAGCAGATTAGAGGGCATAATGAGAAACGCCTTTCTGCACGTGCTTGACTTTTCCAAAGTAATTTCGGAGGCAGGGGGGCACAGCCTAAAATGAGAGAATTTTACAAGGGTAAAAAATTTATTTTTTGCAGCCATATTGTAATTAAGTTTATAGAGTGGAGAATTTATGATGTATTGTGGCGAGAAGCAGTTTAAGTTTCATGAATTTCAAGCTCCATAACTTTTTGAACATTTTGGTCGAAAATGTAATAATAATAATTATGTATAATCACAGTGGAAATGCAAAAATTAAAAATGCTAATAATTGTAATTTAATAATGATTAACATTTCTCATTAACTGTTTTTTCAAAGCTTTCAAAACTTCTTTATTTCTTAAACTGTAAACAAGTGGGTTTAATGCTGGGACAACTGCAATATACAGCAGGGAGAGCATTTTGTCTTGTTCTTCAGTCAAATGAGAATCTGGTTTTAAGTTCAAGCAGAGAAAAGTCCCACAAAACAATACAACCACTGTCAGATGAGAGGAACAACTGGAGAATGCCTTCTGTCGCCCTGACATATTACGGATTTTCAGAATGGTGGATACGATATACACGTAGGAGATCAAAATAAGCAAGAATGGAATAAAACCTAAAACAACACCCTCCACAAATATCAGTGTCTGCGTGTTCTTAGTGTTAGTGCAAGAGACTCTGAGCATTGTTTTCACATCACAGAAAAAATGGTTGAGAAATTGCACATTGCAAAACGATAAATTCAACATCATAAGTGAGTGCATCAGCGAGTTCAAGGCAGCAAAGATCCAGGATAGGCAGGCCAAAATCACACATAACCTCTTGTTCATAATAAAAAAATAGTGTAAAGGGATACAAATGGCCACATAACGGTCATAGGCCATTGAGGTCAACAAGAAAAACTCAGTTCCAACACAAAAGGCAAAAAGAAACATCTGTGCGATGCAGCATGGGAAGGAAATACTATTGTTACCAGTCACGGTAATAACAAAAAGTTTGGGCAGAACAGCAGAAACGTAGATAATGTCCTGAATTGCCAGATTGCACAGGAAGAAATACATAGGGTTATGGAGTGTGGATGTCATACAAACAAGGAAGATAATAATCATGTTTCCTACAACAGCCAAAAGATACATCAGTAAAACCCCAGTGGAAAGCCCAATATAAGAATCCTTATACACAAAGAAAGCAAGCAAGTGGAACTCTGAGCCATTTCCATTCATATTATCCACCCGGGATTATATATGCATTGAGTCAGTTTGTTTTAGCTGTATTGTTTTGTATGCTCATGCATCTGTTTAAGAAAAGTTAACATATATTTATCTGTATATCTACAATTACCCAAGAAATACCCAAGAAATTTAGAACAAACCCCAGCATTAGAGATGTCCGGATCGCGGATTCGAACCCAGATCTGTGCCCAATCTCTGAGATTCGCGGATTGCGGATCTTGCAGATTTTCCTGAATTCCTCTTTATAAAATTTTTAAAGGAATTTACTTTACTGTAAATGGCTCTGGGACCTGGGAAATTATTTTCCAGTCAGAATTGGTAACAAGCAGATTCTTCCAGAAAGCATACTGTACCAATCAGATTCTTTCATAAACAATCTCATTGTAAGAACTCACGGATTTTTCGAATTTTCCAAAACCCCCGTTCAGCACCCGCATTTGGCACCACTTTATAAAATTTAGTGACAGTGAAACACCCTTATATACACGAAGAGGTGGTATATACATAATTAGCCATATTAACAACGCTCTTATATACACACTGGGACGTGTGTATACTGACAAAGTGCTAGGGTGCCTATGTTAAACTATGGAGCCCAGAGTTTTCCCTAGCATCTCCCTGTCAGCTTTTACTTGCTGTATTAGAACTGCTCTCCTTGTTCTGCTGCTGTAATTTGTAACATTGTAGTGAGTAGAGAGTCTGAACTCAGCTCCCTCTACTTGGAAACAATGTTACAAATGAACTGAAGGTGAAGGAAGGAGGGGGGAGGATTAGCTCAGCTAATAGTACTAACCCTGAAAGTGTTAATGCCAATACTCTGGGAAAGTGCTGGCACTGAAGGGTTAATGGCAATACTCTGAAATTATTAGTAAGAAAGTCCGCTGCAGTAACTGCATATAAAAACATGCAGTTACTGGGATTTCTAAAGACCAAAAAACAAACTGTACCTATTAATCTGATTGTAACTAGAGATGGCCAAACTTCCAAAAATCCGTTCCACTCAAGGATTCGCGAATTAGCAAATATGATTTCTCGAGCGAAAGAGATTTCGGAAGTTCGGCCATCTCTAGTTACAATCAGATTCCAAAAAGATGCAAAAAGCATACCAATCAGATTATTTCAGAAATAATCTAATTGGTATACTAACCAAAAAGGGTATTTTTCCAATCAGAATTGATTACAATCAGATTCTTTCAGAAAGAATCTGATTGTTCCCCAGGCCATTTCCAAGGTCCCAGAGCAATTTACAGTAAGCCACTGTAAGTTTTTTTATTAATTTTTTCAAAAATTCCTTGAAGATTTTCGAAAATCCTTGAAATTCGAAAACGGCTCAAAAATAGAATGGGGATTAGGAGGAAAAAATTCTTCTTTTAAAGTTCTGGATAGAGATGGAATAGAACTTAAACTCGAGTTCGAGACAAACTATTCAAGTTCGAACGGACTTGGACTTCTCAAACTATCCCGGACCCAGATTTTCCTGACTTTCAATAATTATCAAATGTTCGAACATTCGAGACGTGAGAATATGCAATTAAAATGTCCATTATACCAATACGTGTGTAAATATCGAATTCTCAAATCCGTGAGTCGTTCATGGGATAATTATGGAATGTTCGAACGCGAGAGCTTGAAAGTAGCGTGTGTGAGAGTAAAATCGAGTTTTCAGAAGTCCTGGATATTAGAACATGTTCCCCAGACCATTTCCCAGGTCCCACAGTCATTTACATTAAGTTACCATTGATGTTTTAATTGTATTTCATTCAAACTTTTTGAACTATTTGACTCCCATTTTAATGGACTTTAATGGGTCAGTTTTCGAACTTTCCATATAGTTGAAAGTTTGAAAACGGACCAAAATTTCGAAAGTTCGGCCATCTCTAGTTCTGGATATGCATGTAGATTTTTTTCTCCCATTGACTTTAATAGGACCCCTGCATCCCCAATCCAACATAAGAACAGCAACCTTCAACCACATGGACCATGCCCCTACAGCCCTCCAACATACATTAACCTTCTGAAATGCTTTTGTAATACCTGAGTATCTCTTCAGCACAGATGCCCCGATCTTCAACGTTAGCTTCACCTACAGTCAAGCCCCCATTTGCAGGGAGGCTTGATACTCCCCTCAGGGCTTAGAACACAAGGTATCTGTGCTGATGGTTATTTATTAGCTTTATAAATTATCTGTAATCCATTGTGGTGGGGTATAGTACAATACTAAGCTTAAAAGGGCATTTGCCAAAAGAAGTAGAAGGAAAGAAAAGAACACAAATATCAACAGTGAAGGGGGAAAATAAGACAGGAGAAAGAACATGGTCATCCCATATGTAGCAGGGGTTCAGAGAAATTAAGAAGAATTTTTAAAAACACTGTATCCCTGTCTGCTTTAAACCGAACAACACACTGAGGCAGCAATTGGTACATCCGAAAGACCCAATACCGAAACACAAGAAAAGCGACATCATATACGCAGTGCAGTGCAGTGAAGAATGATCTGATTTGTATGTGGGAGAGACCAAACAGCAACTGCCTCAACTTATGGCCCAGAAGAGAAGAGCCAATTCCTCGGGTCAGGACTCAGCCGTGTACCTGCATCTTAAGGATATATAAATAACCCCAGGCCTTTTAGTTTGGTTTTATATATTTCTTGATTTATGACTTTTAAGTTCAGCATTTTAGCTCCCTTGGCATTGATTCTTGGCACACTCAAAATCGGCGTTTAACCATTGTGGAACTTCAACACTGGCTTTTAGCAAGTTCTATAAGCATACATCATTGCTTCCAGCAGCAGCATAGTTAACTTCCCCCTATTATTTGTGCGGCTGCCACAAGGAAGCAGTTAAAGTCATGCTAATTGATATTTTAGTTAGCCTAACTCCATTGGAGTGTTCCACCTCTTGGTGCATCCCCTTGTATATTTTTATTGTTTATTCTCACAGACTTCATGGGTGCTGTGATTTTATGGACAACTTGGAGTTTACAACATCTTATACTGTCATTTGTTTATTATCAAGACATACAAATGTGTTTTTTATGTTCATTAAATGCAAGTTTTTGAAATAGTACCCACCTCTGCTTGCATTGATTTCTTGGTTGACTATATCCCAGTCATACACTGTTATATTACTAAAGTATAGTATAGTATAGTATTTGAGGTTAAATAAAGACATATTTCCATCCAGTCCAACCTACTCAGCAATACCCACATTTCCTGCCTAAACCCACCAGAATTATTAAGGGGGGGAAAAATCCTGACTCGGCAATGGAAAATATCCCTGGATCAACTGTACTTTATGTATCAGTACCAGTAACCTTTAACATTCCTTATTTTCAGAAACTCGTCCAGCTTTTTTTTTTAAAGGACATGTCCACCCCCAAAACTATATTTTCCCCCACTACTGACCCCACTCTGTAGTTAATAAAAATCCTTACCTTACATCCCAGCTCCAAATGGTTCTCCAGTAATGTTTCCACAAATCCCAAAAACTGCCCACCAGGAGTACTGCAGAGTCCATATAGGACTCTGCCTCCTGTCTCCACTCCGGGAGAAGTTTGGCATGCGCAATGCAGCCATCTCCCCCCTCCCTCTCCCTCCCATTTTGCAATCCCTCCCCCTAGCTACAAATCCCTTTGCCACATAATAGCTCTCCTTCTCCCAGCCCCAACTGCTATAAAAGATTTATCAGAAAGTCCCCCAAACTTTACTTACCTTACCTCTCTCCCCCAGCGTTCTGTGCAGCCGGCAGCCGCATTCATGATTGGCTGCCTCTCTGCCACTGCAGTTTCATGCAAGCAGAGGGCCGAGACTGTGCGGCAGAGGATAGAGGGAAGGTAAGTAACTATTGGGGGAGTTTCTAACAAATCAAAGTGGTTGGGGCTGGGGGAAGGAGAGCTATTATGTGGCAAAAGTTCTTGAAAGGGGTGGACATGCCCTTTAAACTGTCTAATGAACCTGCCATAACAACGCCCACTGGAAGACAGTTCCATAGCTTTACTGTTCTCACAGTGAAAAGCCCTTTCTGAACTTGAAGCCCAAACTTCTTTTCTTCAAGTCTTAAGGGATGTCCTCATGTCCTCTGACAAGTTCTATTAGTGAATAATGCCCCAGATAGTTTATTGTATGGCCCGTTTATGTATTCATACACAGTAATCATATTCCCACCCAATGCCTTTTCTTTAGTGTACAATTGTAACAAGCTGGTTTCATATTTAAGCTCCCCCATTCCCTTTACTATTTTAGTTGCTCTGAACCCTTTACATTTCCAAAATGTCCTTTTTGTACACAGGATTCCAAAATTGCGAGGTATGGATTCCCTTGAATTCATACCTCGCTTTCTATAAGACAGTATCTTGCTGGCCCTAGTTGTTGCTGCCTGGCACTGCTTGCTACCTTTAAGTTTGTTAACCACCAAAACTCCAAGATCCCTTTTCAACAGGGATTCACTTAACACAGAGCCATTTATAGTATAAGCAGCACAAGGATTTTTAAGTCCAAAATGCATCACCTTACATTTATCAATATTGAATCTCATCTGCCACTTAACAGCCCAATGTGACAATCTATCTAGATCTAACGATTGCACATCTTCTAAAGCATTAAATATTAAGCATTAGCAATCATATATTTACTGAACATTCCTATATTTTCTTTTAAAGATCAATCATTACCATATTTGAGATAAACTATTGCAGAATCTTTCCAGGTGTCCAAGGATTCATTCATTTTCCATATTCACAATAACAGGATAAACAAGTTATGATAAAAGTGAAAGTCTGAACATTTATCCTTAATGGTCCATAAAGGACATTTACCAGTATTTTATTTAGAGCTCCTGGGTAATTGTAGCCATTGGTATATGCTTGCATTATATATTATAGCTCATGCCTTGTCTACTGCTTGTTTTAGATTGGATCCTATTCTGACTCTATATATAGAAACTGTTTAAACATTATATATTCAAAATGTTGAAGCTTTTCCCAGAAGGCAGAACAGAAAATTGACAATCACATGGGATATTCCGATAATGAATACATTTGAACTCTTTGGTAAAACCATAAATAATAATAATTGTAATGTTCATTGTACACTTCATTATATAAATCAATAATAATAATTGCTATGTTCATTGTACACTTCATTTTATAAATCAATAATAATAATTGTTCAACGTAAACAAAACATCATAACATTTATCGTAATGAAAAAATTTACCAAATTAAATTCATATTAAAAAAAAATCTATCTATTAATCTATATAGTAAAAGAAAGATTTAAATTTACAGACCATTAGGGTGGTGCTGGAAGGAGTGGGAAGAAATTCCATTACTAATTTAAGGATGGCAAAGGTGTGTCGGGGGGGTGGGCGCATGGGGTTGGCGGGTGCATGGGGGTGGTCAGTGCATGGCAGTGGATTTGCGATTCTTTTGACATTCTGTGGTTTGCTAGTTAATTATGAATAATGAAACAATCCAGCGTTGCCTTATTTTTCTATGGTCAATTGAAGTAAAAAAATTTCACACATTTTTACCTCTGCATATCTTTCCAGATCAAGTAGGAATCAGAAATAACAAACAATCTTTGTTTTTTATTGTTTTTCAGAATATATCAAAATTATAATAGCATCTGATTAGCATTCAGAGTTACAATATTATATTTATATAATTATTAGGGATGGACTAGAACTCGAGCCCGAGTTTGAGACGAACTTTATGAGTTTGAACGGACTTGGACTTCTCGAACTATCCCGGACCCGGATTTCTCGGACTTTCAATCGTAAATTCGATAATTATCTAATGTACTGGATAGTGTACTGGTTAAAGGCAGTGCCAGTTAGGGGCAGCAATACAAATGTTTGGGTTATTATAATACCCTAGTAATATAATAACCATATAATAACCTAGTAATATAATAACCATATAATAACCTAGTAATATAATAGCCATATAATACCCTATTTATATAATAACCATATAATAACCTAGTAATATACTAAACTAGATACCACCTAGTAATATAATAACCATATAATATTATATTACTAGGGTATTATAATAAACTGAACATATGTATAACTGCCCCTAGTCTCCCATGTCAAAGGTGGTGCCTTTAACTAGTACACTATCCAGCCACACATTTATATGGTTATTATATTACTAGGTTATTATATGGTTATAATATAGGGGTCTTATATGGTTATTACATTACTAGGGTATTATATTACTAGGGTATTATAATAATCCAAACATTTGTATAGCTGCCCCTAGCCAGTAATATAATAACCATACAATACCCTAGTAATATAATAACCATATAATGTAGTGCTGGATAGTGTACTGCCCCGTTACGGGAAACTGCTTTTGACATGGGAGACCAGGGTTCGAATCCCGGCTAGGGGCAGCTATACAAATGTTTGGATTATTATAATACCTTAGTTATATAATAGCCTAGTAATATAATAATATGGTTATTATATTACTAGGGTATTATAATAATCCAAACATTTGTATAGCTGCCCCTAGCCAGGATTCGAACCCTGGTCTCCCATGTCAATGGCGTTGCCTTTAACCAGTACACTATCCAACCCTTAAATGTACCATTTGCTAAGCCTAGGAAGGACTGTTCGTTAACAGGAAGGATCATTCGTTCGTTTGATAATCCTCCAATGTATCGTCGAATGTAACTTGCAAAACCCGACAATTGCCCGCCTGATTTCAGGAAGTGTTTTGGTGACAGTGACATGTTCCCCAGACCATTTCCCAGGTGCCACAGCCATTTACAGTAAGTTACCATTGTTAGTTTAGCTGTAAATCACTCTGACTTTTCGAACTATCACTCCCCCATAGACTTGAATGGGTCTGAATTCGAACTTTCTCTGAACTTTATGTAGTTCGGCCATCTCTAATAATTATAAACATATAAACTAGTATTGATACTGTTATATCATAATAACAGTATTATAATAAAGGTGTTATCTTTAAGAGAATAAAACAATTATTGGTAAATGTATATCTACCATAAGGTAGGACCATTAAATAAATATAGTGTGTATTACCAAGCCTGTTACCCCGATTCTATAGTAGTTGTTTTTTTATCAAATTAGTTAATAGATACTCTTGTTTGGTATATGGTATTCTGTTATTTTGGTTTGTAACTGATTACATTGACCTGGGATCTGTATACGAGTACTCCCATTTTCTATAAAATTGAATAAAACGTCCTTGTGAACATGCAAACATTTTTTCGTATTGCATATTATTGGTTAGGCAGATATAAAGTTCCTTTAGAGTAGGGATTGTTTTGGATTTCCAATATTTTTCGAGAATATTTAAGAGAACTTTCATGATTGTGAATGAACGATACATGATACTCTTTTGGTTTTCTGGAAAGTTTTGTAGACCAATGCTTAGTAGCGCTGGGGCTGGATTTATATTTATTTTGGTTTTGAACAGGTTGTTTATGAAGTATTCTATCTTATACCACATTTATTTTATTTTTTTTATTTCCACCAGATGTGAAGAAAGGATCCTTGATGTTTACAGTTACTCTAGCATAACGGGAAGTACGAGGGGAACCAATTGGAGAGTTGTTTTGGATATCTGTAAAATCTCTAGGTGACTTTTTTGTTGATTTCCCAGTGGAATATACATTTGGTAAGTTTAAATGTTTGTTTACTAGCTTCCATCCATTGTTCTGGGGATATATCCATTTGTAGTTCTGTCACCAAGTCCTGTAGTTATTAGCATCTTCATAAATATTTTTATTGTTGAGTTGTAGGTATATTTTGGATATTTTTTTCTTTGGACAGTGTGGTGATAAGATCTATGAGGATATGATGGTCTTGATCATTTGTTTGGATGAATGTCCATTTGTGACTAAGAAAGCTTCTTATTTGTAAATATTTTAGAAATTCTTTATTATTGATTGAATAGTTGTGTTTCAGTGTGTTGAAACTTGTCCGTTTTCATATAGATTGCCAATGAAATCAATACCATGATCAGTCTATGTTTTGGTATTTATTTTTGGTTTAGATAGTTGTAGTGGTGTTAATGGTAGTAGGTACAAGATATTTGGTAAAAGATTATGCGATTGTATTAAAGATTTTCAGATTTGCATCAATGTTATTGTTGAGATAAGTTGATTCTGTGGTATTTACCTCCCAGAGCTATATGTCCCAGAATAGCGTTCAATTGGATATTTTGGAAGGAATAATTTTCAATTTGTATCCAATGTATTTCTGGGTTTGTTGGTGACCACCAGAATCTTAGTTGATCCAACATTGAGGAAATATAGTAGTTTTTTCATTTTGGGTAGAGCTATACCTCCTATTTGTTTGGATTTAATCAAAGATGTTTA
The DNA here is from genome assembly GCA_019447015.1 of Hymenochirus boettgeri. Lineage (NCBI taxonomy): Eukaryota > Metazoa > Chordata > Amphibia > Anura > Pipidae > Hymenochirus > Hymenochirus boettgeri. The sequence continues at coordinate 238,472,636 of CM033471.1, read as the reverse complement.
TTCTGGATTTTTTTGTCATTCCAGATGAATGATGATATCAAATTGTCTATTTTGGTGAAAAAGGAATCAGGCATGGGGATAGGAAAGGTTCTGAATTTATAAAGCAGTTGTGGCAATAAAAACTTCTTTATAATATTAACCTTATTTAAAAGGGCATCTATAGTGAAAAAAACACATTGCTCCTTTGCAAAGTTAAATTCATGTACTCTGTGCTGCCTTTATCCTATCTCTGTCAGTGACTCTGTTTAACCATGGTATCAGATCTGTGTACAGCACTCCCCCCTTCCCCCTCCCCTCTTTTACCTCCTCCATGTCTCAACTCCGGCTAACCAACATGCTTATCATGTCCTGAAAAACACACCCACACACAGTGGCCAATAGAAAGCAAGCTGTCCTGGAGACACGGAAGAAGAAGGAAAACAGTACAGTTTACGATCTCTCTCTTTGTGACCCATCATCAATCAGTAAAAGTTATTAAGAAGGGGGGTCAAATGCAGCCTTATATCTACCATCAAAGATTCCTCTCTCCCCCTGCTAATGCTCTTATCTTTATATTTATTACAGAGCAGGGAGGGGGGATCACAACACAGGGACTTGATTGACAGTCCAAGTAGGAGTAGAGGAATGCAAACACGTATTCTTCTAGCTTGTGTATCTCAGGACAGAGAGGGAATCTAAAAAAAAGTGAAGACACTCTGGGGGTTGTGGGGAATTATAGAACACATGGAAAGAAAGAAAAAAAGTTAATTTTTCCACTATAGATGCCCTTTAACCATGATAAATATTTGGTATTCCAGAGTTGAAGATCTGATGTGAACTTGGACAATAATGTTTCATAGTTTATTTGATATAGTTTGTCTAAATCTGCAGTCATTTTTAAACCTAGGTATCTAGGTAAGATTTGGAGTGTTATAGAGGTGTAGAGGTGTTTTTTTGTAAGATGTGTGATTTGGAATTATTTACTTTGTAGTGTAAGAGATTGCCAAATAGGTTGAGTATATTTTGGAGGTGTATTAGAGAGGATACTGGTTTTGTGACAGTGAGTATTATGTTGTCTGCATAAAGGCTAATTTTGTGTGTTTGGTCTCCTATTTTAACTCAATAACCTAACTTCATTATTTTCATTAACACGTATATGTTCTGCTAGAGGTTCTATCATTAGATTGAATATGAGCGGTGATAGGTGACAACCTTGACAAGCACCATTTGTTATTTGAAAAGTTTTGGATATCATGCCAGAAATGTACATTGTTGTGGTTGGATTCGAGTATGATGTCATTATTGCATCCCTGATCCACCCATTTATATTGAATTTGTTAAGTACTTCTTCCATGAAATCCCAATTTATTCGGTCAAATGCTTTTTCAGCATCTAGGGTTATTAGTAAAGTTGTTATATGTTTAGATTTTAACCAATTAATGATATTTATGAAGTATACTTAATCTATGGAAATTAGTTGAGGTAAATATGTCTGTAGTCGTGTTGCTAAAATGTTTGCAAATATTTTTATATCTACATTTAGTAATGATATGGGTCTATAATTAGTTATAAGAGCTGGGTCTTTATTTGGCTTTAAAATTGGAATAATCATTGCTTGCAGCATTTATTTGGGGAAACTTTTTTGTGTTACCGCATTATTGAATACTGTATGTAAATGTGGGATTTAATATATCATGAAATGATTTACAGTACAGTATTCTGTAGTGTATCCATCTTGTCCTGGGGATTTATTAGAGGGTAGATTAAGAATGGATTTTAGAATTTCTGATTTTTGTATTGGTTTATTAATGGATTTGATTTGTGTTGTATTTAAGGTGGGTAGGTTTATTGAATTTAGGAATTTGTTTATTTCATTTTTATTTGGTTTGTGTATTTTATTATCATTTTTGATGTTGTATAGTGTTTCGTAGTAATGAGCAAAAGAGTTGTTGTCGTTTATAATATATGATATTTTGGATTTGCTTTGTTTATTTTTGCATTTGTTGGCTAGAGATTTGCTGGCTTTTGGTCCCTGTGCATAATATGTAGCTTTTGTTTTTCTCAATAATTTATCAAAATGATATAGGTTTAGTTGTTAGAGTTTTTGTGTAATAGTTGATAGAGGTCTTTATTGGGGTTTAATTTATGTTTGCCATCAGGATATTTTATTTTATTTATTAGGCTTATTATCTGGTAATTCATTTTCTTTTTTTGGAAGGCTGCAATTTTAATTAGGATATCTCCAATATATGCTTTGTGAGCATTCCATATCATAAAAGGTGAGGTTAGGTTATTATTGTTGAGCTCAAAATCTTCAATTAGATATTCTTTGATTTGTTCTTTAGTGTTATCTGAGATGAGATGTGGGTTTAGTCTCCAAGTGATATGTGGTGGTGTTATGTTGTTTGTTTGAATTGTAATATTACTGGTACGTGGTCTGATATGGTTATATTTTTAAAGGTGTTGCTTATGATGTTTAGAGATGGTCGAACTATTGAAAGTTCGGTCCGTTTTCGAACTTTCGAACTATTGGGAAAGTTCGAAAGTTCGAAAACGGACCCATTAAAGTCTATGGGAGGCAAATAGTTTGAAAAGTTCGAGTCAAATACAACCAAAATATTAATGGTAACTTAATGTAAATGGCTGTGGGACCTGGGAAATGGTCTGAGGAGCATGTTCCAATATCCAGGACTTTTGTAAAATCGATTTTACTCTCATGCGCGCTACTTTCACGCTCTCGCGTTCGAGGTAACATGGACATTTTACTCGCGGATTCGATACTCGTGTATAGACTGTAATGGAGACTTTACTCGCGGAATCGCGTTCGCGCCTAGATACCATGTACATTTTACTCGCGGATTCAATGCTCGCGTATAGGTTTCAATTGACCCTTTACTCACGGAATCGATATTCGAACGGTAGAACATTCGATAAATAATCGAAAGTCCGCATCCGAGATAGTTCGAAAAGTCCGGGTCCGTCCGGAACTCGAAAGTTCGGCTCGAACTCGGTTTAGAGTTCGAGTTCTATGCCATCCCTAATGATGTTCTGTAATAGCCATTTATCGACTACAAATGTATCTATTCTAGAGTAGGTGTTGTGTGTTTTAGAGTAATATGTCTTTGTCTAGCAGGTAAAATGCTTGCCAGGTGTCATATAAATCTTCTGCTTTTAGAATATTATTTATTGCTCTATTATTTTGGAATCTTGTTTTGGCTGTTGAATCTGTTTGTGGGTGGATAATGGTGTTAAAAATCTCCACATATTATAGTGTTTGTGAGTTGTAGTTGTTTAACTTTTTTAATGATTTTTTGAATAAAACCTTGTTGGCCGGTATTTTGTGCATAGATATTTGCTATACAATATTTTATATTGTGTAAATGGCAGATTAAGATGACATATCTGCCATTTTTGTCAATAATTGATTTATCTAGTTGAAAAGCTATATTATTTTTTATTGCTATTAGTACTCCCCTACTTTTTTTATGGTATGATGCATAATATATGTGTGGAAATTTTTTGTGTTGCATTACCTTTTCTGTTTCCGTTGTGAGGTGTGTTTCTTGTAAACACAGGATATCTGTGTTATTGTTTATTGTGTCTTTCCAAGTGGAGTGTCTTAAATGGTGAGTTTAATCCTCTTATATTATATGTTTGTATTTGTATAGTCATATTGTTTCTAGTGTTTTATTGAGTTGTTTGTTTTTCCTTTGGCTTGGGTTGTAGTTTGAGATTTGTGTTGCTTTATCTAGGTGTTTCTTGTATTGTCCACATTCTCTTGTTTCAGTGTTTGAAGGTCCTAAAATATAGTTAAAATAACGGTAAAAACAATTATAAAATATCAAAAGTTTATATATAAATATAAAAAAAGTATAATGTATTGGTATGGCATATTTTTCACTATCTAATAATCATTCTATATGAAAGTTTTTAAACATACATTCCATCTTTCACATTATCATATTTACATTTGTTCTAATATATGTTATGATAAGGTATATAACTCTCTTGTTGTATAATTAGATACCCATCTAGGGATGTGAAGTTTTTTTAGTATAGCTTTAAAAGTTTTTTTTATTTAAAAGCATAATAGTAAATCAATACTAGAATATACCATATATAACCTCAGGTTGTCCCTATTTTCATTTTTCACAATGTCTTGTTTATAACTATTCAAGTATATGTTATAGTGAGGTATATATTTCGCTTTTTATCAAATCATGTATCCACATAGTGGTGTTCAGTTTTTAAAACATTGCCCTATCAACAAAGAAGGAGTTTTTGCAGTCATGGTTATAGATCATTACTAATATATACCATATATAACCGTAGGTTTTTCTTATCATTAGGGTCTATTAGCTTGGATCATAATTTCTAGTAAACATTCTGTATTTTTAAACATAGTATTTAAACATTTATAGTATAAAAGCTATTCATTATTTTATCTAAAGCATATATTTTTTTCTTTCCCCTCTTTTTTTAGGTAACCTGTAGGCAAGTCCAATGGACAAAGATTCGTTTGGAGGTAAGTCAGCCATGTTGTATATAATAAAGCTTTTCAAGTTGCATCTTTTCAAAATTTTCAAATAATTTTTGTAATCCTTAGGTCAATATTTGATATATAGTTAATTGTGTGGATCCAGTTTTTGTTTAAGGATTTTCTTTATTGTTTGTCTATTTTTTGTAGTTCAATGGATTATTTCGAATTAATAGTTGTTATCCATTGTTTTTGTAGTTTTGTAGGAGAAAGGTTAGAGTCTTTGTTGCTGGGCTTGTTTGAATCCATATACCCCATTTGGTGAGGAGTTGTATTCTTTCATCTATCTTTTGTATTAGGTAATAAATAAATCACCAAATGTAATAAATAGCTTAAGGGGGAATCCCCATTTGTAAGCAATACTTCTATCTCGTAGTACCTTTGTCTGCGAATTGTCTGCGAATTGTTCTGCGAATTGTTTCCTTTGGGTGATAGTCACTGGTGACAGGTCTGCCAAGAATTGTAAGTTGTGGTATTTTGATGATAGTTGTTTGATATTCCTTGATTTTTGTAGTATTCTCTCTTTAATATGATAAAAATGAAGTCTAAGGATTATATCTTTGGGAGCATGCATAGGAGCTGCTTTTGGTTTTGGTAATCTATGAATTCTGTCTACGGTTAGCTCTAGTTTAGATAAGTCTGGTAGTAGAGATTGGAATAGTAGAGTTGCATATTCTCTCAGTTGTGCATTTTTAATGTCTTCTGAAACTCCTCTTATTTTAAGATTATTTCTTCTGCTTCTGTTCTCTAGGTCTGTTATTTTTTGTTGTAGGTTACTGACTGTGTCATCTAGAGAGTTGTGAAAATCTACCAAGGTATTAAATACAGATGTGAATTCTTGCATTTTTTTTTCTGTATGAAAGGTTCTTTCTCCCAGACTGTCTATGTCTCTTCTTATTGCTTTAAAAATCATGGTTATGTCTGTAAGCATAGCTTTGCTTTGAGTGCTGAGCATATCTTTCAGTACTGTTATGGTTACTTGGTCTTTGGAATCTGGAAACCTATTAAGACAGTCTGGAGTAGCTAACACAATGTCAGCTTGGTTGTCTGTGTTATCATCCAGTACATAATCACTCTGTATAGTTTCGTAATCACTGGGATTTCTATTTATCTTACAATGTTCCGACTCCGTGTCTCCATTTGGTGAGTTGCATTTGGCCTCAGGTACCTGTGCATTTGTCTCTTTGAGTGGACTTGTCCGGTTCAGCTTGGGCCTTTGCACAGCACCATCTTGTTTGACGGGGCTTCCCTCAGGGCCGTAAAAGCCCATGAGTGTGGACGATTTAGGAGTTTTTTTTCATTTTGAGCTTTGTTTCTTTAATTTGTCATCCTCTGTCTGTTATCTTTAGCTTGGATAACTTTGGTGTTAGTGGGATCACGATTAATGATCTGTTTTGGCAATTAGGTTAGAGGAGCTCTTTCAGTAAGCTGCTTCCTCTATTCCTGCCAGGCCACGCCCACCAAAATAACAAACAATCTTAAAGCAGAACAAAACAATGTTACACCTTCAGTTTCAACCTTAGATGCTGACAAAACAACATATTACTCTAAACTTATATTATTGATATCAAACATTGATTATTCTATATTGAACTTTAAATATTAGAAACCAAATACAAAAAAACAATAAAAATTTCGTCTCCCATTCACTTAATTTGGGTTTGTTTTGATATTTTTTAATCATAAGAGTTCTGCTTGCAGGCAGTGGGTCGGGCATCACTGATCTAAAATATCTCACCCCCTCAATGCATTCATTTAAAGGGCATGTCCACCCCCAAAACTATAATTCCCCCCACTACTGGCCCCGCTCTGTAGTGTAGAAAAATCCTTACCTCACATCCCAGCTCCATATGGTTCTCCTGTAATCCCCCAAAGTCCCAAAAACTGCTTAGCAAGAGGATAGCAGAGTCCATATAGGACTCTGCCTCCTGACTCACCACCTTTCTATAATGTCAGGCTGAGACCGGGAGAAGTTTGGCATGCGCACTGCAGCCATTCTCCCTCTCCCTCCTGTTTTGGACTCCCTCCCCCTAGCTCAAAATCCCTTTAATATAATGTTCTGCTTCATCCCCCAACCGCAATATTTTTATTGCCAGAAACTTCCCCAATGTAAATGTGTAAATGTATTGAAAATAACTGAATGAATTGTTCAATTAATCATTAACACAATAAATAGTATCGATACATAAAAGCTATGAAGTGAATGAATATGCATTCTAATTACTAAACAAATCAACCTTATCAATCAATCAGCTCAATATAATATAACAAGGTAATAAAAAGAGGAATTGACAATTGATCATTCTTTTTGTTTTTAGGATGAACATCCCCTTTCAGACCTGGAAAGACCTGGAAACCTAGTCAATTCCAAATTTGAACGAAAAGTTATGAGAAGATGTTATAAATCAAATTACCAACAGGTAAATAAATCAATTAATAAATAAATTATCAGTATGCCAAAAGAAAATATCAACCAATCCCCTCATTAAATTAAAATTGATTTCTCAATAAGAAATTTATGAATAATAAAAAAAAAATACTATTAGACTGATCAGGCATGTCGTAGCATTAAAAACTATAAATATTACCGTTAAGGTCTCCATAACAGAATGAGTCATATTGACTTTCTATAAAAGTAAAATACAAGATTACATAGAGAATATTCACTGTGCAGTTTGTTTTCCATATCAATTCTACCATTTACTTCAAGAAAGAGGGTCTGGGTTAGAGATGGCCGAAACTCGCAAACTTCATGACATTTTCAGATTTATGGAACTCGGGAAAAAACAGAAGATCTGAGAATCCAAAAAACTGAACTTACTTTCGAGGGTTCGGACTGTATTTTTGAGGGTTACCGGAAATAGCCTTGTAAGTTTGATAACCCTCGAAAATAGGATCGGATCTACTTTCAAGTTTTTCAATTGTATTTTCGAGGTTTACCGAACCTCCAAGGTTATTTTTAAAGGGTTACCTAAAACAACTACAAACATTCATTAACCCTCAAAAATAAGGTTGGAAGTCCTGAAATCCAAAAGATCTGCACGTGTCAGACCCAAATCCTATCTCTGGTCTGGGTTATCATGAGAAAATTATAGAATTAATTGTCAGGGTATAGAATAGTATAGTATTTGAGGTTGAATAAAGACATATGTCCATCCAGTCCAACCCATCTAGCAATATCCTCATTTCCTGCCTAACTGTTGATTCAGAGGAAGGCAAAAAAAAAACACCAAATTTATGAAGGGGGGAAAAATTCCTTCCTGACTCCAAGTGGCAGTCGGAAATTTTCCTGGATCAACTCTACTTTATGAATCAATACCAGTAACTTGCAACATTCCTTGTTTGCAGAAACTCATCCAGCTTTTTTTTTAAACTGACCAATGAACTTGCCATAACAACATCATGGAAGACAGTTCCATAGCTTTACCGTTCTCACAGTGAAAAACCCTTTCCGAGCTTGAAACCTAAGCACCTTTTCTCCAGGGTTCATAACTGTAACATTTCCAGTCTCTCTTCATATTCAAGCTCCCCCAATCCCCATATTAATTTAGTTGCGATTCTCTGAACCCTTTCCATTTTAAGATGTCCTTTTTGTAACAGGATTCAAAATTGCACTGCATATTCCAAATGAGGCCTTACCAATGTCTTTGTAAAGAGGGAGAATAATATTTTCCTCCTTGAATCCATACCTCTCTTTATACAAGACAATACCATGCGACTCTTGCTGTTGCCGCCTGGCACTGCTTGCTACCTTTAAGTTTGTTATCCACAAAACTCCAAGATCCTTTCCAACAGGGATTCACTTGACAGAGCCATTTATAGTAAAGTAGCACAAGGATTTTTAAGTAAATCTGTTGTATTCAATTAGATCAACTGGATTGAAATATAGTTCTTGAAGACGTTTCGCTAGTATCCGACTGGCTTTCTCAATTCAGAATGACTTGTACAAGAATCTGTGGCAATTATGTACCCTGGAAAATCCCAATTAGCATATCACAGCCAGGTGTTAAGGGTGTGATTAGATAGTGGCTAAGAGGTGTTATAGGAACGCCCAGAGTAAGGTGTTAAAACGCATTGTACATGGCAGACAGTTGGTGTCGAACCCCCCACCTCTATTTAGGCTTGGTTTCTTTATTTTCACATAAATGGCCTCCTTAACACCTCTCTTGAACCAGTCACGTTCCTTCGCCAGTATGTTAACATTACAATCTTCAAAGGTATGTCCTTTATCCTTAAGATGCAGATACAACGGCTGAGTCCTGACCCGAGGAATTTGGCTCTTCTGTGCTGGGCCATACGTTGATGCAGTTGCTGTTTGGTCTCCCCCACATACAAATCAGAGCATTCTTCACTGCACTGCACTGCATATATGATGTCGCTTTTCTTGTGTTTTGGTATTGGGTCTTTTGGATGTACCAATTGCTGCCTCAGTGTGTTGTTCGGTTTAAAGCAGACAGGGATACGATGTTTTTTGAAAATTCTTCTTAATTTCTCGGAGACCCCTGTACATATGGGATGACCATGTTCTTCCTCCTGTCTTGCTTTCCCCTTCACTGTTGGTATTCGTGTTCTTTTCTTTCCTTCTACTCTTTGACAAAGGCCCAGTCTGGATATCCACAAGTTTTAAGGGCTCCTCTGAGATGTTTCATTTCTTTAGCCTTCGCCTCTGTGCTAGTGGGGATGTTCTCGGCTCTGTGTTGCAGGGTTTCTGATGACCCCCAGCTTGTGATCTAAAGGGTGGTGGGAGTCAAAACATCAAATACTGATGTGTGTGTTGGTTTTCTGAAACCTCTACTTCCAGTTTACCATTTTCCTTAACTTCTACCAAGCAGTCCAAGAAAGCCAGTTTGTTGTTTTGTACTCTTCCCTTGTGAATTTAATGTTTTGGTCCACCGCATAATGTGTTCTGTGAAAGCTTGTACTTCCTTCTGGTGGATTTTAACCCAGGTGTCATCAACATATCTGAACCAGTGGCTGGGTGCTATGCCTTTAAAGGTATTAAGCGCCTGTGTTTTCTACCTCCTCCATGTAAAGGTTGGCCACAATAGGTGAAACTGGAGATCCCATAGCACATCCATGTTTTTGCTTATAGAACTTATCCCTGTATTTGAAATAGGTGGTATTCAGGCACAAGTCCAACAAGAAACACACCTGTTCTGGGTTGAGATCAGTTCTGCTGGTAAGAGTGCTGTCTTGGCCCAGCCGTTTTCTCACCATGTCAACAGCCTCCTTGGTGGGTATACAAGTGAAGAGAGATGTCACATCATAGGACACCATAGTTTCTTCTACAACCGAGTACTATATCTTCAATCTTGTTGGTGAAATCCTGAGAGTTCTGGATGTGATGCTTAGAACTTCCCACCAAAGGTCTAAGATGTTAGCTAGATATTTTGCCACCTTGTATGTTACCGAGTTGATGCTGCTGACTATAGGTCTTAGTGGGCCCCTTCCTTATGTATCTTTGGGAGTCCATATATGCATGGATGTGCCTCACCAGGGTAGAGGCGATGATACATTGCTCGGTCAATGGCTTTATCCTTTTGAAGCTGTTGTAGTAAGTCTATGACTCTTTTCTTGTAACGGCTGGTGGGATCCCTTGTTAAAGCCTCATATGTGTTGTTATCGGCCAGGAGCATGGTCACCTTATCATGGTAGTCTGAGGTGTTGAGTACCAACTGTGCATCTTCCCTTGTCTGCCGGTGATAGAATGGTGATACTGGAATCTTTCTTGAGGGATGTTAAGGCTCTCTCTTTTCCTGTGTAGTCAGGTTAGATGAAGGAGTTTTAGCACTGGCTAGGCTGCAGATACCTTAAGGCGAAGTTGTTCTGCCTCACTCTGTGATACCTTATTATTGTGGATGAGGGCTTCTGTGGCTGCTATAATATCCACCACAGGATGGCTTTAGGGGTGATGGAAAATTCAAGCCCTTACCAAGGACTTCCATTTCTGGCTGGGTCAGGGTCCTGTTAGACAAGTTTCTCACCCATTCCTCCTTGTTTGAGGAGATATACCATGACCTGGATGAATGAGAACCTTCACAAGCAGATTTTTAAGTACATTTATCAACATTGAATTTTATCTGCCACTTAGCAGCCCAATGTGACAATCTATCTAGACCGTCTTGCAACGATTGCACATCCTCTTTTAGTTTTTAATGGTCGACAAAGTTTTGTGTCGACAGCAAACACAGAAACCTTGCTGACAGTACCCACTTTCAAATCATTAATAAATAGATTAAATAGAAGCGGCCCCAACACAGAACCTGTGTCACCCCATCTAGCACTAGTCCATAATGAGAAGCCCCATTAACAACTACTCTCTTCATCCTATTCATTAACCAATTTTCTATCTTGTACAAATGTGACTCCCCAGACCAACAGACCTTAGCTTATACATTAGCCGCCTACAGGGGACTGTACCAAAAGCCTTTGCAAAATCCAAGCAAACTTTCCAGTGTCTTCCCCACCACTGAAGTTAACCTTACAGGCCTGTAATTACCCGGCTGTGAACGACTACCCTTTTTGAATATTGGAATAACATCAGCCTTTTTCCAATCCAGAGGCACACCTCCGGACATGAGGGAATCTGCAAAAATAAGAAACAATGGCCTAGATAAAACTGAACCTTGCTCCCTAAGTACCCAAAGATGTATTATATCCGGGCCAGGAGATTTATTAATATTAACCTTATTTAGTTCATTCTGTACCATATCCTCAGTTAACCAAATTGCACTTAAAGGGCATGTCCACCCCCAAAACAGAAAAATAATCATTAATTGCCACCTTGTTCTGATTCAAAACATTACTTATCTCCTCTCAAAGCCTTATGACAAAAGTTTAAGTGCAGTGAACATAAAACAAATGAACACTAGGAGGTCACATACCTTATTTTGTGTCTTCCTCCGTCTCTGCCTCCGGTAGAGAAATGTCCTGCGCATGACTGAATATCTCCCTCAAAACGGAAGCATCCGCTCCCCCTCCTCACCCCTCCTCTCCCTCCCGTTCTGCTATCCCTCCCCTAGCTTATACCCCTTTAATATCGCCTTCCCCCATGTCCCCCAGCCCACACGCATAATTTTTATTTTTATAAAGCTCCCAAAATTTTACTTACCTCTCCGCTTTCCTAGCGGAAGTGAGCTGCCGGCGAGCCGTCCGTGATTGGCTGCCGCTCAGCCAATCACAGACGCGGCTGCCGGTCCCGCCCCTCTGCTTGCATTTCCTCGCAAGCAGAGGGCCGGGAGCGCGTCGAGGAAAGAGGGGAGGTAGTAGAGTTTGGGGGGCTTTCTAAAAAAAAAAACAACGCTGTTGGGGCTGGGAGCCCAGGGGGAATCATATATAAAAAATGTAATTTTAGGGTGGACATACCCTTTAAATCTTTTATACTATTATTGCTACTATACTCTATTATATCTGTACTTGGATCTTCTATAGTGTATACAGAGGGGAAAAAAGTATTTAAGACGTTTGCTTTATCGCCACCCTCCGTAACTAACTTATCCCCATTAATTAATGGTTAATTAATTAAAACTATTAATATACTTAAAAAAAGTTTAGGCTTAGTGATGCTTTGTTCAGCTTATCCTAACTTCATTATTAATTTTAGCTAGTTTGATTGCTTTCTTACACTCCTTGTCAAAGTTTTTATAATCCCTAAAGGGTATGAATCATTCATTATATAACAATATTAACCTTTTGTCTACCAATTGGCTACAAGCTTTTTGGGTTTGGTTTTCACTTGAATTTGTTCTAAAATAAGTTCACACACATAAATAGACTGCACAGTCCAAATTCATTAATAAACTGACCAATCATTTTGCTTTAACCACTGATATTGCTAACCTGGGCTTAATTTTGCCCCATAAAATTATTAATAACCAATCAGTAATAAATTTGGTGCCATTAGTATTTGGAAAATCAATTGGATGCTACTGGTTAGTGGACTGATCCAGAAGTAAACAATCTGGATCATTGAAAAAAACTCTAGTTGATCTAACTGAATGTACAATAGCACAGAATCCACTGATGAAATTAATTGGTAAAACAAACAATTCCCCTGAAAGCAAATTCGGTCCAAAGGGATTCCTATGATCTACATATAAGGTGTGTTAGTTACAGCTCTGTCTGTATACCTAACAGAATAATCATCCATCAAATGAAAACATGGTAAGATTTTGTTATTAATAATTAAATAGATTCTTATGTCCAAACTCCCAATATGATCTGTATGTTTCATGATGTTCGGTAACATCAATCAGATTGCTCTATGACTGGGAGTTAAATACAGGGAGACATGATATATCCTCACCTTTATTTGCCTACCAAGCAGTAACTCCATGGTGTGTTTAAGAAAGACAAGGGTTCAATAGGAATAAATGACAAACTGTTTACTCTTTACCAAATAGTAAAGAGATTTGATAGAATTGACATTCAAAGGTTGAATCTAATACAGTAGTGTTTGGCCAACATTAGGCCACTGCCTAGGGTCAGGATGCATCAAGGAGCCCAGAAGTAGAAACACTATATCATTCCGTGCAATACACATAAAGGAAGGGGGGCAAGAGAGGATTTCCATATTAACGTCCTGTTATTGGTGATCACAGTTACAGTTTCCTCTGATTAAAAGTGTGAATTTATTGTCCCAGTTTCCTTTAATAAACTACAATCATCCCTGTATTGCATAGACATGTCTGTCCTCTTTTCCTGTCTCTCTTTTTGCATTTTTGCAATATGACGATATTGGGAATTTCAGATTGACAACAAAAAATTGGAATTTTGTGTCATAATTTCCATTTTGCATCCAAGTTTTGTCTGAAGTTTCGAAGGTGACATTTTTACAATAAAACCAGTCATTTTGACACAAATCCATTTTGTGAAAAAAAACTGCAAACATTTATGCTGTCAGATATATTGCACTATGAATCTAACGTTAGATAATTTAAATCCCTTTTTTTTTAGAAACTAGAAGCAATTCCAGTGCCACCACATGACTCACAGTGACATTACAAGGATCTGAGTTAATTGCAAATAGAGGACAGATCCATTTGAAATTACATTACATTAACTGATTTCAAGGTAATAAAAGTGGAATTATGGATTTCCCCAATCAGACTATACTGGTGGACTTCATGCTTTCAAGCTTGTCTACTCACCACTTTACTCAGTTATTTCTATTTATTATATTCTTGCTTGTTTATCTCTTTTCTTTTGTGTGTAATTTGTCAATGATCTGCCTGATATGGGAAGTTCCTAGACTACACGCCCCTATGTATTTCTTTTTAAGTCATTTGTCATTGATTGATTTGTGTTATTCGTCCACCATTATACCCAAGATGCTATCAGACTTCCTCTCGGAGAAGAAGTGTATTTCCTTTTATTCTTGTGCAACGCAAATGTTTTTCTTTGCTACATTTGCCACAGCCGAGTGCTTCATGGTGACTTCCATGGCATACGATCGATACATGGCAATATGTCAACCTCTCGTCTATCACATTAGTATGAACACAAGATTCTGTTGGTGGCTGGTAACAGGAGTCTATATAAGCAGCTTAGTGGCTTCTCTAGTACATACAATCACTGTTTTCCACTTTCCTTTATGTGGTTCAAATATAATCAACCATTTTTATTGTGACATCCCCCCACTTCTGAAACTTGCATGCAGGTATACTCAAATTAGAAAGTTTGTAGTGTTTTTCTTGTCTGTAGTAATGGGGATTGTTTCGTTGGTTGTAATACTGAGCTCCTACATATACATAATTTCCACCATTATTAGAATGAAATCACAAGGTAGATCTAAAGCATTTTCCACCTGCACCTCCCACCTCGCTGTAGTCGTTTTGTTTTATACTACTGTGTTTTGTGTTTATTTTAGGCCTAGTTTGGGCCTAGACTTAGGGGATATAGATAAATTATTTTCTATATTTTATACTGTGGTTTCTCCTCTGTTAAACCCTCTTATTTATAGTTTCAAGAATATGGAAGTAAAAAGAGCTTTAAATCATTTTTTGGGGCTTAAAGAGAAACTAAACTTCTAATGAGGAAATACACTTCTAAACTACATTTGGTGGATATGTTATTTGTTGCACTTACTATATACTGTACATTTACAGGGTTATTCAATAAATGTTCTTATCGTTTAACATGGTGCTAATTTTGCCCCAACCAATCAGATCTTATTTAACATTTGAAAGCTAACATCTGATTGGTTGGGGCAAAACTAGCACCATTTTAAAAGATAAGAACTTTTATTGAATCTCCCTGTTATTTCTTGGGATGACACATATAGTGGAAATACCTTGAAGGATTTCTGTAAAATGGAAATATGTGGTAAAACCATAAGCATTTGGATAAAGGTAGAAAATAAACATGGTGAAGGAGTGCAATTGGGTTACCTAACTTGCCTGCTTACTTTGGTATATGGGGGATACTGACTTTTAAAATGAGCAGCAAAGAAGGGTTGATGGTTGTGTTGAATTGGAGAAACATTTATCAATCATTTTGTTTTATTTATCAAGCAACCCCAAGAAAATGATGGATTAAAGGGATAAGCCTTGAGATACACATGGTTGTACCTAAACCTACAGTGGGTTTGTAAGTTGTCATATAGTGAGGTTCAGAGATTTCTAAAGAAACCCATTTTTTTCTCTCTCTATCTTTTTATTCCTGTTATCTCCCATACAGGGGCACTTTTATGGTTTTTGGCACCTGAGTCAAACTTTGTAAAAAGGTTTCTGTACTTGGCAGTGCCCGTAGCGTGGCACCATCACTGCGAGGTGGGTGTGGCTTCTGGTTATGGCCATGGCTAAACACTTGATAAGGTCAAACTTTACAAGGGGATGGAAGCACAGTTAGGCAAATAGATAGCGATAGATAGATAGATAGATAGATAGATAGATAGATAGATAGATAGATAGATAGATAGATAGATGGATGGATGGATGGATGGATGGATGGATGAATGGTGGATGGATGGATGGATGAATGGATGGATGGATGGATGGATGGTTAGATAGATAGATAGATAATCCCATTGATATATATGCTGATAGAAAGTGGATAACTGGGAAGCTGGTGTCAAAGGGACAGTTGAACTGGGAAAGAGACACTGGTGGTTATTAATAATAAAAATATAAGTGCCCCACACATCAGTTTTTGTGCAGTTTGGAAAAGGGCAGTTTTCATAATTTTATTGAAGAAAAAAACAATTTGGTGCAAACTCACCGGCGATGTTATAAGCCAAAAGCAGCGTTATCTATTTTGGCACTTTTAACACCAGCCATTAGTCAACATTAAAAGTGCCAGAATAGAATGCTCAGAAAATGGGGCTCAGAAAATGTTAATGGCTGCCATGTACTTTGATATGTACTATAGAAATTTTATTTAAAAAAATACTTTTTCCCCGCTGACCTTTTAAAATAGTAAATTTTTAAAGAGAAGCCCTCAGTTCTTACTTGCCTTGGTCTCTTCCACTATTCAAAATAGTACCCAGCTAGGATGCCCTCTTTCTCCTATAGTCTTTGCTATGGTTATGGAACCTGTTTTCAGAAAATACACATATTTCTCATGGCCTAAAATAACTATCTAAGAAAGGATAATATTCAGATATTATACAGTTTCAAACTGTGGTGATGCAGCCAACTAGGGGCTACCAGCAAGCACTAATGGGTCTACTCAACTTTTGACTTTCTTACACTTTTGCATATCTATCTCACTCCTTCTAGGTTCATTGTTTTCTTTTACTCCCATTGCCAATATACCGGTATTTACATTTTAACTGTGAACCTTACAAATGGACAGGAGGGAAAGTATTGCTATTATGTCAAACTTATACAGATTCTTATATCTTATATCGATAAGAGGAGCACTCGTGGGTCCTTTTTCAAATTAACATTTATTCACAAGCAATCGACGTGTTTCAGCTGGCAATCACAGCCCTCCTCAGGATGTGACATCACAGCAAATAAGTGATATTTAAAACAAACGGTAAGTTCCAACCCCTCCCCTGTGCTCCACCCATCTGGACAACGTTAACCCTAAGTGGCATACATAAACATAATAAAGTGTCAATATATTCTTATATCTTTGTATGAAACAGCAAAAGACCCAAAGTGCCCATAACTAGAGCTTGTCAAACTTACCAGGTTGTGTTCCTCTGGTTGATAAGCAAAATACTGTTACAAACTTCCAAATTTACAAACAAATGTAAACCAAATTTCCACAGTTTCAAGAGTTTTGTCATTAAATTTCATTGCTAGATTGACAGTGGAATTTCATCCCCAGAGCTGGTAGTTGTGTGTATTTTCGTGATGGATCTTCTGTCCATTTCTAGCTATAACATCCATTTCCAAATAGAATAACTTTGCGGAGCACCTAAATAGTTAGGGCAATCTTTGTAAAGGCACAGTGTTGATATTTTCTTATAAATGTACATCGCGGTCGTAAATTTATCACAGTAGTTGTAATTGTACAATCGCCCATACAATACCATTGTGGGTTGTAAATCATCATTACCTGTAAGTAGGGAACTTGTCCAACAGTCACAAATCTTGGCATACTTAATGGGACAGCCTCTATGTTGATAAACCAAGCTCTTTAATGGCAATGGGGCATTAACTGCTGTTTTCCAGTGGGGAAATTCTAGTGGAAGTGCCTGCATCCACCTTTGTTAACACTCACACTTATTGAACAACACTATCCTCCTAGGATTGTCCTGCTGCAGACTGCAGTGTTCCTCAGTCCATACAATATATTCCAAAAAAAAAATGTGCAAATGGACACTTTTTTGAAAAATGTTTTATTTCTCCATTTATGAGATACCTTGTGAGATACCTCTCAGGCAACGTTTTGGGTGGATCTCCACCCTTTATCAAGCCTGGGTAGATCAATTCATTGTTCTGAAGTATCTGGTGGGTATAATTATGGGGGAATGCCATAATATGTATACTATTTTGGGTACAAGAATCATTTTTATTAAATTTTCTCTACCCATTACATCTTTATCATATGAATTAATGGTTCCATATTAAGTTCTAAATAGTCTTGTGGGTCTCTGGATACAAGGGTACTTAGGTATTTGATCATTTTAGTACAAAAAAGCGGGAGTTGTATTGAAAGTCTAGAGGGGGGAAACTATCCAGTGGTAGGATTACTGACTTTGTCCAGTTTATCGCTAGGCCAGATTATTCACCAAATATATTTATGATATAACAACATTTCATCCACATAGAGGTTTACACTCTCCACAAGATGATTCTTATGAAACCCTTGTATACTTGGATGGGTTTTAATTATTGCTGCAAATGGTTGCCAGGACATACAAAAGTGTTGATAAGGGACAAATCTGGAGGGTACCTTGCCAAAGAAAGAATCCAAACAGTACTTACAGCCCCTTGCTCCAGCATCAATCTGATCCGGCTCCCTGCCTGCTAGAACTGGTTGAAAGGCAGCCAATCACAGGTGGGGCTGCCATGAATAAAAAGTGCCATAGGAGAGAAGGGCTGTAAGTACAGTTCAGATACTTTTATTAGCAAGGCAATATAGCAGTTGGGAAAGTGCTTCAAAGGTGAGGGGCAGCCATGGGGGGATCAGGAGGGAGGGAAGGAGGGGGGGAAATGGCTCCTCTGGGCATGACACCATCCCTCCCTGGGCCAGACAGGGGGCAGAGACCTTTTGGACAAGAAGACAGACACGACTCTTCAGTTTCCTGGACTTTGGACATGGACTGCAGGGGAACCATAAGGAGTAGAGATAAGCCAAGCTCAATAGAGAAAACAGAGACATGCAGTCTGCACGTGGCAGGTCCCTATGCCAGTGTTTGTTAATCAGGATTGAATTTGAGGAGTAGATTTTACTTTACTCACCAACCACAGGTATCAGCGCACACTGGTATTCACAAATCACACTGGTAACGATGGTAAATTATTAAGAATACTTTACTTTATTGTAGCCATAGCAGGATTAGACAGAACTCCCCACCTGATGCGTTTCGGACCAACGGTCCTTAATCATAGGTCATGAACGGACAAGCGAAGGGTCCGGGGCAGGCTGCACCTGGACCACCCAGATGGATGGGTGAGTCATTTTTGGTTCACATTTTGACCAGCTAAGATCCACCAAATTGTATAGCTTTTTTCTTCCAAACAAGTGGAGGGTATAGCAAAGGGTCCGGGGCAGAAGCACCCGGACAATCTGTTTATAAAAGTAAGCCAGTCTCAAATGTCTATATGGACTGTAAATAAGAATTTTTTGGATATTCATGTTGTGTATAGGAAAAAAGAAAACAATCCTTTTGTTACTATATTAACATGCTTATTTTTCGCTAAATCTGATTAATTCTGTGTCACCTGAGTGTTATCATTTATTGGTATGGATAATAGATTTTACTTTATACTGATGTTCCCTTAACTAGTCAGCCTTGAATGTTTTACACTAATTGTATTAACTGGAAGGAAGCAAATCTTCCCATTAAGGAGCTAACATGTAAGTCATCTACATTAAATATAATCTCTACTGGATTTCTTTGGAAAGCAATGAGAAAGGCTCCTGGGATCATACTGTTTATCTAAACTCTATATAAAGCTTTGTTCTCTTATCCAGTGCCATTACTTACAGCACATAACCAGGTGAGTGCAGAGCCAGTAATACTGCAAACCTCTGATTTTAAGGACATTACACAGTACATGAACACAGTTCCGGGCACACTGGATTTCTTAATATCAAAACTTTTATTAGTTTCAACATTTCGGTGCTGCACAGAGTATGTTAATCAGGATGGTGAAGGTAATCAGGATGGTGAAGAGGTAATCTGGATGGTAAAGGTAATCTGGATGGTGAAGGCAATATGGATGATGAATGTAATCAGGATGGTGAAGAGGTAATCAGGATGGTGAAGGTAATCAGGATGGTAAATGAGTAATCAGGATGGGAAAGGTAATCAGGATGATGAACAGGTAATCAGGATAGTGAAGGTAATCAGGATGGTAAAGGGGTAATCAGGATGGTGAAGGTCATCAGGATGATGAAGGTAATCAGGATGATGAAGGTAATCAGGATGGTGAAGGTAATCAGGATGGGAAAGGTAATCAGGATGGTGAAGGTAATCAGGATGGTGAAGGTAATCAGGATAGGATATGTAATCATAATGGTGAAGGTAATCAGGATGGTGAAAGTAATCGGGATGGTGAAGGTAATCAGGATGGTAAAGGTAATCAGGATGGGAAAGGTAATCAGGATGGTGAAGGTAATCAGGATGGAAAAGGTAATCAGGGTGGTGAAGGTAATCAGGGTGGTGAAGGTAATCAGGACGGTAAAAATAATCAGGATGGTGAAAGTAATCAGGATGGTAAATAGGAGGGATGTTTAACCTGTCACCCTCTAGATATTTGCAAACTACTACAGCAAACTGGGAGTTGTACCTTGCAAACATCTAGAGGGGCGAGGGTTGGACTGCCTTGGTTTACAGTAAGTAATAAGGGTATCTCACCACAATTACTTGCTGTTGTTTAAATTCCAGCAATAAAACATTCCATCGTAAGTTACATTTTTAAATCTAATTTATTATGTATTATTGGTATAATAGACATTTTACTCGCATATTCGCGTGCCTCGAAAGTTTGAACATTGGATAATTATCGAAAGTCTGGAAAATATCGAAAGTCCGAGAAATCCGGGTCCGGGATTGTTCGAGAAGTCCAAGTCCGTTCGAACTCGAATAGTTTGGCTTGAACTCGGGTTTGAGTACTAGTATTAGTACTAGTCCATCTCTAGTGCTGAAGCCAGGAGGAAGACTGGTAGAATCAGTTTTCTTTGGGCTGTTGCTCCTCACAGAAACAATATTGGGAGGTAGGAATTGCTAGGCCTATATCCCTGACCCATTTTAACTGTTTTTAAAAAAACTTTATACACACGATACATTTCCTTTAACAGCTTATCTCTTTATAGCCACACTTGAGACACAGAAGATGGGACAATAAGAAATATCCATGGATCAACTCCAACTTTATGTATCAATCCAAGTAACATTCAACATTATTTATTTTTGGAAACTCATCCAGCTTTGTTTTGAAACTATCCAATAAACCTGCCATAACAACGTCCACTGGAGGACAGTTCTATAGTTTTACTGTTCTCACAGTTAAAAATCCCCTTTGAACTTGAAGCAGAAAACTACTTACAGAACTGCAAGCAGAGGGCACGCAGCAGCCGCTTCTGTGATTTGCTGAGAGGCAGACCTTGCTGCCAGCATTGCAGAACGCTGGGGGACCAAAAAACAATGTAAGTATATTTCTGCAGGTCTTTTAGCTAAACTAACATCACGGCTTGGGTTGGGCTAGGTTACCCTACACTACAGAAATAATCTTTTGATCGTAGCGGGTGAAGGAGCAAGAATGGATCCGGAAAGATGGGTGGAGGGGGGGGCTCCCCTGCACATGTCATAACCTCAACAAGGACAAGGAAGAAGCAGGGTCTGGGTGACTCACAGACAGCTCCTACTCTTCACTTTCTGGAACTTTGAATAGGCACTGCAGTAGAATCATTTGGAGCAGAGGAATAAGGTAAGGATTTTTTTTAATACCAGTAGTGGGTTAAATTTTAGTTTTGGGGGTGGACCTGCCCTTTAAAGAGATGAGCAAACCTTCTGGGTGTCAATCCATCAGTGGGTTCTCAAAATCCTGGTAAAAAATGTGTGGTCTCATCTGTATTGTTTGTGACAAATTAATACACCCTTGGTTGTCTTCTGAAGCTTAATTCATTTATCCAAGCGTATTCATCGTTGGTGTAGCTAGATTGCATCTTGATAAACGTAAGTAAATATCTTTTGCTCATGTACACAAAATGGCTTCTGCTATTTACTGTGCTTGTCCATCGTGCATTGTCTTATTTCATATGCTGCCTGCCCTGTGTATGTGTCCATAACAAGTTATCTTTGTCAAGCTGTTAATAAATAAACCTTTTTACTGAGAATGCCTTTAAGATATCTTATAAGATCTTAAAACATTCCTGTAAAGGGGCCATGACCTTTGCATATCTTCATTTTGGCAAAGATATCATCAATAGTTTGTCAATTATCGTTTGATATAATTGATTCTTTGGCAACAATGTCTAACCTTTTTTGTCCTTCAGGTATTCAGCTTCCACACAGTAGGTGTTTTTATTTCCTTTGCCTCCTCCATTCTAGGAGAAGTCAGCAGCAGGAAACTTCCCTCTTCATCTTTGTCAATTTGGATTTTAATATAATACATAATCAGGGTTATTCAATAGAAGTTTTTATTGTTAAAAATGGTGCTAATTGTGCCCCAACCAATCAGACATTAGCTTCCATTTATAACATCTGATTGGTTGGGGCAAAATTAGTAACCATTTTTAGCGATAAGAACTTTTATTGAATAGCCCCAAATGTTTCCAGATTGTTAATTTTAAGAGTATATCCACCCATAAAAAAACATTTTACACAGTGTAGCCCACCCCTAAACCCCAACTTCTTTTTTAAACAAGCCCCAAAAATATATTTATGCTCCTTTGTTGCCTCGGCTGTCTTCTCCCAGCTCTCTGCTTACCAGAAGCAGAAAGGGGTGGGCTACACTTTCTTAAAAGTTTTTTATAGGTAGGGGATGAGGCAGCAACAATGGACCCCGAGGGATGAAGGGATGGGAGATCCCCTGCGCATCAGTGTCCTCGGCAAGGACAAGAAAGAAAAAGGGACCGGATGACTTACAGACAGCTCCTACTCTTCACTTTTCTGAATGTTGGACAGGCACTGCAGGAGAGCTATAGGGAGCAAAGGAGTAAGGTAAGGATTATTTTTACTCTACACAGTGGGGCCAGCAGTGGAGCAAAATATAGTTTTGGGGTTGGCCATGCCCTTTAAAATTTTTCATCTAGTCTTTTGAACAATATCATGGTTACCACACTTACCCCTATTTAATTAAAAATCCATTGTACTGTGTAGACATGGACCTGCTTTGTTTCTGGAAAATACTCCATTTAAACTCGTACACCAACGGGGAGATTCAATACAGGCCAGCGGCGTTACTTACCTTAGCCCGATCCCGCGTTACAATAACTGACATAAACGAGATTACATCAGTTATTGCATTGCGGGATCGGACTAAGGTAAGGTGCGCGACCTTAACACTCCTAAACCTTTACCATTTAGTTTCGCGCTACGATGTAGCGCAAACCTTTACGGCAGAGGTTTTGGATCGTTAGCACAGCGCTGTTTCCAAAAACATTTGGAAACGGCGCTGTGCTCTAAATTCCATCTAAAACCCACGTTAACCCAAAATTTTTTCGGGTTAACGTGGATTTTAGACGAAAAAGGGCTATATTGGATCTCCCCCCAAATTTCTATATCAAGGTTAATCACTTTCACCACTTGAAATGTCTAGGTGTTGTACTTTTGTGGATGCTATACTGTACATACTGTAGGAGTTAAAGTTGTGTGTTTTACCATTAACAATCTTCACTGATTTGTTGGTATGTTAATATAAATATTTTAATGCTAAGTCTTTATACATGTTCCATACCTCCCCCTATTATATCACTATATCCAGGGATACATCATGACTGAAACAGGAAACTACACATTACACAGAGAATTCCTTCTCCTGGCATTTTCAAGATATGAAAATCTACAACTTGTGATTTTCATTTCAGTTTTATGGATGTATCTATTCACTCTCTGTGCAAACCTGGTTATTATTGTTCTTGTATGTCTGGTGCCCCAGTTACACACTCCAATGTATTTTTTCTTGTGTAACTTGTCTGTTCAAGACATTTTGTGTGTCACTGCCATCCTACCAAAGCTGTTGGACCTCACAATTACCAGAGACAACAGGATCTCTTATACTGGCTGCATAATTCAAATGTCTCTGTTGTTATTTTGCATTACGGTAGAGTTTCTCCTTCTAACCACCATGGCTTATGACCGCTATGTGGCAATCTGTGTCCCAATGCACTACTCTCAAATCATGAAAAGAAATGTATGTGTTTCTTTGGCTGCTGTTTCTTGGTACAGTGGAGTATCAACATCAGTCATGTACTATTGGCTCGTATCTTGCCTAAAGTTTTGCAATGACCACCAAATCAATAATTTCTTTTGTGAGATAAAAGCTATTCTGGATATTTCATGCAGTAATGTCAATCACATTAAAGTTATTATAATAGTGTTAGGTGTGTTTTTCGGGCTAATAACTTTTTTCCTTATTCTGATCTCCTATGTAAACATAATATCTTCTGTCCTAAAGATCAACTCTTCATCAGGAAAACTCAAGGTCTTCTCCAGCTGTTGTTCCCATATCACTGTGGTTGTTATATTCTTTGGGACGTTATTCGGTCTCTACCTAAAACCAGATTCTGAACTAAATTCTCAAGAAAAAAATAAACTACTGTCTCTTTTGTATGTTGTGGTTACACCACTCCTAAATCCATTAGTTTATAGTTTAAGGAACAAAGAAATTAGTAATGCAATAAAAAAAATCATTATTAGTAGAATTTTAAGATAAACCATTACTAAACATTTTGTTTATGTAACTATACTAACTACCACTCCAATTAATATTTACTTTGATTCAAAGTTTAGGTCTCAGGTTAATTTTGAACATGATTCCGATTCAAAACTTTTCTAAACTGAAACTTTTTGAAACTTCAAATATTCAATATTGAACATCAAATATACAATATCGAACTTTAAATATTCAATATTGAACTTTAAATATTCAATATCAAACTTTAAATATTCAATATCAAACTTTAAATATTCAATATCGAACTTCAAAGATTCAATTTTGAACTTTACATTTTCAATATCGAACTTTAAATATTTAATATCGAATTTTAAATATTCAATATCAAACTTTAAATATTCTATCTCAAATAATCGGAAATTCAGCTCTCATTGACTTCTATTGGATTCCTTTTCAAATTTTCAGAACTTTGAAAAGAATTTTAAGAACTTTCGAACATCTCTATCAATGATGCCTGCTCTTGTTTAGATAGAAATGACTACTACTTACACAGATATAAACCCTGCATCCTAGCCCTTAGACTGTGATGTTTTGAATTGGCAATGATTTACTGATACGATCGCTCATTACAAATAATATTTTTGGCAAACAGATGATCAGACATGTCATAGTTTTCTGAACGCTGCATGATTGGTCTGGATGAAATATCAATATAAGGTGGCATCAGTAGTTTGCATTCCTAGTAGCAGTCATTAAGTACTAACCGGGTGTTCAATTACAGATTATTATTATTATTATTGTGGATTTATATCGCACCAACATCTTCTGTGTCGCTTTACATAGTCATACATTACGTACAGGGTAATACATATTATACAGTCATACATATAACATATAAGATGTGGTATTTTGCAACAGAGTTAAATGCTGTGTTTTGCAATTTTGTGGTTTTGCACCATTATGAATTTGCACCATGTGTACATTTTCTCATCTATTACATTTCTTAGTATATGAATTGTGCAGTTCTCCAGCTGAGATAACAGCAGTAGCTGGAGTAGATCATCTATCTATCTATCTATCTATCTATCTATCTATCTATCTATCTATCTATCTATCTATCTATCATCTATCTATCTATCTATCTATCTATCTATCTATCTATCATCTATCTATCAATCATCTGTCTATCTATCAATCTATCTATCTATCGAATCTATCTACCTATCTATCTATCTAACTATCATGTAATCTATCTATCATCTATCTATCCATCTATCTACGATATCCATCTGTCCATTTGTCTATTGGGATGGACTTTACGAGTTCGAACAGACTTGGACTTCTCGAACTATCCCGGACCTGGATTTCTCGGACATTCAATGTTTTCGGACTTTCGATTGAAAATTTGATAATTATCGAATGTACTGGATAGTGTACTGGTTAAAGGCACTGCCTTTGATACGGGAGACCAGGGTTCTAATCCTGGCTATACAAATGTTTGGGTTATTATAATAGCCTAGTAATATAATAACCATATGATAAACTAGTAATATATAAATATATATATTATATGGTTATTATATAACTAGGGTATTATAATAATCCAAATATTTGCATAGCTGCCCCTAGCCAGGATTCGAACCCTGGTCTCCCATGTCAAAGGCGGTGCCTTTAACCAGTACACTATCCAACCCTCGAATGTACTGTTTGCTAATAAACCTATACAATACCATAGTGATATAATAACCATATAATTACCTTATGAAAACCTAGTAATATATTACTAGGTTGCCTGACTTCAGGAAGTTTTTAAAGAAGTTTTGGTGACAGTGACATGTTCCCCAGACCATTTCTTAGATGCCACTGTCATTTACAGTAACTTACCACTGTTAGTTTAGCTGTAATCCCATAGATTTAAATGGGTCCGAATTCGAACTTTTGAACTTTATCTGAACTTTATCTTTATCCATCTTTCTACAGTATCTATCTAACCAACTATCTACAGTATCTAACTATCTATCACTCTATCTGCCTATGTATCCATCTATTCCCCTACCTGCGCCCCACTTGTAAAGTTATAAATTACCATTGTCAGACACTCCCACAGGTGGATGCCACACCTAAAACAGGAATCCACACCCATTTCACTGCCGCTTTAACTTAAAGGGTATCTATACTGAAAAATAGGTTATTTTAAATTGACCATAACTGGAAACTATCATTCTTCCTAACCACCACTGTATTTTTTCTGTCGATCTGCCCCCTATTTCTTCAGATATCCAATCTAAAACTTATATTTCAGCTGTCAATCAAGTTCCTTGCTCTCAAAAACTAGTCTTCTGTGAGTAGTTTTACTGTAGCTGGAATGGTTTTGACAGTTGGAATGCTGTATGCTGTGTGCAGGCTTGACAGCTGGTTTGTGGGGGAAAAGTCAGGTCAGATGGAAGTGGGAGTGGTTAAAAGACGGAGGGGATTACTGCACCTAAACAAAATGTGTGCTGGATTGAAGGCATGCAGCAACACACACATGAGAGTAAGAGCTACTGACATGTATTCAATCATAGATTAAGATGAGGCAAAGTCATTTTTTCAGTATAGTGTCCCTTTAATATAAAGCACTGGATGGCCTTTTCCCTCATTTTTAAAAGCCAATGGTAAAAATGGGAAGTGAGAAAGCCTGCTATATTGATCCAGTGTGCAAGTATGAGAAATGCAAAAGTTTGCTATTTGTAATTAAAGTAAAATTTTATAATTGAAGTAAAAAGAGTTAGAATTTAGGACTTTCCAGACTGGGGTTAGCTTGACGGGTTGGAAGTGTTTTCATTCATGTGATCACAGTAATGTATACTAAAACCCCTTTGTTTATAATGTATGCCAGTGTGCAGATAATATGATATTGTATGTGTCATGATATCAGTCCACCAGTATATGTGTATAAAAGGATAAGGTTAAAAGGACAAACAACACATGGTGTCAGAAGTGGGATGTTTTCACATAAGAGGATTAATATCATGGATAGTCTCAAGCCTCCTGCTGGTTTGGATTTACAACATGGCAATTTGTCTGAAAACTGGAGAAGATTTCGTCAGAGGTTCGACTTATATCTCACTGCAACTGGAGGAACAAATAAACCAGATAAAGTAAAGTCCTCTCTCTTTTTACATGTGGCTGGGGAAGAAGCCCTGGAAGTTTACAATACCTTCACATTTGACAGTGAGGATGATAGACTTGATCTGCAGATTATAATGGACAAATTTGAAGGATATTGCAATCCAAAAAAGAATATTACATATGAAAGATATAAGTTTTTTACTTGTGTCCAAGGAGACATGTCTGTTATTCAATTTGTGACTGAGCTGAGATGTAAAGCCAAGTCCTGTGAGTTTGAGCAATTGCAAGAATCTCTTATAAGGGACAGAGTTGTTTGTGGAATAAAATCTGATAAAATGAGAGAGAGATTGTTGAGAGAAACTGAACTTACACTGGAAAAAGCAGTGCAGCTCTGCTTGGCAGCAGAAACTACAAAAGTACAACTGCAATTAATGCAGGAGGAGGATAGACAGGCACAGGCTGCCAGGCAGGAAGACAGGCAAGTTGATGCTGTGAAAAATAACAGTAAACAAATGTATAAACAGGCAGTGAGCGGCAGAAAATTCCAGAATACGTTTCACTGCACAAGGTGTGGGACACAACACACAGCACAGAATTGCCCAGCATTTGGTAAACAATGTAACAATTGTAAGAAGATGAATCATTTCGCCAAGATGTGTAGATCTATGAAAGTGCATGCTGTGGAGGATAAAGAGGAATATCCAGACCAGTCCACTAGTTTGTTTGTTGGGGTAGTGGAGTCACAACCATCCAATGAGGAATGGAAAGTTAGCCTAAAAATTGGAAGGAAACTGATAATGTTTAAATTGGACACTGGTGCCCAGGCAAATGTGATTCCTTATGGTCTGATACAGAGTGTGGGAAAAAGATATTTGCTAAAAGATACAAAGGTTAAACTGACCACTTACACAGGACAGAATATTGCTGTAAAAAGAATGTGCAATTTAGAAGTTATACATAAAAAGACAAAATACACGGTACAGTTTATAGTGGTAAAGGACAAAGTCACTCCTTTATTGGGTTTACAAACATGTACAGATATGAAGCTCATACAAAGAGTGATGGTCATAAATGGAAATGACAAGTGTGATATACTGTCTGAGTATACTGATGTGTTTCAAGGCCTAGGTTGCCTGGAAGGAGAGTATACTATGCAAATAAACCCAGAGATTCCACCAAAAGTTCATCCACCAAGAAAAATACCTGTAATGTTAAGAGACAGATTAAAAGCAGAACTAGACAGAATGGTCAAACTGAATGTTAAAAATTGAGCAGCCAACTAAGTGGGTTAACCCTTTAGTAATTGTTGAAAAGCCTAATGGCAGCTTGAGAATATGTTTAGATTCAAGAGACCTGAACATGGCAGTGATGAGAGAACATTATCAGCTTCCCACAGTGGATGAAATTACATATAAGCTACATAAAGCAAAATACTTTTCAGTACTGGATGCAAGTTCAGGTTTTTGGCAAATAAAACTTGATGACACAAGCTCATTTCTTTGTACATTTAACACTCCTTTTGGCCGATGTAGATTCTTAAGGCTTCCATTTGGTATAAAATCAGCACCAGAAGTTTTCCATAAAACTGTTCAGCAACTTTTTGAGGGTATAGAAGGAGTAGAAACGTACATTGATGATATATTGATTTGGGCTGAGACAAAGGAACAGCATGATCAAAGATTAAGAATGGTCTTGGAAAGAGCTAGATTAAAGAATTTTAAATTAAACAAAGAAAAATGCAAAATTGGCCTCACAGAAATAAAATATTTGGGTCACATTCTGTCATCAGTTGGATTAAAACCTGATCCAAGCAAAGTAGAAGCTATAAAACAAATGCCCACTCCTGAGTGTAAAACTGATCTAGAAAGGTTCCTTGGAATGATCACATTTTTAGGTAAATTTATTCCATATTTATCAGACCCCACTGCATCACTCCGGGAATTGAACAGAGATGATGTTATCTGGACATGGGAAGAAGAACACCAGCAAGCATTCAACAAGCTTAAATCTATGATTACTGAATCACCGGTATTAAAATATTATGATGTAAATTCTCCAGTGACAATTTCAGTGGATGCTTCACAAAATGGTTTGGGTGCTGTTTTACTTCAAGATAATAGGCCAGTAGCATATGCCTCCAAGGCGATGACAACCACTCAGAAACGTTATGCACAAATAGAGAAAGAGATGTTAGCTATTGTGTTTGGAGTGGAAAGATTTCACCAGTATGTTTATGGCATTTGATTGAGATTGAAACAGATCACAAACCTCTTGAAGCCATCATGAAAAAAACATTGTCCAGTGCCCCTGCTCGAATTCAGAGACTGTTGATGCGATTACACAAATATAGTCTGAAGGTTAAATATGTTCCAGGCAAGGAAATGTATATAGCGGATGCCTTATCCAGAGCTTATATTCCCAATACAGATGAGCCAGTAGAAGAAATCGAAGCACAAGTTCACATGTTGCTTACAAATCTACCAGTTTCAATGAACAAATTGGTAATTCTTAAAAAAGAGACACAGGAGGATGTAACTTTGCAGAAATTAAGCACAGTGGTTCACAAGGGTTGGCCACTCAAAAGAACTCAAATATCACAAGAACTAAATGATTACTGGAATTTTAGGGATGAGATTTCGGAAGCAGATGGAATCCTTTTTAAAGGTGATAAAATAATTGTTCCCTCAAAACTGAGAGGGGAAATGCTAGAACGCATCCATGAAGGTCATTTAGTTGTAGAATCTTGTAGAAGAAGAGCTAGAGACTTGCTCTTTTGGCCTGGAATATCCAGTCACATCATGAATATGGTACTCAATTGCCAGGTGTGTAACACTCATAGAAAGTTTCAAACAAAAGAGCCATTGATTCCGCACAATTTGCCAGAAAGACCTTGGCAGAAAATTGGTGTGGATTTATTTACATTTGATCAACAGGAATACCTACTAATAGTAGATTATTATTCAAGATTTATTGAAGTGGAATGGTTAAATAAAGACACTCGAAGTTCGACAATTATAACTCATCTTAAATCACAATATGCCAGATATGGAATTCCAGATATTGTAATTTCAGACAATGCTCCACAGTTTAGTTCAAAGGAATTTCAAGCGTTTGCTAAGGAATGGGAGTTTTGTCATATAACATCAAGCCCCCATCATCCTCAGTGTAATGGACTGGCTGAACGAGGGGTGCAGACCATTAAATTATTGCTTAAAAAAGCAAAAACTGAAAGAAAAGATCTTTACATGTCTCTGATGAACTTTAGAAACACTCCTATGGAAGATGTCGGAACATCTCCAAGTTACTTTTGGGTAGGCGTGCAAACACACGTTTATTTACACATCCAAACCTCTTACACCCTGAGCCAGTACAGGCTCCTGTTCAAAGGTTGTTTAAAGAAAGACAACAGAAACAAAAGTGTTATTTTGATAGAGGAACTAAACCTCTATCATCACTACAGGTTGGAGAACGTGTCAGATTATGGCAAGATGGTAAATGGAATCCTGTTACAGTTACAGCACTTACTGATCACCCAAGGTCTTATATTGTGCAGACACCTGCAGGGACAAAATACAGACAAAATACAGACGGAACAGGAGGTTTTTACTGAAAACCAATGAAAAACAAATTCAGGCCCCCATGGAGCCACTCAATGACTTTACTAATCAATCCATGGAGTCAAACAATGACTTTACTAATCAATCTATGCAAGAATGTGACACTGACTCTGACAGTGTTTTCTCCAGGGAGAGACAAGACTCAGTTCAGGAGATGCCTGGGAGAAATTTAAGTGTTACTGAGTCACAACCATCTCTTGTTAAAACTGCAAGTGGGCGAATTGTAAAAAAACAGAGAGACTTATTGAACAATAACTTTATAGATTGTTTTGTTTTATCATGTTAAAAAAAAAGGGGGGGGGATGTCATGATATCAGTCCACCAGTATATGTGTATAAAAGGATAAGGTTAAAAGGACAAACAACACAGTATGGGGTCCAGGAATGTGCATTGATTATCTTTCCTTTGGTTGTATAAATGTTTGACCAGATCAGTAGCACTTTTGTGGTAATAGCACCTCCAACACGGCCCTTTAATTGGATCTATTATAATACAGGAGATAATAACTTTCTACTTTTCTTTTTTTTGTTTCTCCTTCTACTACTCTACACTACTTTCTTTCTTTCTTTCTTTCTTTCTTTCTTTCTTTCTTTTTCTGAGCCCAGTCTTTAATAATAATACAACATTGCTTCATCCAGGCACCACCTCTTCCAGTGTTATATTCTATGTAATGTAGTGTATATGTAAAATGTACCAAGTGCACTGTTGGGAATATGCAGCTTCCAATTAAGACATTTAGATTATGATTTCACAATATTCTCTAATGAATAGTAAGCAAAAAGAAAATTCCATGGGATCATTTTGTTTGTCAGAAACTCTGTATAAATAAAGCTCAGTTGTCTTAACAAGACAATGCTCATAGCCAGGTAGGTGGAGAGCAAAAAATCTACATCTATGATTTAAGGAATGTTATATTTTTTTGAGCAATAAAAGGCACATTGCCCCATTACCCCATATTGAAATACTGGGCAAATACAGTTCTTTATAAAAGTTCAGTATTATCATTAGCAACATGTCCCAGAGTTATACATATCTTCATAAACAGGGAGGTGCCTAAATTGGACTAGTGAAGTCCAATGTAGGGGTGTTTCTCAGGGTCTGCTGATGATGATAGACTTGGGGATAGTTGAGTAATGCAAAGTTATACATTAGGGCAAAAACACCATGAATGCTAATTATATTGTAATAGAATGGGGTGATTAGCTGACTTGGTATAAGCGGACTTTAAAACATAGGGAGGAAGAATAATTCTTCTTGAAAGGAAAACTTTGACAGTTTCTATTTAGATAAATACTACAAACAAAAGGTGATGATCTGGCTGTTTAGGTCCTCAGACTGGGCACTATTAATATGAATGGGGGGGGGAAGACAAAATACAGTATAATTCTCCTTTAAGATTCATTTTGTACACATGTATTGCTCCTATTGTATCTCCATATCCAGGGATACATCATGGCTGAAACAGGAAACTACACATTACACAGAGAATTCCTTCTCCTGGCATTTTCGAGATATGAAAATCTACAACTTGTGATTTTCATTTCAGTTTTATGGATGTATCTATTCACTCTCTGTGGAAACCTGGTTATTATCATTCTTGTATGTCTGGTGCCCCAGTTACACACTCCAATGTATTTTTTCTTATGTAACTTGTCTGTCCAAGACATTGTATGTGTCACTGCCATCCTACCAAAGCTGTTGGACATCACAATAACCGGAGACAACAGGATCTCTTATATTGGCTGCATAATTCAAATGTCTCTGTTGTTATTTTGCATTGCGGTAGAGTTTTTCCTTCTAACCACCATGGCTTATGACCGCTATGTGGCAATCTGTATCCCAATGCGCTACTTTCTGATCATGAAAAGAAGTCTATGTGTTTCTCTGGCTGCTGTTTCCTGGTTTAATGGCGTATCAATTTCAGTCATGTACTATTGGCTGGTATCTAGCCTATTGTTCTGCAGTAACCGGCAAATTAATAATTTCTTTTGCGAGTTAAAAACTGTGCTGGAGATATCATGCAGCAACACTAATCATATTAAAATTATAATAATGGTATTGGGCCTTTTATTTGGGCTTCTAGTGTTTGTTTTCATTCTGACCTCCTATGCATACATAGTATCTGCTGTGTTAAAGATCCAGGTTTCAGCAGGGAAGCTCAAGGTCCTCTCCAGCTGTTGTTCCCATATCACTGTGGTCGTTATATACTGTGGGACGTTATTTGGTGTCTATCTGAAACCAGATTCTGACGCGAATGCTCAAGAAAATGACAAACTGCTGTCTCTTCTGTATGTTGTGGTTACACCATTACTAAACCCATTGGTTTATAGTTTACGGAATAAAGATATAGCTAACGCAATGAAAAAAATATTAAAGTATATTTTTAGGTAAACCCTGAATATTTCATTTATTTACCTAACCTAACTGCTCCATGAAATATTAACTGATATTCAATGGTACATAATGGTGTACAAACATACAAACAGATATGTTTACGGTTGCTTCATCCTTCATACGTTCATACATTTGTTCAATAAACCAATACAATATTTGGGCATGCTGTGTAAAACATAGAAAACTGTTTCAAACTGAAAATGTGGTAACAAAAAAACACATCCAAATATTTAAAGGATAAGTGCACTGTAAAATCAAGTTATGTTTATTTGAAAGCTGCAGCTTTAAAAATACTGTTGCTATATTTTTTTTTACCTATGTCCCTCCAGAGCCTAGCTTTGTGCCTTGGAAGTTGCTGACATCTTGTTACTAGTTTGCTGAATGTTAAGCTCCACCCCTTCGAGATTTCCTTTGCTTTCTCCTGCTTGAGCCTCAAACAGTAATGCCTGTGAGTTCCGAAAATTTTCGAAATTCCGTGAAACCCTGTATTTTCGAAATTTTTCGAAAATACGAAAAATCTAATAATTTCAAGGGAATTTTTCATTTTAATGGGTCCGCTCGCGGATTTTTGAATTTTCCCGAAAATTCGTGGATCCTTGAGCGGACCGGATTTTGCGAAGTTCGGACATCTCTATTCAGCAACAATGTTGCAAACAGGAAGGTGAAGATACTGAAAGGGAGGGGCTCAGCTAAAACAAACAGTAGAGCAGTTCTATTACAGGGAAATGAAATCTGCTGCCCAATTTTTAACACCCAATGGCCAGTAAACATTTTTCAGTTGCCATGGCGACCTGGCAACCAGGATTTATCCTTCCCTGTCCTAACCACTAGATCTAATCTGCTTTTTCTGGAAAATGTACAGGATATATTCACCCATATACTCATTAGGGTTGTTATTATTAGTTATTATATAACTATATGTTATAAAATATAAAAATGTATAAAATAATTTTTTTTAGACTATATAATAGTCTAAATATATATAGTAATATAATAATCATATAATAACCTAGTAGTATAATAACCATATAATAACCCAGTAATATAATAGCCATATAATACCCTAGTCATATAATAACCATATGATAACCTAGTAATATAATAACCATTTAATATTATATTACTATTGTATTATAATAATCTGAACATTTGTATAACTGCCCCTAGCCAGGATTCAAACCCTGGTCTCCCATGTCAAAGCAGTGCCTTTAACCAGTACACTATTCAGCCACTACATTACATCGTTATTATATTATATATTATTATTATTATTATTATATTACTAGAGTATTACATGTATATATATATATGGCTGGATAGTGTACTGGTTAAAGGCACCGCCTTTGACATGGGAGACCAGGGTCCGAATCCTGGATAGGATATTATATTGTTATTATATTACTAGGGTATTATATGTTTATTATATTACTAGGTTATCATATGGTTATTATATTATTATTATATTACTAGGGTATTATATGGTTATTATATTACTAGGTTATGCTATGGCTAATAATCCAAACATTTGTATAGCAGCCCCTAGCCAGGATTCGAACCCTGGTCTCCCATTTCAAAGGCGTTGCCTTTAACCAGTACACTATCCAACCCTTGAATGTACCATTCGCTAAGCCTAGGAAGGACCATTCGCTAACAGGAAGGATTGTTCGTTCGTTCAATCCTCTAATGTATTGTTGAATGTAGCTTGCGCAAAACCTGACAATTGCATGCCTGACTTCAGGAAGTGTTTTAACAGGTTTTGGTGATAGTGACATGTTCCCCAGACCATTTCCCAGGTGCCACAGCCATTTACAGTAAGTTACCATTGTTAGTTTAGCTGTAAATCACTCAGACTTTTTGAACTTTCACTCCCCCATAGACTTGAATGGGTCCGAATTCGAACTTTTGAACTTTCTCTAAAGTTCGAAAGTTCAAAAACGGACCGAACTTTATATAGTTTGTCCATCTCTATTACAGGTCCCACAAAATTTATAAACCTTTATCCCACTACTGCCTTTAGTCTTATAAAATAACGATCTTTCTCAAATTAAGTAAGTAAATGACTAGGGTCTGGATTGTCATCCTCTCTTAGAAATGAATAAGGTCATACCACATGCATTAGTAGCAATAAATTGTATTTAAAAATCACCACTAACTTACTATGCCTTATAGTAATAATTATTAATACAAAAAATATTGGACTTTAATCTACATTTTCATTTAACTAATAATTTTTAATACCAATTATTATTATATTGAATTTGTTTTATAGGGCTTTGAGAAAAACGGCCTGACATTCTTTCACTGTCTGGCTATATGGATTTTTAGGAAGAAGAATAAGGAAACCAATACCATCATGTGTTGTACATGCAACTCATTGAGCGTTTCCAGATCCAAGAGGCAGATATATTGGATTTATTAGTGACCGAGATTATTATGCCGAGGACATGATATACGAACTTGATTAATCTAATTACTATTGATATTACCGTTAGTTGTTTATTTTTTTAAGTTTGTATTTCTATTTCATAATGTTAATATTTACAAATATTTTAATTAAGTTTATTATATGTTGATTTACGGTTTAATATTTGCAATAAAGATAATATAGAAATATTAATAAATTTTTTTGGTTTTCATCTAATGATTCTTTTTTTTTATTTATTAACGATAATATTAATTAATGTTTATGCTTATACACATATTTTTGGTATTTAGTTCTGTCACTGAAAGATGAGTACAATAGTTGTGTTGAACTTTTAGATCAACAATAAATCAATCAGAAGCGACGATAGATACAAATATTATATATTATATTAATTTTTATAGTTTATTTACCATTCAACATAGTAATATACTTACTTGATAAAAAAATATTTTTAATAAATCTTATCTAATATGCATTGTGTGATCTATGCATCCACTATTCATTCGTGCTTTAACGATGACTATGATATAAGACAGTCATTTATAGATATGTATTATAGTTTAAGTCCATCTTTATTCGATATAAAAAGTTAGTGAGATTTGGAACCTCGACTTATAATATATTCAATAACCAGAACGGTTCCGCAAGCTATCTTCTATATGATGAACTCATTACTACTCTGTAGCTTAACTTACACCACTTTAATTCACTACTCAATTTACAGTCAGATACACCTTTTCTATTGTACATTGTGTATAGCCTATTATTCTATAAATATTCATAACTAAATTTAAAACATTTTCAATCTATATTATATAATATAGATAACTAAATTTAATTCGCAAATAAATAATCAAAATTTATTTGTAAATGAGCATTATTTATTTCTCAACAATATACAAAAAAAAATTTGCAAACAGCAGAACACTTAATATGAACAATCTCTGATGTCTTATATAAAAAAAAAGAAATATAGTATAAACATCTCAATTATTTGAAAAACGAGACGTGTTTTTTTCGAAGTTCCTCCTTGCTAGGCATAGATTTGTTGGCTACATTTTGGGAGGGCTTTTGTTTGCAAAGGAGACCAATGATAAATCAAACTTCCACTAAAAAGATCTACTGCATCTTCTATTATATCCAAAAGAAAATCATCATGAACTGGTTCATAAATGGGTTTAGCAACCCAATCTTGTTTTTGGGCATTTAAATCTTTTTTTTTCCATATTCCTCAGATCTTCAAGTTGGGTGCTTCACAACAGCTTGTTCTCTTCCAGTGTTGTGATTGTGTGAGAGTACTGTAAGCATTGTTCTTGCATGCATACCATCAATGCTATAGGACACTCTTTTTTGCCTATATTTCAAGACTTTACTGTGGAATACCTCTATAGGGCCCCATATGGCAAAGTTTGGTAACATGGCATATGTCCTTCAGTAAACAACTGTCCATTATAATCTTGTAGTGAATCAATCCAACTAATGGTATTTTCCTCTTCTAATGTTCCCTGCCAACACTTTGGATAGTTTTTTAATGATGGAAAAGTATGTTTATTTGCAACATGATACATCAGAGATTTCCAACGATCCTCTATTTGTTCCTTGCTTTGATTATAGTTTTGAGCACACCACCAAAGATAGTTAGTAATTGGTGTGACCCATGATTTTAGATCTGTAAATCTCCTTCGTTTACTTGCAGATAAAATTTTCTTGGATACACCTTTAGCTAAATGCCAAATATTAAACTGATGTTCTATTTCAGGGTATTCAGTAAGTAACATTTTTCTTATAGAAACATGTCGATCCGTTGCAATTAAATGAACATCAATATCTTTCTCTTAGTATATTATATATAATCATGATCATACTTTACTTGTTTTAGATTGGATATAGTCTGAATACATTTGTTGTATTTCTTTGTAACATAAGTTTGAATTTTACTTTACTTGGTTAAAAATTTTTCTGTATTCATTGTGGCATCACTTGTCCACCACTTTGGTTCAGTCTAAGTTCCAACAGTTATGAAATGACCGATTATATGAACAATTGTGGATGATGTTGACGGAATTTCATCATTGACCCTCTTTCTTTTAGGAGCAGGGACGTTTACTTTAGGTAAATCATCCTCATGAAAGGTGTTAAAAGGAAATATTTTTGGAAGGGCATTTGGTTTTAATACCCTTCTTGTTTCCTTCATATAATATTGATCCTCAGTGAAATGTTTTGAGCATATTCTATGCACAGATCCTTTTGCACCTTTGAGAATCTTTTCAACTGTTTCATCAAAATTATCCTTATTTTGACCGGTTTGGCATATCCAATTGATAATACGTTTTTTTATCGTTTGGAAAGGGATGTAGAGTAACATCTGGATAGAGATGTTTTTCTCCGCCTTTATGTGGACATCCTTTTATGAAACAGTGCACCATATTGAACTAAGAAATATAATTTTGTTAATTATATGATGACATTAATTGTAGTGTACAATTATTATTATATTAAAAAAATGAATTAATGTCTTCTAAAATATAGATCAAAATATAAAATTATTACATTAAAACAAAATGTTTTATATTTAATGGACTATACAACTATAATATTTCATGTTTAAAAACATTAATTAACCAATTCATTATTCAAATATAGATATATACATATTTTATGTATATCTATTTCTGTATTGTCTTCTCTTTACATACCGTATATACTCGAGTATAAGTCGAATTTTTCAGGCTTTAAAATTAGCCTGAAAACCTAACCTCGACTTATACTCAGGTCAAGTCCTAATTTAGATCCAAATTCTGCAATTGCATATAGTAACCAGTAGGTGGCGCTGTGTTAACCTTCATAGAAAGTTACAGGAGCTGATCTGCCTTTACACTTCCTGCTTCCTGTAGTCTGGCTGCTGGACTCACTTAGCACTGTCACTGCTCATCTGGATGCTGTAAATCTGATGGGTCTCCTCAGTTTGGGTCAAAAAATAGCTGCTAGTACAGTGCAAATGACAGCTTGAAACTACAAGTCTCAGGTGACATTTTTAACTATTGGGGTCAGAGAGTCCTTTACTATATGGGGTCAGAGGGTCCTTTACAATATGGGGTTCAGGAGAATTGTAAATGATGGTAAGCTTAATTAAAAGTTTACTGAACCTTGCCACTCCACATGTTTAGAAACTGAAACTCCCAGCAACAAAGCATGCTGGGAGTTGTAGTTTCCAAACATCTGGAGTGCCAAGGAATTGGAGGTTACTGGTACTGGATTTGGCTATTACTGTATGGGATTCATGTATGGGAATTCTGCTGTTCATTTAAAGGGCAACTAAAGCCTAAAAACAACACAGAATCAGAAGGCAGTAGTGGTGATAATTTCTACCCTCGACTTATACTCGAGTCAATCAGTTTTTACAAATTTTTCAGGTAAAAGTAGGTACCTCAACTTATACTCGGATCGACTTATACTTGAGTATATACGGTAGTTTTATTGTTAAATTTTTAGAAAAAATTAAATAAATATAAAAGGGTCTATATATGAGTATTTATCTTACTCTACATCTTTTTTGTCTAAATATGTATATTGTAAAAATATTTATAAATAACTCTCTCTCTCTCTCTCTCTCTCTCTCTATCTCTAT
Organism: Hymenochirus boettgeri; assembly: GCA_019447015.1. Taxonomy (NCBI): domain Eukaryota; kingdom Metazoa; phylum Chordata; class Amphibia; order Anura; family Pipidae; genus Hymenochirus; species Hymenochirus boettgeri. The sequence goes on along the minus strand of CM033471.1, from coordinate 238,433,485 downwards.
ATATATATATATATATATATATATATATATTTATTAAAAAAATCAACATTAACATATATAAATATATTTATTTGTATATATACAAATATATATATATTTTTTTCTCTCTCTCTTTCTCTCTATATATATATATATTTAAATTTTAATTTGTACATATACATATATATATTTATACATATAGTCCAGGCCCAATGGTATTTATACATATATATATATATATATATATATAGAGAGAGAGAGAGAGAGAGAGAGAGAGAGAGAGAGAGAGAGAGAGAAAGATCTTATATATTTACAGAAAAAATTAATAAGAAATATGTTTATATATTATCTATTAATTAATTCATTAATATAATTTGATATAAATAGGTGTTAAAGTAGGAAACAAAGATTGTGTAAATAAATATATAGATATATAGTTATATATATTGTATTATTTTTTTAATTATTAAAATTTTTTTAAATTATTAAATAATAAGATTATTTTTTAAATTAATGAAATATTGTAATACATTTTTTAATAATTATTTCTTCACATATAAATATAACAAGGCATATATAAATGTACATATTACTTTGTATATTAGATATCAACTTTAAAAATAAATATAAAAAATGTTTCTTAAATATTTAAAAAATATTTTTAATAATGTATATAAAAATAATAAATCATAATTCAGGAGAAAAAAATCATAAAAACAAATAATATTATATATTATAAATTTATACTATTTATAAATAATTGACTTAGTACAAGTTAGTTCGGTAATAGATTTTATTCATAATAAAAAAATAATTTAAAAAAAATATTAAATATAAGTTATATATTTAAATATAATATTTTAATTAAATTATAAATGTGTTAAAAATACATATAAATTTATTATTACAATTAATTTAGAATTGTAAAAATGTATTCCATAAACAAATAAATATTATACATATAAGAACAATTATTATTAATAAATGTACATTAAATAAAATAATAAAAAATAATCTAATCTTTATTCATTATTTATATTCATTATATACAATGTTATCAGACATTATCCACAACAAAAATAGAGAATCAAAAAAAAAATACATTATCATACAATATGTTTGTTAAAAACAGCTAATCTTTGAACAAAACAAGGTTGATTGGATTGTGCACAGATATCATGAAATAAAAGAGCTATTGTATCATTCCAGACATGTGTATTTTCTAATCTACAATTATAACAAAGAAAGGATAATAGGATTATGGCCAGGCTACAAGAAACAAAAAGACTATTACACTAGAATATACACTGTTAAACTATTTTCAGCTATAAATATATTTATAGGGAATAAATAGTTTTTTAGAAATACATTTAAATATTCGGATTTATAAATAGATTCTGCAATCAAATATTACAATGCATTAAAATAATTTTATATATGCATTAATTAGTATAACGATCGTTCAGATTTTTATATAAATAATTAATTTAAGCTTGTAAAAAAAAATGAGTCTTATAAAATAGATAATTCATACTTATACTGTATAACAATGTTTAATATAATCACATAAAGGATTTTATATTTTAACAAATATATTCTACTTACTATAAGTACATTTAGTTAAGGAACTTTAACTAATCCGATCCTATGTGAGCATTTAAATAAGATCCCAATATTGCGGCATGATCTATGAACAGCTGATAGCATGCAGCTTTGTGCATGCTAATAGTATTACAGATCTTGATTATCAGGTATGAAAAAGTCAGCATTATAGTTATAGAATCCTTAATCTATATAAATTATATGCGTATAACCTTAAATATTTCTAGCAAGTTTAAGAAATCCGATCCTTGGGTAGCATAAATGTACGATCCCAATGTGGCAGCGTGATCAATGAACAACTGATACTATCGGCTTTGTGCACTTCTACATAGTATAGTATTTGAGGTTGAATAAAGACATATGTCCACCCAGTCCAACCCATCTAGCAATATCCTCATTTCCTGACTAACTGTTGATCCAGAGGAAGGCAAAAAAAACCCACCAGATTTATGAAGGGGAAAAAAAATCCTTCCTGACTCCAAGTGGCAATCGGAAATTTCCCTGGATCAACTCTACTTTATGTATCAATACCAGTAACTTGCAACATTCCCTGTTTGCAGAAACTCAGCCAGCTTTTTTTTGAAACTGACCAATGAACCTGCCATAACAATGTCCACTGGAAGAGAGTTCCATAGCTTTACCGTTCTCACAGTGAAAAACATTTTCCAAGCTTGAAGTCTAAACCTTTTTTCTTCAAGACTTAAGGGATGTCCTTGTGTCCTCTGACATGTTCTATTGGTGAATAATGCCCCAGATAGTTTATTGTATGGGCCATTAATGTATTTATACACAGTAATCATATCCTCATGCAAGCACCTTTTCTCCAGTATACATAATTGTAACTTTTCCAGTCTCTCTTCATATTCAAGCTCCCCCAATCCCCTTATTAATCTAGTTGCCCTTTTCAAAGATGTCCTTTTTGTACACAGGATTCCAAAATTGCACTGCATATTCCAAATGAGGCCTTACCAATGCTTTGTAAAGAGGGAGAATAACATTTTCCTCCCTTGAATCCATACATCTCTTTATACAAGACAACACCATGTTGGCTCTGGCTGTTGCTGCCTGGCACTGCTTGCTTCCTTTAAGTTTGTTATCTACCAAAACTCCAAGATCCCTTTCCAACAGGGATTCACTTGACACAGAGCCATTTAAAGTATAAGCAGCACAAGGATTTTTAACTCCAAAATGCATCACCTTACATTTCTCAACATTGAATCTCATCTGCCACTTAGCAGCCCAATGTGACAATCTACCTAGATCCCCCTGCAACGATTGCACATCCTCTGAAGTTTTTAATGGTCGACCAAGTTTTGTGTCGTCAGCAAACACAGAAACCTTGCTGACAATACCCACTTCTAAATCATTAATAAATAGATTAAAGAGAAGTGGCCCCAACACAGAACCCTGTGGCACCCCACTTAGCACTTTAGTCCATAATGATGAAGACCCATTAACAACAACACTCTGCATCCTATTCATCAACCAATTTTCTATCCATGTATAAATGTGCCTCCCCAGACCAACAGACCTTAGCTTATACTGTACATTAGTCGCCTATGGGGGACTGTATCAAAAACCTTTGCAAAATAAACTACATTGCATCTACTGCAATGCCAGAGTCTAAATTTCTACTTACTTCCTCATAAAAGCCAAGCAAGTTAGTTTGACAAGATCTATTCCTCCTAAATCCATGCTGGTTACTACTTATAATGTCAGTCCTTGAAACATACTATAGAACATGTTCCTTTATTAAACTTTCCAGGGTCTTCCCCACCACTGAAGTTAACCTTACAGGCCTGTAATTACCCGGCTGTGAACGACTACCCTTTTTGAATATTGGAATAACATCAGCCTTTTTCCAATCCAGAGGCACACCTCCGGACATGAAGGAATCTGCAAAAATAAGCAACAATGGCCTAGATAAAACTGAACTTAACTCCCTAAGTACCCGAGGATGTATTTTATGCGGTCCAGGAGATTTATTAATATTAACCTTATTTAGTTCTTTCTGTACCATATCCGCAGTTAACCAAAGTGCACTTAAATCTTTTATACCGTTATTGCTACTATACTCTATGATATCTGTACTTGGATCTTCTATAGTGTATACAGAGGGAAAAAAATATTCAAAACATTTGCTTTATCGCCATCCTCCGTAACTAACTTATCCCCATTAATGAATGGTGCCACATTCTTAGTCCTCATCTTCTTACTATTAATATACACAAAAATAAAATTTAGGCTTAGTGATGCTTTGTTCAGCTATCCTAACTTCATTATTAATTTTAGCTAGTTTGATTGCTTTCTTACACTCCCTGTTACAGTTTTTATAATCCCTAAAGGCCCTTTCTGTTCCCTCTGACTTAAAGGTTTTAAATGCCTTTTTCTTCCTTTCCATTTGCCTCTTTACATCAAAATTCAGCCACATGGGCGCCGATTTATTTTTTTTTACATTTATTTCCCAAGGGTATAAATTTAGATGTGAACTGGCTTAAAATCCCCTTGAATACAGTCCACTTCGGTTCAGTACATTTACCTGATAATACATTCATTTAAGAAGAAAGGAAAGGTAGCACCATATATAGTAAGACTTTCAAGGATATCTTCACACATATGTGTGAAATAAAGCAGTGGAAAGATATCCTTGAGAGTCTTACTATATTTGGTGCTACCTTTTCTTCTTAAATTGATTTTCGTGGTTGGAACAGGACACAAGTAGCCCTTAGATGATTTCTGAAGGTTGGAGGACTCTGTATATTTGATTCTGATAATACATTATCCCAGTTGACATTCTGAAGAGCTGCTTTTAACCTGGGAAAATTTGCCTTCCCGAAATTGAAATTAAAGTGTGTCTCCCTTCCTGTCTCCCTCAGTGTGTGAGGGAGACAGGAAGTCCCTCCTCCTCTCTGCTGTGTGAAGGACCTGCAGCTGCAGAGAAGGTAAGGGAATCTACAGCCCTTCTCTCTCACTATGTGAAAACAGCCTTTTCAGGCAGTTCTCACTCTGCCTGAAAAGGCTGTTTCCACAGAGTTTTCAGGGTGGGTGTGGGGGTAGGGGGGTGTCAGAGTGTCCCACAGCACCTGTGAGCGGGTGGGGCTTAGGCACCTTTGAGTGGGCGGGGCCACAGAATCCATGAGAGGGCAGGGCCACGGCACCCGCAAGTGGGTGGGGCCACATGGGGCTGTAAGGGAATGGGCCACAGGGGGCCTGCAACTGGAGGGACCATGGGGTCCATGAGTGGGAGGGACCAGAGAGGCTGCAAAGGGGAGGAGACACAGGGCACATTGACTGACAGGTTTCAGAGCAGGAAGCAGGAAGTGCAGGGGACCTGGTGATTCTGCTGCCATATCACACACAAAAATGTAAATATCTTCAAAACTATGTAAAATAAACAATGGAACAATGGAAATAAAATTGCAAAAATTCTCAGGAGAGCAATTCCTATCAATTTACCTAAAGTCATTTTTGGACCACAGTTCCTCTTTAAAAGTCTTTGTTAACCCAGCGCACTTTTCCTTTCAATAATAAAGTCCAAACGCCACTATTTCATGGTCACTATTCCCTAAGCCTTTAGTTACCTTTATATCTACAATGTGCTCCACAATGTTTGATATTACCAGATCCAACAGAGCTCATTTTCTATTAGGAACCTCAACCACCTGTGAGAGAAAATTATTCTGCAGCAAATTCAGTAACTCATCACCCTTTCCTTTTTTCTCTGTCCTGCCTAAACAAATCATATCCTTATAAATTTACAGCCCAGTCGTGAGAACTGTTCAACCACGTTTCTGCTATACCTATTACATCATACCTTTCATTCAACACCATCATTTCCAATTCACCCATTTGCAAACATAAATTTTAGATTATGATCCTGTAATTTATTCATACACTTTAATACACATGCCTCCCTATCCCCTATGCTAGCCCAACCACCCTTTCCGTCCGCCACTGGCCTATCTACACCCTGCTTTCCTCCTGGGCTATCTATCCCAGTGAGACTGCTAATACACCCCCCCAAACCTAGTTTAAAATCTTCTCCAACCCTCTAGCCATCTTCTCCCCTAAAACAGCTGCACCACCATCAGTGAGGTGCAACCCATCCTTACTAAAGAGCCTGTAGCCGACAGCAAAGTCTGCCCAGTTCTCTATAAACCCAAACCCTTCTTCCTTACACCACCCTCTTAGCCAGGCATTAATGCTCCTAAGCTCCCGCTGTCTCCCTGGCTTAGCACGTGGCTGCGGTAGTATTTCTGAAAACACTACACTGGAGGTCCTTGCTTTTAACTTGGCCCCTAGCTCTCAGAAATCATGTTTAAGGACCTCACCACCTCCTCTAACTTTGTCATTGGCACCAATGTGAACCAAGACTGCCAGGTCACACCCGGCCCCACCCAATAATTTGTCTACACGATCCATCACATGCCGAACCCTAGCACCAGGCAGGCAACACACAGTTCAGCATGTAGGGTCTTAGCGGCAGATTACCCTATCTACCTTCCTTATAATGGAGTCCCCTACCACTAACACCTGCCTAGCATTCCTGATCCTTAGTTCCTCCTCCCTTGTATCAAAGAGGGCAGTCCCCAGGGTGCTCAAGGGACTAGCCCCCTCCATACACGCTAATTCTGATGTGTACTCCTCCACTTCATTACCTAAGGCGGAAAATCTGTTGGAATGGGCAATCTGGGAAGAAGCCACCCTACCCTTCCGTCCCCCACTTCCCCTACTAACCCTAACAAAACTACCTCCCCCCTCAACCTTCCCTGTCCCACTTCCACCCACCTCTATACTGGTCCCAGCCAGTGCCTGCTGACCCCCCAGATTTTCCAATCCCTGCAATGCTGCAAACTGCCCCCTTAGACTCTCCACCTCAGCTTCCAAACGGGCAACCCACTCACACCTGACACAGACATAGGTTCCCTGGAACGTCTGCTCCAAGTTCCTATACATGTGGCAGGATGCACATTGCATGGAACTGACAAAACTGTTCCTTCTAATCCACAACACCAACACAGTGACGCACAAACCTTGTTTAATTGCCCTTCTTGTTTCAATGTCCTTCTTTTTCTATGTCCTTGAGATCAAGGTCCTTTAGAGCAAGGGACTTATATGTTCCACTCTAGTTCGTTTCACTCACAGGAAACTTCCTTTTGTTAGGAAGAGAGTTAAAAAACAAGACACTTATTAACCCTTTCACAACCTTTTTGTGATTACAACAGGTGCAATACTAGAATAAAGAAGCCCAGCACACCCCTTTAACTGGAAGAAAGAAAGATTAATCTGCTTACTGCACACACAGTCCTGCACACACAGTTCCTTAACACAGCACAAACAATCCTAATTTTCGAACTTATTTTCAAACTTTCACACACACCATACAACCATCAAATGATTAAATGTCCTTCTTTTTCTATGTCCTTGAGATCTAGGTCCTTAAGAGCAAGGGACTTATATGTTCCATGTTCCAATATTTCGGCCCAATCGACCGAAATACTGAAATATCAGATGGTATGTACCCAGCTTAATACAAGGTATATTACCATATAACTTTAATTTATGGATTTTACATGTGTGTGGGGAGACACAGTTTTTAGGAGTTTCACTTGGTATTCCCAGGGAATATGAAAGATTTATTAAACTTATTAGTAATTGTAACAAGGTTCTAATGGAGACGTCTTGGACTTTTTTTTTGATCTGATAGTTCACGTGCTTACTGTCTATAGGTACATGGACCGTGGTTTATAAAAGAGCAAATATCAGTAGCCAGTGTAGGCCACATGGCAGGCTCCCTTTTTTGGGAGGGGGGGTCTGATCGAGCTCCAGGGATCTGTAATATCGTGAGTGGTACCCAGTCTTTAATAGATAATACAACGTTGTTTCATTCAGGCACGACCTCTCTCAGTGTTATGTTCTATGTAAATAATCCACATGTAAAATGTACCAAGCACACTGTTGGGAATATGCAGTTTAACCACAAGATGGCTCTATGGGTAAAACTCCTGGGATTGCCTGTAGTAAAGCAATTAGCCCAGCTCCATTTTGTCTACACTAGTTTAAGTTAAGTTAATTGCTGAATGGTCTGCTGTTCAAAACACTTATTGAAGGTTGGACATTTGCACTTCAAAGGGAATGTGGGAATGAATAGAGCAAATAGACAAAGGGAGAGCTAGGATACATGCTGAGGCAGTATTATGTAGCTAAAGGTAGGTACACACATTTAAATTTTTTCTCCTGACCGACCGTTCAAGACTTTCAACCTGTCGTCCAGGTGGAAGGACTGTAGGTCGTGGCAAAAGCAGCCACGTCCAACAGTTACCGCGAACGATCGTACGGTCCATAGAAACCCGTCCGATCGTGCTTTTGTCCGATTCGGACAAAGGAACAGTCATCGATCAGACAGAGACGCCATACAATAATTCAGCCTGACAGACCGAAACACTGAAATGTCGGTCGGTCGGGCCAAATTATTTTATGGTGTGTACCTAGCTTAAGAGCTGATTAACACAATTCTGCCCCTTAGCTTGAGAGCAAGGAATCCAGGAAGAAAGGCAGAGGATGCAGATCAGGAAACTTGAGCAGCAACAGCCCAGCAGATTGGAGTTAAAGCAGTGGAGCCCAGAGAGTAGAACCCCAAGGATCCTAGGAACTGCATCCCAAGGACAGGTTCTCACCGCTGGCTTTGCTTTTTAGCTTTTGCAATACTTACTTAAAGTTTCCTTTGTGGCTCCATCCTCCATTCATTCGTGACTCCAGCGAATGGGAAGACACGCTTTGTAGAAGCGTGTCTTCTCTTTGGCCAGGATCGTAATTGCAGAAGTGGCGAAGGAAACTTTAAGTAATTATTTCAGAAGATAGAAAGCAAACCCTGCGGTGAGGACCTGGTGGTTTAGGTCCTCACCCTGGGTACTTCTAACTGCCAGGTCCAGTGGAACATGGTTGAGGTGAGTATCGTTATCCTTTAAGTTATACTGGTAATTTATACTGGTGAAAATATTTCCACTACCTCTGGCTCTTTACAGTGACACTAGTGTGCACACCCTTTGAGAAACCCTGGTATAAGGTATACAACACTAGATAAGCAGCATAGTTGCACCTCCAAATTACATATTTGTAACATAATCCTATTATTGTTTAATTTTATATATTACACAGATGTGACTTTCAGTTAAATAATCTGAGAAATTAACATATTCTGTATAAATATTTTAGCATAACAATAAAACTCAGATCAGGTGTAAAATATAATTTAAAATACTCAATAAACCCAGAACTATTTAACTTAAAGGGCATGTCTACCCCCAAAACTACCTTCAAAAACAGGAGATTATTAACTTAACTGACTGCATAACATTGATTGTATTTAAGTGTTTTGCAGTAATTATTATTTTTACCATTTATTTATTTCCATGTCGAACATCTAGTTTTTTTTCCTCTTAACTCTCTAATGACTTTCTCTGGAAAACTAAAGGAAAGACTCGTGGGATCATCCTGCTCCTATGAATTCTATTGATCTCTCTATATAAAGCAGTTCTTTTATCAGGACAATACTTAAAGTCAGTCAAACAAGGTAATAGTGAATACTACTGGCTCAAGGAACTTCATGTTATACTGTAGGACATTATATAGTGAATATAGGAACCTGGTAAGTTTAACTTCAGTGGTGGCGAAGATACTGGAAAGTTTAATAAGGGAACATGTTCTAAAGTATGTTTCAAGGACTGACATTATAAGTAGTAACCAGCATGGATTTAGGATCTTGTTAAATTAACTTGCTTGGCTTTTATGAGGAAGTAAGTAGAAGAAAGTAGTATTTAGACTCTGGCATAGCAGTAGATGTAGTTTACTTAGATTTTGCAAAGGCTTTTGATACAGTCTGTACCCCATAGGTGACTAAAGTATAAGCTAAAGTCTGTTGGTCTGGGGAGGCACATTTGTACATGGATAGAAAACTGGTTAATGAATAGGATGCAGAGAGTAGTTGTTAATGGGGCTTCATCATTATGGACTAAAATGCTAAGTGGGGTGCCACAGGGTTCTGTGTTGGGGCCGCTTCTATTTAATCTATTTAATAATGATTTAGAAGTGGGTATTGTCAGCAAGGTTTCTGTGTGACCATTAAAAACTTCAGAGGATGTGCAATTGTTGCAGGGGGATTTAGATACATTGTCACATTGGGCTGCTAAGTGGCAGATGAGATTCAATGTTAGAAATGTAAGGTGATGCATTTTGGACTTACAAATCCTTGTGCTGCTTATACTATAAATGGCTCTGTGTTAAGTGAATCCCTGTTGGTAAGGGATCTTGGAGTTTTGGTGGATAACAAACGTTAAGGTAGCAAACAGTGCCAGGTGGCAACAGCCAGATCAGGCATGGTGTTGTCTTGTATAAAGAGAGGTATGGATTCAAGGGAGGAAAATGTTATTCTCAAGGCCTCATTTGGAATATGCAGTGCAATTTTGGAATCCTGTGTACATCTTTGAAATGGAAAGGGTTCAGAGAAGGGCAACTAAATTAATAAGGGGATTGGGGGAGCTTGAATATGAAGTGAGACTGGAAATGTTACAATTATGTATGCTGGAGAAAAGGCACTTGCATGGGAATATGATTACTGTGTATAAATACATAAATGGTCCATACAATAAACTATCTGGGGCATTGTTCACCAATAGAACATGTCAGAGGACACATGGACATCCCTTAAGACTTGAAGAAAAAAGGTTTAGGCTTCAAGTTCGGGAAGGGTTTTTCACTGTGAGAACGGTAAAGCTATGGAACTCTCTTCCAGTGGACGTTGTGATGGCAGGTTCATTGGTCAGTTTAAAAAAAAGCTGGATGAGTTTCTGCAAACAAGGAATGTTGCAAGTTACTGGTATTGATATATAAAGTAGATTTATTGATCCAGGGAAATTTCCGATTGCCACTTGGAGTCAGGAAGGAATTTTTTTCCCCTTCATTAATTTGGTGGGGGTTATTTTGACTTCCTCTGCCTTCCTCCTCAAATACTATAATATATTAGTAAGTACCTGTTATTATGGGCAGTTATTTATAAAAGATCACTATCGGTTAATTTCCGACAGCAATCCTGGTCATATCACTAAGAATATTATTTCTCAAATCCCAGTCGTGAGTTAGGGTGAGTCTGATCTTTGTGTTTCGTATCCCCAGCTACCTGGTTTGTTGCTAAAGGCACACTAACTCCATATTAAATAAAAAATAACTCAGTGCCATCCGTTTCACATTATTCACAGGGAGGTGAGAACGCTTATTCTCACCTCCTGTAATAATATTACGATCGGAAGACTGGAAATTACCTTACACAACGCCGCTCCACTCGCAGCCGCCTGCTCTAACAGCCACTCTGTCCCACCAAGCGCCCTATCTTGTGGCGCATTAGCGCGCCAATTCAAAAGATAGGGCGTGGGATCGGGTAGAGAACAGCTGTTCAGGAAGGAGCGTCCTAGAGTGGAGCGGCGGTAAGGTAGTTCCAAGTCCCCGATCGTAATTATTGTTCACTAGGGAGGTGAGAACTAGCGTTCTCGACCTCCCTGTGAATATAGAACGGATAGCACTTAGTTAATTTGTTTGGTGTAGTGTCCTTTAACAAAGGTCCCTTTCTTGGCACCTGACCGCATGAGCTACCTACTCCTAAATGTGTCGACTTTTCACATAATGTATCTTGTAATGGGCAGACAGATTTCTAAGCGTCTTACATAAAGCTTGATTGAAGATTGATAGTAGAGGAATTTGTGAATACGGATTTTAACATTTCTGGAAGGAATTACCTCACCTCAGTTGTTAAAAACGAATCAGCATGCACACTGAGTAAGTGGAAAAACTCATACTTTTTCTTTTCTTACTAATCTAGTAACCATTTATATCAAATTATTTTCCAGATACAGTCATTTAATTAACACTTGCATTCAATGTCATTTGGCAGTGATACGTTGCCCTTTTAACATTAAGGTTGCCCCCAGAGCCTGTTTTTTAGGCGCTAATTGGGACATAGATTGTGTTCAATTAAAACATAAAAAGTTTCCAAAATAATAATGCATTGGAAGTTGCCTGTATATAATATCCCATCTGATTACTGACATCATTAGTCTATAACAAATTCTAAAAGGCACAAATTGTAGGTAGCTCCATTTAAGATAAATTCGTATTATGCAAGGTGTCCAAATGTTTATGTAACGGAAAGTAAATCTGAGAAGGATGCAGTGATTTACCAGGACCCATAATAATTTGTTTTGTTTCATTTAAAAGGTGACATCATGGAGAAATGGGAAACTACACATTACCAGAGATTTCCAACTCTTGGATTTTTAAGGTACAAAAACCTACAACTTGTGATTTTCATTATCAGTTTTATGATGTATCTATTCACTCTCTGTGCAAACCTGGTTATTATCATTCTTGTATGTCTGGTGCCCCAGTTACACACCCCAATGTACTTTTTTCTTGTCTAACTTGTCTGTCCAAGACATTATTTATGTCACTGCCATCCTACCAAGCTGATAGACATCACTGTTAACAGGAGACAACAGGATCTCTACCCAGCTGTATAACACAAATGTTTCTATATGTCTTTTGTGCTACGGTGAATTTCTCTTATTACCTTCATGGCTTACGATCGCTATGTGGCCATCTGCATTCCCATGCGTACTGTATCATCATGAGAAAAGTCTGGTGTTTTCTTTGGCGCTGTTTCCTGGCTCATGTCGCACCAAATTCGATGATGTACTGTTGGCTGGTGTCCAAATTGATATTTTTGGGTGACCCAGAAAATCAATAATTTCTTTTGTGAGTAAAAACCCTTTGGAACTCTCTGTAGCAACATTAATCATATTAGGATATTTTACTTGTCTAGGTTACTACTTTGGCGTTTACCCTTTTCTTTAATTTTAATCTCCTATACACATATAATATCTTCTGTATTAAAGATCAGTCTTCAGAAAGAAAATTTAAATTCTTCTCCAGCTGTTTCCCCATATCACGGTTGTTGTTTTATACTGTGGACAACATTAAGTTTCTACCTAAAACCAGATACTCCAGATTTACAAGAAACGGATAAACTTCTGTCTCTTCTATTTGTGGTTTTTACCCCATTGTTAAAACCCATTAGTGTTATAGTTTAAGGAACAAAGATATACTAATGCAAGTAAACGAATGATAAATGATATGCCTTAGAGGTAGAACCTACCAATGTCATTAATTAGTTTCAGGGTCAGTACTTCCTATTCGGCTTTTGAAATTCCAATGGATGAAATTAGGGATGGAATTTTAAGTGACACAACCAAAAATGTTCCTGACGAAATCCTGGTTTTGCAAGGAAATTTCTAGATGCAAGTTTCTGTGTGTGACAGCCAAATATCTGAGCTGAAACTTTGGGAACACGGCCAGGTGTCCTGGGGGACCAGAAACCGTGCCTTAAACAATCAGTTTAATGGGTCCTTAATTTACATTCGTTATCATAACTTAATGATAACTATTGTAAATAACTTTAACAAACTTAATAACAATCGTAGAGTTACGATCTCCATAGAATACCATTACGGTAGGTTTACTATGGACATTACAGCCATGTCGTACATTAGCTAACTTGCATATCGCGCGTTATGAATATAGCCCTAAGTGCCCTATCTGTGCAGTTAGGCTAGTTTTAGACCCTTAAGGAGTAGAGCTGATGATATCCGACTCGGACCCGGATCCAACACGGAACCCTCGGTTCCAAAATCCGAATATTCCATGCAGAAACCAGCGAATGTTCAGATTTCGGGACTTCAAACCTATTTTCGGGGGTACTGAAATGTAGGGTATTTTCATAGCCCTCGAAAATAACCTCAAAATTCGATAATCCTGCAAAACTACAATCGGAAACTCAAAAGTAATTCTGATTGTATTTTTGAGAGTTATCGAAGTTAAGGTTATTTTTGAGGGTTGCTGAAAATAACCTTGTACATTCGGTCACCCTTGGAAATACGTTCTGAACCTTCGAAAGAACATTCCGTTTTTTAAACTTTGTTGGCTAGTGGTACTGAATTGACATACTTTTTATACTCATTGAATTTATAATTTGATTCATACAAATACCACATGGTTGTATGTATGTATTGGATTGTATTGAACTCTAGCATTGTATGGGATTTGGCACTTTGCTAGGTTATCAGCATACGCAAAATGTATATTTTAGAAACTATGCATTCCCTATTAAAAAAAATTAATATTTTATTTAGAGGTCAAAAGTTCCAAAGGTAGGGAGCAGCAAGAGAAAATGGTTTAAGGGGGAGATTTAAAGGTCCAAGAAGGGTATTGAAAATGATTCTTTGCTTAATGGGAGCCACCCTATAGACTGCAGTATGGGTTTCAAGCAGTTGTCGCTTGGAGGAAGTGAGATCATCTGAACTGTTCCCAATTCTGGGAAAATTGGATTTATTTTTCCCATTATTCCTTCAGTTGCAAAAAAGTTATGTGTATCACATGTTAAAAACCAGTAAAGTGGGAGGCACTGTTTTATCTGATTTACATTAAGAAATATTAAATACGGCACCACCTATTTATTAATATTAGTCATTTCTGATAGCTTACCTTAGATAACCGTATCATGTGGGTAGTGCCCAGGGATGCACCTATTTCCCATACACAAAATCACACCAGAAATAACCCTGATATTAATATCAATCTCCCAGTCATTAATACCATATCCAATCATAAAAATCCACCAAACCAACATATACACATTGTATATACTTGAATATAAGTCATCATGAGGTACCCAGCTATTTTTACCTAAAAAATAGTAAAACATGATTGACTCGAGTATAAGTCGAGGAGGTAGAAATTATGACCACTGCTGCCTTCTGATTCTGTATTGTTTTGAGGTTAGTTGCCCTTTAAATGGACAGCAGCATTCCCATACAGTAGTCCCATACGTAATAACAAAATCCTGTATGGCTATTACTTGTATGGACTACTGTATTTATTGATAATAAAAGATGAAGAAAGGACCAGACCTAAAGGACCAATGAGAAAGACTAAGCAGGGAATCCAATCAGCATTTTTCAGAATTCAGGAACAATGACCTTGATTGGTCCAGAAGGCTTAAACTTCATATACACAAAAGGACGTGCATACACACCTCGTGCACCCGCAAAGCGCACATGTGTGATGAACCTAACAGTCCTGTAGTAACAACTCTCACATTTTAAAACATCTCTGTATAGTGCCAACACAAACCCAGGGACCAGAGGGTTTGCAGTTCAAATCCAAGCAGGCAGGCAGAAGTAGGGCTTGTGGGCAGGCAACAAAGTCCAGGAAGAGGCACAAGTCAGGGCTGGCAGCAAGTATAACATTCCAGCCATGGGTCAAGGTTAAAGGCAACATAACAAAATCCAGTGTCCAAGCCAAAGGTTAGAAGCAGGCACAGAGTCCAGTAATTAAAGCCATTGAGTCAAGAGAAAAGAAGAAGGCAATCCAACATAAAGTGGCGACAGTCTGGACCAATGCCATCTTGATGGACTGGAACACCATACATGGGAACAAAGTTTTTGGGTTTGGGCTTTGTCAGGTGTATGCCTGATTTATGAACAAAATAAATCCTAATGCAGTGGAGATTACACTAGAAATGAAATAGCAAGTCAGTCTTGACCTGGCTATAAGCAAAGTGATTATTGATTGGTAGAATACCTTTAGTAAATGTTTAGAAAAGTTTAAAATAGGTAGTGGTAGTAGCAGGGTAAAACTCAGTAGCTTTCTAAAGCTATTCAAGCTAGGACTGTTTGCAGAGCCAACGGCAAATAACTGCAAGTCCTTGAAATTAAATCTGACAGGCAGAGCACCAGGCCTCTGTACATTCTATAAACTTTTGTAAAAAAACATATATGTAGTTTTTTTCTAAAATTACAAATGTCCCTCTACATCCAGTTAAGACCACCCAGAACAGTCCCAAAAAGGGACACTGAGAGAGTTCTCAGTATCCCAGAACAGTCCCAAAAAACAAGTACAGTATCCTTGTACAAATAGTCGAATGGTCAAAATAAAAGGCCGAGAGATATCCAAATCCTCTAACGTTCTCTAACAGAAATCAAATCCATAGAATAATTTTGTTTTTTCTACAAAGATTTCATTATAATTTGTCTGAACATAACCAGGTTCTCATTCCGGTGGTAACTGGGAGATACAAGAAATGAACAATTACTATCTTGGAGGTGACTTGTGGGTTATTGGCTGAGATAAAGAACAGAAAGTCTGTGCCAGCTGAACATGCTGTTGCCCTGAATATTTGGCCTGATAATAAAAAACGGCCCTGGTGGTAGAAGTTAAAGCATAGTACACATGCAATATTTCAGTATATCGGTTTAAAATAATTGCGTGTTTTTTGGACAACGTCGGACGAACGCATGATCGTCCAAAAACCCCTGTTGATCAGCAGCCTCTATGGACTGAAACTCGGTCATGACAAACGCTGTCCACAGCCACTATTGCCACAACTAGCAGTCCTTCCTCCTGCCTGACTGGTCGGAAAGAGACGACCGGTCGGTCAGAGGAAATGTTGCATGGTGTGTATCATGCTTTAATAATTACTTACTTACACACCATTACTGCAAGCAGAATTAGATAGATTATCAAAACGGGCAGCAGAGTGGCAGATGTGATTCAATGTTGATAAATGTAAGTTGATGCATTTGGGGTTTAACAATCCTTGTGCCAACCTACACAATAAAAACTCTAAGTGAATCTCAAATGGAAAAAGATTTGAAGGCTTGAGTAGATAACAGACTTAGCTGTAGCAAAAATGCCACGCAGCAGCAGCTAGAGCTGGAGGGGATAAATATTCTCCATCTTTACAAGGCACTGGTAAGGCCCCATTGGAATATGCGGTGCAGTTTTGGAATCCCATATACAAAAGGGACATCTTGGAAATGGAAGGAGTTATGCAGCAGATTAGACAAGTTAGGGGATGTTTACAGAAGCAACATTTGTATGGGGATATGATATCTTTTACAAATATATTAATGGGCCATACAATAAACTCTCTGGTGCATTGTTTACTAATAGGTCATATCAGAGGAATTGTGGACATCCTTAGAAAAGGTTTCTTTACAGTGAGAACTGTGAAACTGTGGAACTATCTTCCAGAAGATGTGGTTAATAGCAAGTTATTTAATAGCTTTAAAGGTGGCCTAGATAAGTTTCTAGAACTAAAATATTGAGAATTACTGGTATTAATACATATACTGCAGTTCTGGTTGGATGGGGATACTATATAATATTGAGAATTACTGGTATTAATACATATACTGTAGTTCTCTGGTACAGGGATAATATATATATTGGAACTACTGGTATTAATACATATACTGTAGTTCTCGTTGGTATAGGGATACATATAATATTGAGAATTACTGGTATTAATACATATACTGCAGTTCTGGTTGGTATGGGAATACTAATTAATATTGAGAATTACTGGTATAATACATATACAGTACTGTATATCTGTTGTATAATTAGATCAACTGGACTTGAAGTTTAGTTCTTGAAGACGTTTCGCTAGTCATTCGACTGGCTTTCTCAATTCAGAATTGAGAAGCCAGTCGGATGACTAGCGAAACTTCTTCAAGAACTAAAATTCAAGTCCAGTTGATCAATTGAATACAACAGATATACACATGACCACCGGATGAATGAGAACCTTCACAAGCATACAGTACTGTAGTTTTGGTTGGTACAGGGATACTATATAATATTGAGAATTGCTGGTATTAATACATACAAACGTGCACCTTTAATAAATCATATCATATAAATTGCCTGTTAGGGAAGATTTCTCTTCATTCTTAAAATGTATTTAATGTTACATGCCAGGGGGCATTTTTGTGTATGTGATATAATAGCTATACAGAAACAATTCATTTCATTCTAAGTGTGTTTCTGCCTTGTTATTATCTTACAAATTCTTATCCTGAGTAGCTAAAAATAAAGAATGCACCTCTATCTGCATAGCCCCACCCAACCATCACCAATGCTGTCTTAAAGGACCACATATTAATAAAAATAACATTACCCCCATTACATGTCTACACTTCCAGCAGCTGAAATCGCTTACTCACAATTTACCTTCCATGTGCCCTCCTTTGATATCACACGCAAAGATGAGTGCAAAAAGCCTGCCTCCTAGAGGGCACAGGGCCTTGATTATACATAACACTTTCATTGGCTGGTGGGAATGTTGTTTAAACCTCTCTCCTCCTCCTCTGCCAGTCAAACCAACTTAAATGTCCTGTTGCTAGGATACAAGCCTACATAATCAGCTGATCAAGGGTGGTGGAGGGAGTGTTTTCTCACATGCTAGCTTTTAGTGACAGTTAGAGGCAGACGGAATTGTTACACCCCCTTCATAGCATGGCTAATTGAAGGCTAATTGAAGCAGAGAGGCTCGAAATCATGAAAAAATGTATGGGGAGGGCTGCACACCTTACTCTTTTTAAAGCAATTAAAAAAATGCATTGAGGCAATACAGTTATAAGCCTCATTCAGATCTGCATCCCAATAAAAAATTAGGCAGATCTGGAGAAGGCTGAAGACTGGGCTAATCTGCTGTCATATACACTATGATGTACTAATGATATGATGTAGTGAACACGTGGGAAATTAGTAAATTACATGACTAAATTTTTCCACATCATGCAAATTGAAATTTTAGAAAATCATTACCATTGCGACTGCGCAAAGATTCCAGTTCTGTGATTTTTGTTCCATTGGAAATGGTTCAGAATTTTACAGTGTGGGCCCCATAGCTTTTCATGAGAGTCCGAATTTCGTTGGCGAGAGTTCCATTGCCTTCTGCAAAGGTTCAATTTCTGTGCCATGGTTTCCATTCCTGTTCATAGGGGGGCCCATATCTGCAGCGTGGGTTGCCTTGCCCTCGTGAGGGTCATTATTTCTGCGCCGTGGTTCCCATTGTCTATGACATGGTTCCAGTTCAAGTTGGTAAACTGAATGTAAATGATATTTTAGTTTATATATATATAAATATAGGAGTTTAGGTTACAGTTATTAGTATGTCTTTAATTGGATTACAAATTAGAAATTACTGTGTCCATGCCCCCCTATGTTTATTTTGGTTCAATCCATTTGTGGGGATCAGTGGTATCTTTTATCCCATTTTGGAAAGTACAAGTGTTTTTACGTGTAGTGCAGCGAGACCTTACTCTAACAAAAATGTTTATCTGAAATTTTAATAGAAATGTATTTAGACAATAGTTTGTCAGACAATGACACTTCCTTGATGGTTGGCCTTGGAATCGAGTTCTCTTTTACCGGCGCCTCTTATGCACTGGAGCTTCTTCCTGCTCGTTTTCTGTATGGAAAATATATAGTTAGGATACAAATTCATTGACAAATTAGTTTATTATATAAAATACTGCAAATATCAATATGACACTGGAACTAGTAAAATTATATGAATTTCATGTATCATCAGACTGGGGATGTATTAATAAAGGTGTGGTATCTCAGAAGAAAATAAACATGGAGGTTGACAACGTTTTGGTTGGACCTCCGTGTTTTTCGGCACAGCGTTTGATATATATGTGTGTGTTTGGAATAAATACAAGTTTATACAATCCGTGTGACGACTCCTGGTTTTGGAGCAATCCGCTCCTGAAGTTGCCTTTCGTTCCTGATATCGTATGAGACTACGCTGAAGTCTCGTTCCGGGAGTGAGGATCTGCACGTGGGGACACAGCCCAGCGTGATGTCGGCATGGATATTGTTGGTGAGCGCTCCTGACCTGTCTCCAGTATGTGATCTTAGATGATAGGTGATCAATAGAAAGATAGGTGATCGATAAATAGATAGGTGATCGATAGATAGATAGGTGATCGATAGATAGATAGATAGGTGATCAATAGAAAGATAGGTGATTGATAAATAGATAGGTGATCGATAGATAGATAGGTGATCGATAGATAGATAGATAGGTATTGATAGATAGATAGGTGAACGATAGATAGATAGGTGTGAAGATTAGATAGATAGGTGATCGATAAATAGAAGGTGATCGACAGATAGATAGATAGGTGATCGATAGATAGATAGATAGACAGACAGACAGACAGGTGATATATAGATGGATAGAAAGATAGATAAATAAATAGATAGATAGATAGATAGATAGGTGATCAATAAATAGATAGGTGATCGACAGATAGATAGACAGACAGGCAGACAGGTGATATATAGATGGATAGAAAGATAGATAAATAAATAGATAGATAGATAGAAATATAGATAGATAGATAGATAGATAGGTGATAGATAGATAGATAGATTGATACATAGGTGATTGATAGATAATAGATCTCATACAAATACCAGCCTGATCATTCTCCATGCTTTCTACTGATGTTTCTTCTTTTATAACTAAATAAAACCATGTAAAATAAGCAAATAGAGATGTAATGTGGGTTCGATTAGAACCCAGTTTCGAATCGAATCTGAGGGTTTCGAAGTCCCGGCGAAACTTTCGGAACTCCCGAATTTCACGGAACCCCAATTTTTCGAATATTCGATTTTTTTCAAAAATAGAAAGTAGGTAATTTTCGAAAATCGAAACTCGAACTTTCGAGCAAACTCAGCAAGGAAATTCAGAAATATATATTAAACCAATGTTAGTTAAGGGTAGTGAGTAATACTATACTAAGAAAACGTTATGGAAAAATGAGACAATCAGGGAGATTTGCCCAGAGCCTCTCAGGTAAATCTCCTTTCCCACATTTAATAATGGGTTTGAGGCTGTGGGTAAAAGGGATTTACCCATAGCACGACTTTAACAGACCTATTAGCTGGGGGGCTACGTGGGAGTGCAATACCTACACAGTCGGTGCAATGAACCGCGTTAAGTGATATTGAATTGGTTAGCGTAACTTTAACCCAAGAAAAAAACTTTCCATGAATACACCAGACTGTCTGCCATCAATGACTTTATATTCAGGGGCGTAGCTAACAGGGGTGCAGGGGATGCGACCGCACCAGGGCACTTGGCCAAGAAGGGGCCCCATTTTATGCTAAGGTTCCAAAACTACCAGTCTGTGTGCCAACTGTTTTACCAGTGGTCTGTGTACAAAGCATTTTTACCATTGTCTGTGTGCCAAGTATTTAACCAGTGCCTGGCAGTGTGCAGTGCCAGTTTCCCAACCAGTTTATCAGTATCTGCATGCCAAGCATTTAACCAGTCTTTGTGCCAACTATTTTACCAGTGGTTATATACAAAGCATTTTACCAATGATTATTTGGTTTGCAGTGCCGATTTGTGTTTGCGGCGGTATTGGGGGGCCCATACCCAAATTTTGCATCAGGGCCCATAAGTCTGTACAAGCAAATAAGGTTTGAAGGAAGCGCACTCTGTTTGTCAGAAAAATTCTGTTTTATTGCATAACACAAACACACAAGTTTCGGAGAACGCTATGTCTCCTTCATCAGGTGTAACCCACACAATAACCCATACCACCTTTTATAGACCCAGTGATCCAACATGCCTCCTCCCCTTTACCTTTTAGGGGAGTGGCCAAGAGTGATTGAAACATATAAACTCCAGTGGCTTGGAACTGTCCATAAGTGTCTTTGTTAATAATATCCCACAATGAGTGATATCAAATATCAAGTCCTTATCTTGTGAATAACTTCTAGGTGTTTCCAATGTACATACAGCTGTATTAAAAGAAGTGCATAAATATACAGTGTTATAAATAAAATTTGTTAAAAACAGATTAAGATGTTGTCTCCATTTGTTAAAACAAAAACTCAGATATAAATTAACGCCACTATGTGGCAGTGTTATACCTTTATGCGATACAGGGTTTTCAATGTATCCCAATAATTACAATTATACAGTGTATCTACCATAATTTCAATGTATCTACTATACAATGTTGTACTCATCCAGGATACTAATCAGTTTCACATAGTATCTAAGAGATTATATCATACATGTTACATTTTTTGTACAAAACATTAAGCAGATACACACAGGTGAGTTACCTAATTCAGTACAAGACCAATCATACTCTGGTTATAAGAAACTATTCAGACCTGTGTCCTCATTCAAGCCCCATGGGTTGATAGTATTCAATCTATCTATCCACATAGCCTCCTTTTTAAGGAGCATTTTGTTAAAATCTCCCCCTCTAGTCTGTTCTTTCACCACTTCCAATACTTGCCACTTTACCTGTGATACTTGATGTTTATTTTGGAGAAAATGTTTGCTCAAAGGTGTCTCATAACGTGAGTTTATACCATCATAATTGGCAATGCTCCTTCGATGCTCATATATCCTAGTTTTGACTTCCCTCTTAGTTTTTCCTACGTAACCTTTTCCACAAGGGCATTTAATCAAATATATCACTCCTTTTGTATTGCATGTTGCAAAATCCCTTAGTTTAATTTTATTTCCTTTACTTGGGTGATACACATGATTACCTTTGATGATGGAATTGCAGATACCGCAATTCCTACAGGGAAATGTTCCTTCCAAACCTTATTTGCTTGTGCTATAGCGTGGAGTCCTTGAGGTAGAGGACAGAGGGAAGCAGCACCTGAAATACATTGGCACATTGCCTGAAGGAGTGCCTAGGCCCACATCTAAACTATACGGACCCATAAGTCTGTAGCTACGCCACTGTTTCTATTTGTTAAAACATTTTAATGGACAAATATGATAAACATGTAACAAATATTCTATATTGTCCAAGGTCAAGAGAACAGATTGTAGTTTCAGCTGACTGGATTAACTGGGGACTTTTCCTTATAAACTGGCAGATTGATCTGCTATTATACAACTGCTGCTCGTTGTGTTTTCACAAATAAAGCAAAGGGGAAACAATTTTCAGATGGGGTTTAAACTACATCACTTTCACCAGTGGCTGTTGGGATGTAAGCATTTAACGCACATCCGCTGGTGAATGTCTTACGGAAGATTCTTCTAGAGCAGGGCAAATCCCCTTGATTGTATTTGTAATAAAAGACATTTACATTAGGAATAATTACCTATATTCTCTCATTGGTGTTAGTTCTCTTGGGTCTCTATCTCCTCAGACCACACTTTAACTCACTTTTATAAAATATAAAGTAATGTTAAACAATTGACAATAACACACAGTTCAACAACAAAGTAATTAAAGTATAAAACAATAAAGATATTTTGTTAAAGTGTCTAAATATATTCACAGCCATGTATGAATTAAACAATATGCTACATATGGAAAACTGAGATAGGAAATAATAGTGGGTACATAAATAGTGTCATTCAGACGCCAACGTAGCTCTCTAGTAGAGATGGACCCAAATCCAAAGCAGATTTAACAGTTCTGCCAGAACTCGGACTTCTCGGATTTCTAACTTTTTTTTGGATTTTTTCAAACTATTTTCGAAAATTTTTACATTTCTACAATTTTGTAAATTCGAAAATAAAGTAAAGCATCTAATTTGAACGTTTGAATGCCATTGTGCTTCCAAAGGGACTTTTCCAAAGTTGGATTTTATTATTAAACCGCGTCTATGCGTTTCAGCCTTCTTTGTAGCCCTCATTAGGATCAGGGTGTCCTGATGACGGCTACTATAAAGGCCAAATTGCGTAGACTGGCATGGTTTAGATAATAGAGTTAAACTTTGGACAATCCCAGCGAGTGCTCTGTTTTCATGAATTATGTGTATATAATACATAAGTGTGATATTTTATAATGGGAGCTGCAGTGGTATATATCCTTATAAAAATCACTCAGCTATGTCACTAAGTGACTAATTTCTTATATCTTTCTACTCCGCCCATTCCAGTGTTCATGCCCGAACAATGACTCAGCATTTTTTGCAGTGTTTAACTTTACTAACAGAACCTGCTGGAGCTGCTTCCTGTCACTTCATAACCAATGTCTCTCTCCTCCTCCACAAAGATTTGTTTAACCACATAGATGCTGGGCTGGGGTTTTCCTTTCTACTGGGTTTAAGTTACAGAAGGTAGCTTGGGGATTTAAGGTGGAAAGAGGGAGATGGCTAGAATTTAAAATGCGAATGGGGTGAAGGAATCCGATACTTATGTATTATAAGAAATAATGCGCCCCTTCACATTATAATATAAGGACATTACGCCACCTCGGAGTTCCCTACGGCCTCGTGCTTCTATGTGGTCAGGGAACTCCTCGGTGGCGTAATATCCTTATATTACACTGTAAGGGGCGCATTATCCCTTATATGATTGTATGTTACAATATTACGAAATATGTACCTTAACAAAATACACACTCAACCTTCCGGAAATTCCCTTCTATAACCCCTACTCATTTCCCCCTAACTACATAAATTCTGAAAACATTCTCATGGAATGTCCGCAGACTAGGTAATCCCTGCAAAAGACTAATCATTTGGGATATAATAAACAGACATACCCCTGACATTGTCTGTTTACAAGGTAGCGCACACCGGAGAAAATCTTCTTTTAAAGTGAAAAACTTCTAGATACAAACAGGAACATAAAAACTACTTTATTGAAGTAATGGAAGTAACATAGGTCAGGTTCACCTGACGCGTTTCGGGCTACATGCGGCCCTTAATCATAGGCATATGATAGGCAGTTTATGTTCCAGAATAGTGTGGTATATACAGTGCGATGTATGTATGATGTGTGTATATATGTATATATATATATATAGTGTAGTATAGTATGGTATATACAGTATGATGTATATATAGATAGTGTGGTGTAGTTATATACAGTATGATGCATATAGATAATGTAGTATAGTATGGTGTATACAGTATGATGTATATATAGATAGTGTAGTATAGTATGGTATATACTGTACAGTATTTTGTATATATAGATAGTGTAGTTATGATGTATATATAGATAGTGTAGTATAGTATGGTATATACAGTATAATGTATAGATAGTGTAGTATAGTATGGTATATACTGTATAATGTATATATAGATAGTGTAGTATAGTATATACAGTATAATGGATATATAGATAGTGTAGTATAGTATATACAGTATAATGTTTATAACATTTCAAGTCCAGTTGATCTAATTGAATACAACAGATATACCATGACCTGGATGAATGAGAACCTTCACAAGCATTTAAATGGGAAGTTAAAAACAACAATGTCCTCATCACTGCCATTATTGAGTTTTAAAATCTGCAGCACAAACACACACATTCCCTTCCAAAATGTGGTCTTTCAAGCCAAATTCAAAGTTTATACTTAAACTTCCCCTTTCTAATTACATATGTATTTTAATACAATACCAAAAGAGTTTGTAGTTGTTCCACAACAGAAAGTCCTGGTAGATTTTCAAACAGCCACGGCCATTAATTTCTCGTGGTCCTGTGATGCATGATGGCATGCGTGTAAGCGTGCCGATGTACATTTCGCCACTCACACATGACTTCATAGGGGCATAGAGGCCATCTTACCGGAGTATCTCTTATTTAACCTTCCAACCAATCCAGATGTTCCTATTTTGACACCCCGCCTAAAGATCTCCTTTTTTCGTATACTCAAATAACAAAAGACAAACATTTAACCCTTTATGATGAATACATGGTGATTCACTTAGATCATATGCACTTTCTCTATTTCTCTGTAGATAGATCGCTCGTAGGGAATGCTCGGTCGGGAAAAAATATCCCCCTTGTACACCCAGCCTAAGACCACCTCTTACTAAGCTGTATAGAAGTTTACGGGCCGATGCAGTAAAAATAAGCAACATTTTACCTGACCGCTATCCCACGATGCTTTACACTCCTTCACAAGACTTACTACATTGTGGGATACTAGTCAGGTAAAACATATGTTTTTTCATTCTGCATTGGCCCCATACGCCTCCATTCAATAGGTAAAGGTAGCGCAAAACTTAACTCAGCCTATATTTCCACCCATATTTGTGTTATGACTATTGATGTGCGTGATTTTTTCTGATCATTTAAAGATTGTCGTTCCCCAAAACTGATATTGTCCTCTCTAAGGGCCATATTTGCTAAAAAGCGATACCGTGCCTTTAACGATGGGTAAAACAATCATTAAGCCAATCGTTAATTTCCGATCGTTTTAACGATAGTTAATTTACAATCGTTAACGTACATTCACGATACGACCATAAGTTTACGATACCGAAAGTAAATCTACAATAAGGAAATCGTACATTTACGATCCCCAAAGAATATCATTGCGGTACTTTACTACTGCATGGTATTCTATGACTAAACATTCTGTAATTACTGAACATTTAGTCATAGAATATATATATAAATGTATGATAGCGGCCGATACCTATAAATATGGCCCTAATATTCTTATCACTTCTATTAAAGTCTTATTAGACGGGTTTAGGAGCTTTGTTACATCGTCCTTGACTATATCAAACTGAGAACTAATGGTGATTTTAAAATGCAGCGGAACATTGCGTTTGCGATTTTGTGTGTTAACGCACAGCGCATGCCATTATTTTCAATGGCAATGCTGTGCGTTAACGCACCAAAATGCTGCATGCAGCGCTGCAATTTGAACGGCGCCATTACCGCACCAAATGCGCACTAGCCTCACAATATCCAACCCTTGGTGGATAGGTATATCAGAAGAAGACAATGGGGTCGCACTCCAGACAATAATTAATTAATTAGTGACCACACATCATATCACGTTTCGGGGGGTATAGACATACAGAGGAAGTGGGCACATTTATACCCCTGAAACGTTGTGATATGATGTGTGGTCACTAATTAATAAATTATTGTCTGGAGTGCGACCCTCAATGTTGTCTTCTTCTAAAAATATGTTTTACAGTAAATATTATTTTATTTATTTTACCTTTATCTTTTATTTCTTTCCATGTCTTATATCTTGTTTATTTACTCTCTACTCTCTAATGATGTTCTCTGAAAAACAAAGGGGAAGACTCATGGGATCATCCTGCTCCTATTAATTCTATTGAACTCTCTATATAAATCACAGTTCTTTTATCAGAACAATACTTAAAGTCAAATAAGGTAGGGCCAGTACTACTGAAAACTACTGCTTCATGGAACCCTTATATTATACTGTAGGACATAAAGAAAGGTACTACTGTAGGACATTATATAGTGAATATAGGAACACGGTAACAGGATTCCATCCAGACATTTCTAAACTGAACTAAACACAATTCTAAAATAGGGAAGAGTTAATTTGACATTTGCGCATTAAATGTGAAGATACCTCAATGAGGTTTAAACATGTAAAATTACCATGGGAAAAACTTTATAGGATTGATTTACAGAACAGACACAGGACTGGGGAGACACATGTTAAACAGAATAATAATTGTACAAGGTCGGCACATTCTTCTATAGGGAGTCTAGCACGGGCGATGGAAATTTTTGGCCTTTCTGAACGAGTGTTCGGCGGCTGCACACTCGTTCGGAAAATGAAGGTACACACAGTACCAATAAAACTCTGATACCATCGGATCTGACGGTATCAGGGTTTTATCGTTACTGTGTGTACCCAGCTTTATGTTTCAAAGACTAACTGGAAGGTAGTTTTTCAGATTATACAGTGAGTATGCAGCACATCCCACTTATTCCTTTGTTCTATGGAAGGTTGGTCCCAAAATCCATAATCCTGTATTTTAGAGATTAGGGGTATCATGTTTAAATTTACTAATCTGCACAGAACTAGTATCAGGCCTGTGAAGTATATGGGTCATATTTAGGCACTTAAGTCTGTATTAGCTGACAGGTGGACAAGGTTTGCCTAAAGTTATCAGTGATTATGCCTCATTCAAAAAAAAAAATAGCTTGGTTTAAATGAAGGTGCGTAGATGCAAATATTTACCCACTGGGTAAGACTGTGAACATTTATATTCTTAGGGATAGTACTGGCGCTTTCATTTTAGAATAAATACAAATAAACAGTTCTGTTATATTTATTAATAAATTAAAAATTAAAGAAAAATATTTAATCAAGCTTTAACTTCCATGTAATGTGATATTTATATAATAGCTTTCAGGGAATCCAAATCGCATGCAACAAATTGCAATATAACAGCAGGTAAACATAATCAGGGTTATTTAATAAGAGGCGCAAAATTTTGCCTGTGTTCCTAATCTGCAGCCACCAATTAGTAAGATTTTCCCTCTCTTATTTAATAAACATGAATACAGTTTGTGTGTTAATTCTTGGAATCGTCACATTGATCTCGACACAGCTAACTATGGGCTTTCTTTTAAGAAATCTGCAGTTTTTCTTGATCAATTACGTAAGCTCTAGAATTAGTTGTTATTATCTTCATCTCCTCTCTTTTTAAAATACTTGGGGGTGATAACTTCAGACAAATTTCTACCCATTGATATTGATATTTTGCAGTTTTGATTTCTGAAATCCTGCATATAGATTTACAACGAATAAAACTAATATGGCCATGAGACAGGGCAAGCATTTAAAGTGCAGTACACTCCTATAACCCCCAACATATTTTTGCAATACTTACCCGGATCCCTGCATTCCTGAATGTAGATAATCGCCTTGAAGTCTTTCAGTCCATCTTCTCTTTGTGTCCGCCCACTTTCATGGATTTACAAGCTTCCACAACTGTAATATAAGTGGTTCATGTACCTCATAACCCATTGTCCTT
Organism: Hymenochirus boettgeri; assembly: GCA_019447015.1. Classification (NCBI taxonomy): domain Eukaryota; kingdom Metazoa; phylum Chordata; class Amphibia; order Anura; family Pipidae; genus Hymenochirus; species Hymenochirus boettgeri. The sequence continues at coordinate 238,405,231 of CM033471.1, read as the reverse complement.
CACTGATGGTTAACACCCAGAAGAATGACAGAAGAAGTGGGACTGGCAGACTCTAAGGGGAATGGAGCTGGGTAAGTAATATAAAAATAGGATTTAGTTAGGAAAAATATTTCTGGAGGGTAGGCATACCCTTTAAATTAATAAGAACATGTTTATTGTCGGTGTAAACTGGAACTAACCCATTTTTCAATTAACATTCAAAAGTTTCCAAAATGAAATACACTGTAAATCTGATAGAACATTAAAAAAAGCTAAATTACTAACTAGTGTGTGCCTAAAATGACTGTATATTTGAAAAATACTCAAATACTGCCCAATTAGAGCTATTCCTAAGAAAAAATATTTTATAATTATTATATTATTACTGCAAGGTTCAACTTTTCCCCCCCAGTAATCTAGAATATATTATATATGGAATATATATATATATTATATATGTTGGAATATGTACTGATTTCTAGAACCGTGTCTAGGTTTTATCTCCTTTAAAAGGTGACATCATGGATGAAATGGGAAACTACACATTACACAGAGATTTCAGACTCTTAGGATTTCTAACATCCAAAAATCTACAACTTGTGATTTTCACTTCAGTTTTATGGATGTATCTATTCACTCTCTGTGCAAACCTGGTTATTATTGTTCTTGTATGTCTGGTGCCCCAGTTACACACTCCAATGTATTTTTTCTTGTGTAACTTGTCTGTCCAAGACATTATTTATGTCACTGCCATCCTACCAAAGCTGATAGACATCACGTTAACAGGAAACAACAGGATCTCTTACACAGGCTGTATAACACAAATGTATCCATACGTGTTATGTGTTACAGCGGAATTTCTTCTGTTAACCTTCATGGCTTACGATCGCTATGTGGCCATCTGCATTCCCATGCGTTACTGTATCATCATGAAGAAAAGTCTGTGTGTTTCTTTGGCTGCTGTTTCCTGGCTCATCGCGGCACCAAATTCTATGATGTACTGTTGGCTGGTGTCCAAATTGATATTTTGTGGTGACCAGAAAATCAATCATTTCTTTTGTGAAGTAAAATCCCTTTTGGAAATCTCCTGCAGCAACACTAAACATATTAGAATCCTAATAAATGTCATAGGGTTGCTCTTTGGGGCCCTGCCCTTTATTTTAATTCTAACCTCCTACGCATGCATAATATCTTCTGTATTAAAGATCAGTTCTACAGAACGTAAACTCAAGGTCTTCTCCAGCTGTTTCTCCCATATCACGGTTGTTGTTTTATACTGTGGGACAACATTAAGTTTCTACCTAAAACCAGATACTCCAGATTTACAAGAAACGGATAAACTTCTGTCTCTTTTGTTTGTGGCTATTACCCCATTGTTAAACCCATTAGTGTATAGTTTAAGGAACAAAGATATTACAAATGCAAGTAAAAGAATAATTAATTTATGGTTTAGAGGTAGAACCCTACCAATGCATTAAATCTAGTTACAAACCTCCCTGTCTGGCTTTCAGAACTCCACTTGTTGAAACTACAGAATTTTTAAGATACCAAACAGCTAAACAGCTTAAGGTGAGGTGTGCTTATAGGATCATTATCGTGTATGATATGAAAATGATTTGGGACAGGGATATAGGACTGGTAATTCCTACCTCCCAATATTGTTTCTGTTAGAAGCACCAGCACAAAGAAAACTGATTCTGCCATTTTCCTGCTGGCTTCAGCACTATCATTAATACAGAACTAAGTCCATGACTAAGCTGGCAAATTAAAACTGTTAGTGCTCTATCTCCTCAACAAAACCATATTGTGAAGTGGGAATAATCAATCCGACCTCCCTGCCCCAGGTACTTTCCATTTTTAATAAATTATCCACAAAAAGTCCTCCACAGAGCATAAAATGAAATACCTTAAAACAGGAGGTACTTCACAGCCTCATGCTATAAAATAGCATTGTGCAACTTATCCAAGAAAGAAGGAAACATTATTCGCTCCCAGAATTCTCAGCAAAGTTGGGGGAGGCATACAAGAAGCTCTTGAAGTTTCACTTGATTAAGGGGGTGTGGCACAGCCAGGCAGTAAAGAGCTATCAATCAACCACTTCCTTTGCATATTCCATAGCAAGGGAGTGTGCTTTCAATGTAGCACACAATCCCATTGTAAATGCTATTGTTTGTAGCTCAGTTCTTAGACACAGACCGTTTCCACTGCACATTCTTGCCCATTAGCTGTGTCACAGAATCTAGGAGGGAATGAGCACAGAGAGGAGAAATACATACTAACTAGTACTGGGCTGTCCATGACACAAGAAGATATGGTGAAAGAAAGCACTGGTAACAGAAAGGGATTAAGTTTCTGGCAGCTCTAAAAATACAGAAAAGATTCATACAGTTACTTTGACATACCGTATATACTCGAGTATAAGCCGACCCGAGTATAAGCCGAGGTACCCATTTTTACCTGGAAAATTAATAAAAATTGATTGACTCGAGTATAAGCCGAGGGTAGAAATTATCACCACTACTGCAAACCTGTAATTACCTAAAATGATTAGAAAATGATCATGAATAAAGAGGAGGTCCATGTTTTATTTTTAGAGTATTTATTTTCAAATAAAACAACCTGTTTTGTAGTCAGTATACCGTATGCATTAAAGCAACATTAGATACCACAAACATACCAGTACCCATAAAACTACCGGTACCGCAAAAACAAGTACGGTATGGAAAATATTTTAACTGGGAAACCTTTTTCCTGAATCAAAGTTCAATGGCTTGAACAGCAATATGAAACATGCGGTACTCTAAAATCCTTCAAAGTCAGATTCCTCATCATCGGTTTCTCCAAATAGTGCCTCAAATTCATCTAGTGTAATGTCATCTGCATAGACATTATCATCACCATCATCAATATTTACATCTTCCTCATCACTGCTGCTGTGCTGAAACAAAACATCATCTTCTGTACCATCCATGGCATTACTTATACCGCATTTCTGAAAAGCATGTTTGATTATGTCTTCTGGAATGTCCTCCCATGCATCTCGTACACACTTTGCTACTAATTCTATGTCAGGCTTCATAAGATTTCCACCTTTTGTCAATTTGGCTTGACCTGACGACATCCATTCGTGCCACATTTTTCGCACACGGTCTTTAAAAGGTTTGTTTATAGACACATCCAAGGGCTGTAAAATAGATGTAAGCCCACCTGGAATAACAGCCAAAGTGGTTTGAAATGACTTAGCCATTGTTTTGACATCTTCACATATATGGGCTCTAAACATATCCCAAACTAGCAGTGAGGGTTTTTTTTTTAAAGCTACTCCTGGTCGTCCATTCCAAATCTCCTCTAGCCATTTTTTTGTTCCTTGTTCATCCATCCAGCCTTTAACATGTGGGCGGACAGTGATTCGTGGGGGGAATTTGGCATTTTTAGGCAAGGTCTTCCTTTTAAATATAATAACAGGCCGCAGCTTGACTCCATTGGCCAAACATGCCAGAACCACTGTGAAATGATTTTTTTCATTCCCGGTTGTTCTAAGGAAAATAGTTTTTTCTCCCAAGGATGCCACGGTTCTGTTGCTTGGAAGATCAAAAGTCATTGCTGTCTCATCCATATTCCCGATACTTCCGAGGTCATAATTATAAAGCTTTCTTTGTTTTATAATGAATTGATGGAATGACATGACCTTTTCCTCAAGATTCTGTGGCAGCTTTTGTGATATCTTCGTTCTCTGGCGCAAGCAAAGTCCAAATCTATTCATGAATCGGGTACACCATCCAGCTGATGCAACGAAGTTCTCAATACCCGCTGTTTTATATTACTCGTCTTTAGCCATTTGAAGGGCACGTAATCGGATTCCCATGCGTGTTACACAGTATCCATTTTGACGACATTCCACAACCCATTTATGCAAGTCAGTCTCTAGAGCCCCATATGAGGTTGTTAAACCACGACGAGCCTTTTTTGACTTTGGCATCTTCTCCAATTCGGACTTCATTTTTCGCCAAACTCGAACCTGTTTTTCGTCAACGCCAAATTCCCGTCCTGCAACAGAATTATTGCTTTCCTCTGCTCTTGAAACAACCGTGAATTTAAAGCCAGCGTCGTAAGATCTGCGTTTTTGTTTTCTTCCACGATCAACCGTTTCTAACAGATTAAAAATACACAGAAGAGCCAGTAAGAAAACTTGAACCCCATACCTTAAGAGCAGAGTTTACCGTAGTTACCATAAGTGAGGCACTGATTACTGCAAGTTCAAAAAAAAAAAATTCCCAACTCTGTAACTCATCTTTCTGAGGCACTCCAGATGTTTGGAAACTACAACTCCCAGCAATCAAAGCATGCTGGGAGTTGTAGTTTCCTAACATTTGTATTGGCAACAGTCAAACATAATTTTCCTAATCCAGAAAGTTTTAGTGTGCCTGCATAAAGGAAAACCTGCATGCCTGCAGGAATGCAATTAGCCTGAATCTCTCCTATAACCTCTTTTAGCACATTGTACTGACTGTACTGACTGTACTATCATCACATCACAGTTGTCAAAAAAAATCCATCTAGCAGACACTTATAGGTACCGGTAGTCTCAGTTGGCCTTGTACAGAGTATGGGACATGGAGTGACAAGATATTCTGCACTGTGATTTAGGGGGATTTTCAGGGCAGTTATTGAATTTCACTAACATGCCTATCACAATCTTATTACAATGATCCAACAATAAAAGCATCAAGAATACTGTACGGTAATTATAACTTAAGTGTACTGGTTGGTGACTTACCGGTCGCACAGGACCGGACAGGAGCATCGCTCATTCCCTGCTCCTCCATTCCGGCTGCACTACAGGTACCGGTATGCACTTACGTAATGGCGCGCCCACGCCTAACGTGCCCGCGCCCGTGCGCTTCTGCTTCTCTGTGCTTGTGCCCTGCTTCTCTGTGCAGCTCCCGATGTCCTCCCGATGCTCCTTGCCGGTGTACAAGCTCAGGCTCCCTCCCGATGTCCAAGGCCGGTGTCCAAGGCTGTGCAGATACCTTATGGGCTGGTACAGTACCGGTAAGTGAAAAACTTGCCATTTTCCTGCAGATTTTAGCTGTGACTCGAGTATAAGCCGAGGTCGGGTTTTGAGGCTATTTTTAAAGCCTGAAAACCTCGGCTTATACTCGAGTATATACGGTACATACATCTAGTCTAACCTTTTTGGCCTGCTCATATAGACCCTACCTAACAGAGGTATCAAAAAGTAGATGTTAATAAAAAAAAAAAGAATTAATGGGGTAAAAAAACTCATCCTGACTCTATATGTCAATCGGAAAGGATCCCTGGATAAACCAGAACTATCTGGTGAGATGTAATATCCCATAGTATAGGGTAAAATTAAAGGGGAACTGTGGTCTCCAAACAATTTTATTTTAAATGAAAGGCCAGGTTCATACCTTTAAAATGAGCCATCAACCACCTCTCTACGTGCTGCACAGCCCAAAATATGAAGAAATCACTGATCAGAAAGTTAGGGGATGGGAGGTTCTGAATCTGCGGTCAGAAATACTGTTTCCTCCTCTAATCTGCGGTTGGCACATGCTCAGTGCATGACTGAAGGGTAGGAGGGGGTGGGGAGAACAGCACAGCCCACATCACTGCTTTTTTAAATGCCTGACACTTGCTGGCCCTTCCCAATCATGGGCCCTGTGTCCCATCCCCTTGCAGCCCCCTGTGGCCCCTCCCGCTCATGGACTCTGTGGCTCCGCACACTCGTGGGTCCTGTGGCCCCTCCCCTGAGTGGGAGGGGTCCGGGGCCCCCGAGTGGGAGGGGCTCCGGGAGGCTGCAAGGGAAAGGCCCAAGGGGCTGCAAGGGGAGGGGCCCTGGTGGCCCACGAGGAGGAGGAAACACAGAAGAGGGACTGTCACATGGTTTCAGTGCAGGAAGCAGGAAGTGCAGGGGATCTGGTGATGCTGCAACCATATCACACATATAAATGTAAATATCTTCAAAACAATGTAAAATAAATAATGAAAGGAAAAAATCCTCAGGAAAGCAATTCCTGTCAATTTACCTAAAGTCATTTTTGGACCACAGTTACCCTTTAAGTTAAACCCACACTCCCCAATGAAATATTGGGTTAGCGTGAGATTAACTACATTTTTCCGGGGCCTGTGCCATTTTGTAATAACCTTAATCAAAATAGAGGAATCAACTCAAGCACACTTAATTGGATGTGAAAATTGGATAAAAATCCCTTTAATGTGCATATATGGGGATCTGAGACAGTGCTAGCTTATATATACAATTAAAAATAGTTAAAAACATTAAAAATACACCTTAGTTCCTTAGCGCATGCGTTTCCATAACGGAAAATGCCAAAATCGCATGCGCAAGATCAAAACGCACAAGAATCGCGCACACAATTGCGTACGATTGTGTGCATGATTTGGTGCATTTGTAGTGTGGCCTCGGCCTGTGTGCTGGTGTTTTTTCCTCTATTTTCATTAAGACTATTTGCCTATACTCTTTAGCATCTTACCCTAACTCTTGGGGCAGCTATACTAATTAGTTATATGTATTCGCTACCTGTGCCCAGATCAGTTGTATTATAATTTTATACCATTTTGTTATAACGACACAGGCACCCGTTATAACTAGCCTAGCGTTAGTTTTTTTGCAAACAAATGCCTATAATTAGAGAAGTTACCTCCACGCTCCTTATCTTCTGGGTCTCCGAGATGCAGTAACTCCCTGTAAGTAAGTGATTACTGCAGCACGAGAACCCAGAAGGAGAACTGTGGAGAGTATTACATCTTCCCATATATATTAACATTAGTAATTTTCAATATTTTCGAATTTCAGAAACTTATCCAGACTACTCTAAAGCTATTTAATGCGCTTGCAGTTTCCACATCTTTTGGAAGACAGTTGCTAACCTGAAGAAAAAACTTATTTTGTTCTAATCTTAAATCACGTGCATGTGTCCTCTGATTTAATCTATTGTCTAATATACCAACTTTGGTAAGTTAAAGGATTAGTTCACTCAAAAGGTGATCCTTTTCTTTTGAACATTAATTGAAGAACAAGGTAAAGGATCTATGTCTTACCTCCTGTTTTCAATTACTGTTATAGGAGCCGGGAACAAAGCACTTAACTGTGAGCATGCTGATTCACCTGACATTTCCTGACTGTCAGGCTTTGACTAAACTATAGCGTGCATTAGCACACACTCTTCTGCTTCTCTTTGGCACAGAACAGCAGAAGGATCTGGAAAGGCAGCCACGTGAGACTCAGCCAATCACTGATGCGGCTGCTGGTCAGCAGAGGGAGCTGAGGAAATGAGGTTGTGTAAGTACATTTAGGTGCTGATTTAGATGTTTTAAAGAGCGTTTAGGGTTGAGTGGTTGCATAACTTTATACCAATCCCCCTCCAACAGATGCAGCCGCAGAGGGATCCAGAGGGAGCTCCACTGCACACGCCAAGGTCCTCTCAGAGGAGCAGGAAGTGGCAGGTACAGATTGCACACAGACAGGCTCCTACTCTTCATTTTTCTGGATTTTCTTTAGGCCCTGCAGGACAACCATAAGGAGCAGAAGAGAAAGGTAAGGATTGTTTAACACTACACAGTGGGGCCAACAATAGGGATTTTTTAGTTAATGGGGGTGGACATGCACTTTATCAGTAAAAACAGGGAACATGGAAGGACTGTAGTGTTGAAAGCAAGAGAATATATAGCTCAGCATACTTAGGTGTTCATACTATTTAATATAGAGACACTCACAACGTATACAAATACTACCAAAATGAAGCCCAGAATAAAGTATATATCTAATATTATATTGAGTTGCAAGATTCAAAATATTACACACTATAGAACACTAACTCTTTAAACACCAGTATTCATGCCGTAATCATACCATGGCTTAAATATTTCATACATTTGTCTGAACCCCCCCCCCCCCCCCGTTTAGATATATGAGCTGGATGAATGAAGTTGCTGACCTAATCGCTGCCTTCCATCCTTTTATTTTGGGTGCCTGGGGAGCCATTCACAGTAGCACAATAGTCAGTCTAGCATAGAATAGAAGTTCCCGTATGAGGATCCGTTGGGATCTACTTCTCATGAATCCATACTGATTATTACTTTAAAGATCAGTTCTTGATATATGGGGGTCCCAGTGGTGTAACTACTGCCCCCGCCACCCCTGCGACCATGGGGGGAGGGGTTTGTGTGCCACAAGCCTGTTACCTGCTTTAAAACAGCATGTGTATTGATGAAACATTCATGCAATCAGCTGTTTAAAAGACCGGAACTAAACTGGAAGTTCAGGTCTGGTCTTTTAAGCAGCTAATTGGGGAGGGGGTGGGTCAGGGGCCTGGCCTCCAATCTCTGCAGTTACGCCCCTGCCAGGTTGGAAATAACATAGTTATTACATAGTAGCACAAATCTTTTAATTAGAGATAACTAGCAAACCCCGATTCTTTAAAGAAACGCAAATGCTATGCCCCAGCATTTACAGATCTCCCCCCCTCCTCTCGCTCCCCCCCTTCCAATTTCTTTCCCCACTCTAAGAGATGGGGCAGAATGGCTGAAGCAGCTCTTGGGGGCTGCTGAACAGCCTGATTAACAGCCAGGGCCTTCTCAGGTGCTGACCAGGAGGTCCTCAAAAAGGACACCGGGCAGGCCAACACACCATTTTTGCCCTCCCTCTAGGTTTAGTCCCAGCCCCCAATCAGCTACACGCCGTAAAGGGTCTTTAAGAAGCTCAAATATTCAGAGCTTAGTAAATAGAGGCCCTCCATCTGTTGCTACGGGTTCTGCTGCACAACTGGAGGCAACAACATCACAGGCCTGCTCATCACATTCTGGCTCACCAGAGCCTACACGATCCCAGGAAGGGGTACAAGTAGGTACAGAACCGCACTGCGCTGTTATCCGCTAATCCCGCGATGACCAGGTGGCCTTAACAGTAGCAAACGCGGAGGATAGACAGGAGAGCCCAAGGAGAGTTTCTGGGGGTTCCATAGAGGAAGGAGATATAGGGCCCTTAGAATCAGGTGCAAGTGGGTTAATCCATACTGCACAGGGGACACGCACCGGCAGCGATAGAGGTTCCAGGCACGCAAACCGAGGGTTAAGCAGGAAGGAACCTGATATGCATCACAACAGGGGGAGGAGGGATCCATCAGTGGATTCAAGTTACAGTTCCTCCTGCCTGGCAGGTAAGAAAAGGCAAAGAACAGGCCACCAACGAGCCAATTCACCCACCAGGAGTGGGGGAATGTTTCTACCATCACTCCCGGACGTCAAGGAATGACGGGCAGGCGTCCAACTCAACCGAGGAGTCAAGCTCCCAATCAGCTACCCCGCTGCCGGTTAAGAGACACAGACACCGGAAGACCCACCACTCACCACGTTCCCCCCGGAGGACGAGCCCCTTGGCGGCCCGGCCGACCGTCGATCTACTGGTGGCTCCCCCTGCTGTGACTCCTGCACCTGCAGCCGTGCTGGTGCTCTTGCCGGTGTCAACGAGCGGTGAGTTATCCTGTGTGGGAGCTTGAGGTGGGGAGGGCTCGGGTAGCCAGAATGAGGGGTCTCTACTAACTATGCTTGAAACATTGTTGGACAAGATGGGGGCACCCACAGCTGGGTCGGACACCTGAGGCAGCACCCCAGGAGGGACAACAACGTCCCAGCCTGTGCCTCAAGCAGCTAGTGCAGAAGCCTATAAGGAAGCATATTTCTGCGGCCTAGCACTGTTGAGGGGTCACCTAACTGAAGAGGTAAAGAATTAGAGGGGGAATATATAGACTGGTCCTTGATATCCACGAAAATGTGGTCTGTGGACAAGGAACGCAGATTCGAGAAGAGAAAGGAGAAGGAGCCAAAGGTGGTAAAAACCTTTGGCAACTGGCTCAAAGCCTTCTATGTGCTGGCCAGCATTGTTAGGAAAAAAGCACCCATAGAAGTGCCGTGAGCTCTTCATCTATCTAGACCAGATATACAGCACCTATAAAGTGCACAGGGGCGCTGCCTGGTGGAGATACGATGAAGAGTTTCATCAGCGCCTATCCATCAGACCAGAGGGGGGCTGTTCCGGCCGCCCAGCCAACAGGAATGGCCACAGCACAATCCATGGGCTTAACGGAAGCTGCTGTCTATTGAAGGAGGGGTGGAAGCTGCTGGCTATTTAATGAAAGGCACTGTCATTTTGGCGTCTCCTGCAGGTTTAAGCATGATTGTTTCATTTGCGGGGGTTCGGGACACCCTGCCAACTGGTGTTTTTGGTCCCAACGTGCCCAACCCCGACAATCAGCATTGGGCAGGCAGGAGGACACCAGTGGATGTGCTAGAGAAGGAGCGGTGGCTCGCCACCTACCCCAAGAGTACCCCAAGGCCGACCTACTTAGATCCGGCTTCTCATACTGTTTTGTTATCCCCTATGTTTATTCCACAGTTCCACAGTTTTCCCCTAATTTAAAATCTGTTCTTGAGTTTCCACATGTTGTCAAAGAAAAGCTGCAAAACAAAGTATTGTTTGGCGGAATTGCCGGTCCCTTCACTGACCTGCCCTTCACCAATATCAGTATATCGCCTCTAGGAGTGGTGCCAAAAAAGGAACCAGGTAAATTCAGGCTAATCCACCACCTCTCCTATCCCTGAGGTAAAAGCGTAAACGACGGCATATCAAGGGAATTGACATCAGTCTCTTATGTCTCCTTATGTTTCTCCCTGCTAGGTTCCTTGGTTTTTGCATGCTGTATTATGTCCATGGGAGGATTTTTAGCTGACGATTAAACTGGGCTACCAGAGGTCTCTCTTCTCCCTGCTAGGTTCCTTGGTTTTTGCATGCTGTATTATGTCCATGGGTGTCACGAACTTACCTGCCGCTCCGGTCCCGCGCCGCACTGCACTTCTGTCACGAACTTACCTGCCGCTCCGGTCCCGCGCCGCACTGCACTTCTGGGTGGGCGGCGTCGACGTCATGACGTCACGCCGCCGACACGCCGGGGGGTGGGCGGCGTCGACGTCATGACGTCACGCCGCCGACACGCCGGGCGGCGCGAAAGTTTAAAAGCCGGTGTCCTCCTGGACCCGGTGCCCGATTGTAGCATTCTGCTACCTCCCTGGCTCCTGTACTTACCTGCCTTGGATCCTGCTCCTATACTTACCTTGCCTGCATCCAATACTTACCTTGCCTGTATCCAGTACCTATCTTACCTGTTTCAGTGTCTCACCTTGCCTGCATCCAGTTACTTTCCTAGCCAGCATTCAGCCTACAGTTCCCAACAGCACCATTGTTCCAGTATACAACCTTCAGTTCTCAGCAGCACCTTTGGTCCAGCCTACAGTACCCAGCAGCACCATTGTTCCAGCAGTCAGCCTACAGTTCCCAACAGCACCATTGTTCCAGTAAACAGCCTACAGTACCCAGCCGAACCTTGTTCCAGTATCCAGCCCTACATTTCCCAGCAGCCTCTGTATCCTGCACCTTCCGAACTGTCAGCCTCCTCCTAAAAGCGTACTGTGAGTACCGGCCGTCCGGCCATTTATTACACCCCCGTAAGGGGGGGGGGTACTGTCACGAACTTACCTGCCGCTCCGTTCCCGCGCCGCACTGCACTTCCGGGTGGGCGGCGTCGACGTCATGACGTCACGCCGCCGACACGCCGGGCGGCGCGAAAGTTTAAAAGCCGGTGTCCTCCTGGACCCGGTGCCCGATTGTAGCATTCTGCTACCTCCCTGGCTCCTGTACTTACCTGCCTTGGATCCTGCTCCTATACTTACCTTGCCTGCATCCTATACTTACCTTGCCTGTATCCAGTACCTATCTAACCTGTTTCAGTGTCTCACCTTGCCTGCATCCAGTTACTTACCTAGCAGATATGGTGAAAGAAAGCACTGGTAACAGAAAGGATTACGTTTCTGGCACTCTAAAAATACAGAAAAGATTCATACAGTTACTTGACATTACCCGATATACTCGAGTATAAGCCGCCCGAGTATAAGCCGAGGTACCCATTTTTACCTGGAAAATTAATAAAAATTGATTGACTCGAGTAAGCCGAGGGTAAAAAGTTATCACCACACTGCAAAACCTGTAATTACCTAAATGATTAGAAATGATCATGAATAAAGAGGAGGTCCATGTTTTATTTTAGAGTATTTATTTTCAAATAAAACAACCTGTTTTGTAGTCAGTATACCGTATGCATAAGCAACATTAGATACCACAAACATACCAGTACCCATAAAACTAACGGTACCACGTACCGCAAAAACAAGTACGGTATGGAAAATATTTTAACTGGGACCTTTTTCCTGAATCAAAGTTCAATGGCTTAACAGCAATATGAAACATGCGGTACTCTAAAATCCTTCAAAGTCAGATTCCTCATCATCGGTTTCTCTCCAAATAGTGCCTCAATCATCTAGTGTAATGTCATCTGCATAGACATATCATCACCATCATCAATATTTACATCTTCCTCATCACTGCTGCTGTGCTGAAACAACATCATCTTCTGTACCATCCATGGCATTACTTATACCGCATTCTGAAAAGCATGTTTGATTATTTCTTCTGGAATGTCCTCCCATGCATCTCGTACCACTTTGCTACAATTCTATGTCAGGCTTCATAAGATTTCCACCTTTTGTCAATTTGGCTTGACCTGACGACATCCATTCGTGCCACATTTTTCGCACACGGTCTTTAAAAGGTTTGTTTTATAGACACATCCAAGGGCTGTAAAATAGATGTAAGCCCACCTGGAATAAACCCAAGTGGTTTGAAATGACTTAGCCATTGTTTTGACATCTTTCACATATATGGGCTCTAAACATATCCCAAACTAGCAGTGAGGGTTTTTTTTTTAAAGCTACTCCTGGTCGTCCATTCCAAATCTCCTCTAGCCATTTTTTGTTCCTTGTTCATCCATCCAGCCTTTAACATGTGGGCGGACAGTGATTCGTGGGGGGAATTTGGCATTTTTAGCAAGGTCTTCCTTTTAAATATAATAACAGGCCGCAGCTTGACTCCATTGGCCAAACATGCAGAACCACTGTGAAATGATTTTTTTCATTCCTTCCGTTGTTCTAAGGAAATAGTTTTTTTCCTCCCAGGATGCCACGTGTTCTGTTGCTTGGAAGATCAAAAGTCATTGCTGTCTCATCCATATTCCCGATACTTCCGAGGTCATAATTATAAAGCTTTCTTTGTTTTATAATGAATTGATGGAATGACATGACCTTTTCTCAAATATCTGTGGCAGCTTTTGTGATATCTTCGTTCTCTGGGCCAAGCAAAGTCCAAATCTTCATGAATCGGTACCCATCCAGCTGATGCAACGAAGTTCTCAATACCCTGTTTTATATTACTCGTCTTTAGACCATTTGAAGGGCACGTATCGGATTCCCATGCGTGTTACACAGTATCCATTTTGCCGACATTCCCAACCCATTTATGCAAGTCAGTCTCTAGAGCCCCATATGAGGTTTTTAAACCACGACGAGCCTTTTTGACTTTGGCATCTTCTCCAATTCGGACTCATTTTTTCGCCAACTCGAACCTGTTTTTCGTCAACCCAAATTCCCGTCCTGCAACAGAATTATTGCTTTCCTCTGCTCTTGAAACAACCGTGAATTTAAAGCCAGCGTCGTAAGATCTGCGTTTTTGTTTTCTTCCACGATCACCGTTTCTAACAGATTAAATAACACAGAAGAGCCAGTAAGAAACTTGAACCCCATACCTTAAGAGCAGAGTTTACCGTAGTTTACCATAAGTGAGGCACTGATTACTGCAAGTTCAAAAAAAAAAAATTCCCAACTCTGTAACTCATCTTTCTGAGGCACTCCAGATGTTGGAAACTACAACTCCCAGCAATCAAAGCATGCTGGGAGTTGTAGTTTCCCTAACATTTGTATTGGCAACAGTCAAACATAATTTTCCTAATCCAGAAAGTTTTAGTGTGCCTGCATAAAGGAAAACCTGCATGCCTGCAGGAATGCAATTGCCTGAATCTCTCCTATAACCTCTTTTAGCACTTGTACTGACTGTACTGACTGTACTATCATCACATCACAGTTGTCAAAAAAATCCATCTAGCAGACACTTATAGGTACCGTATCTCAGTTGGCCTTGTACAGAGTTGGGACATGGAGTGACAAGATATTCTGCACTGTGATTTAGGGGGATTTTCAGGGCAGTTATTGAATTTCACTAACATGCCTATCACAATCTTATTACAATGATCCACAATAAAAGCATCAAGAATACTGTACGTAAATTATAACTTAAGTGTACTGGTGTGGTGACTTACCGGTCGCACAGGCCCGGACAGAGCATCGCTCATTCCCTGCTCCTCCATTCCGGCTGCACTCACGGTACCGGTATGCACTTACGTAATGGCGCGCCCACGCCAACGTGCCGCGCCCGTGCGCTTCTGCTTCTCTGTGCTTGTGCCCTGCTTCTCTGTGCAGCTCCCATGTCCTCCCGATGCTCCTTGCCGGTGTAACAGCTCAGGCTCCCCCGATGTCCAAGGCCGGTGTCCAGGCTGTGCAGATACCTTATGGGCTGGTACAGTACGGTAAGTGAAAAACTTGCCTTTCCTGCAGATTTTAGCTGTGACTCGAGTATAAGCCGAGGTCGGGTTTTGAGGCTATTTTTAAAGCCTGAAAACCTCGGCTTATACTCGAGTAATACGGCATACATCTAGTCTAACCTTTTGGGCCTGCTCATATAGACCCACCTAACAGAGGTATCAAAAAGTAGTATGTTAAAAAAAACAAGCATTAATGGGTAAAAAACTCATCCTGACTCTATATGTCAATCGAAAGGATCCCTGGATAACCAGAACTATCTGGTGAGATGTATATCCCATAGTATAGGGTAAAATTAAAGGGGAACTGTGGTCTCCAAACAATTTATTTAAATGAAAGGCCGGTTCATACCTTAAAATGAGCCATCACCACCTCTCTACGTGCTGACAGCCCAAAATATAAGAAATCACTGATCAGAAAGTTAGGGGATGGGAGGTTCTGAATCTGCGGTCAATACTGTTTCCTCCTCTATCTGCGTGTTGGCACATGCTCAGTGCATGACTGGTAGGAGGGGTGGGGAGACAGCACAGCCCACATCACTGCTTTTTTAAATGCCTGACACTTGCTGGCCCTTCCCAATCATGGGCCCTGTGTCCCATCCCCTTGCAGCCCCCTGTGCCCCTCCCGCTCATGGACTCTGTGGCTCCGCACACTCGTGGGTCCTGTGGCCCCTCCCCTGAGTGGGAGGGGTCCGGCCCCCGAGTGGGAGGGGCTCCGGGAGCTGCAAGGGAAAGGCCCAAGGGGCTGCAAGGGAGGGGCCCTGGTGGCCCACGAGGAGAGGAAACACAGAAGAGGGACTGTCACATGGTTTCAGTGCAAGGCAGGAAGTGCAGGGGATCGGTGATGCTGCAACCATATCACACATATAAATGTATATCTTCAACAATGTAAAATAAATAATGAAGGAAAAAATCCTCAGGAAAGCAATTCCTGTCAATTTACCTAAAGTCATTTTTGGACCACAGTTACCCTTTAAGTTAAACCCACACTCCCCAATGAAATATTGGGTAGCGTGAGATTACCTACATTTTTCCGGGCCTGTGCCATTTTGTAATAACCTTTACAAAATAGAGGAATCAACTCAAGCACACTTAATGGATGTGAAAATGGATAAAAATCCCTTTAATGTGCATATATGGGGATCTGAGACAGTGCTAGCTTATATATCAATTAAAAATAGTTAAAAACTTAAAAATACACCTTAGTTCCTTCGCATGCGTTTCCATAACGGAAAATGCCAAAATCGCATGCGCAAGATCAAAACGCACAAGAATCGCGCACACAATTGCGTACGATTGTGTGCATGATTTTTTGCATTTGTAGTGTGCCTCGGCCTGTGTGCTGGTGTTTTTTCCTCTATTTCATTAAGACTATTTGCCTATACTCTTTAGCACTTACCCAACTCTTGGGGCAGCTATACTAATTAGTTATATGTATTCGCTACCTGTGCCCAGATCAGTTGTATTATAATTTTATACCATTTTATAAGACGACACGGCACCCTTATAACTAGCCTAGCGTTAGTTTTTTTGCAAACAAATGCCTAATTAGAGAAGTTACCTCCACGCTCCTTATCTCTGGGTCTCCGAGATGCAGTAACTCCCTGTAAGTAAGTGATTACTGCAGCACGAGAACCCAGAGGAGAACTGTGGAGAGTATTACATCTTCCCATATATATTAACATTAGTAATTTTCAATATTTTTCGAATTTCAGAAACTTATCCAGACTACTCTAAAGCTATTTAAATGCGCTTGCAGTTTCCACATCTTTGGAAGACAGTTGCTACCTGAAGAAAAAACTTATTTTGTTCTATCTTAAATCACGTGCATGTGTCCTCTGATTTAATCTATTGTCTAATATACCAACTTTGGTAAGTTAAAGGATTAGTTCACTCAAGGTGATCCTTTTCTTTTGAACATTAATTGAAGAACAAGGTAAAGGATCTATGTCTTACCTCCTGTTTTCATTACTGTTATAGGAGCCGGGAAAAAGCACTTAACTGTGAGCATGCTGATTCACCTGACATTTCCTGACTGTCAGGCTTTGACTAAACTATAGCGTGCATTAGCACACACTCTTCTGCTCCTTTGGCACAGAACACAGAAGGATCTGGAAAGGCAGCCACGTGAGACTCGCCAATCACTGATGCGGCTGCTGGTCAGCAGAGGGAGCTGAGGAAATGAGGTTGTGTAGTACATTTAGGTGCTGATTTAGATGTTTTAAAGAGCGTTTAGGTTAGTGGTTGCATAACTTTACCAATCCCCCTCCAACAGATGCAGCCGCAGAGGGATCCAGAGGGAGCTCCACTGCACACGCCAAAGTCCTCTCAGAGGAGCAGGAAGTGGCAGGTACAGATTGCACACAGCAGGCTCCTACTCTTCATTTTCTGGATTTTTCTTTAGCCCTGCAGGACAACCTAAGGAGCAAAGAGAAAGGTAAGGATTGTTAACACTACACATGGGCCACAATAGGGATTTTTTAGTTAATGGGGGTGGACATGCACTTTATCATTAAAAACAGGGAACATGGAGAGGACTGTAGTGTTGAAAGCAAGAGAATATATAGCTCAGCATACTTAGGTGTTCATACTTTTAATATAGAGCCACTCACACCGTATACAATACTACTACCAAATGAAGCCCAAATAAAGTATATATCTATTATATTGAGTTGCAAATTCAAATATTACACTATAGAACACTAACTCTTTAAACACCCAGTATTCATGCCGTAATCATACCATGGCTTAAATATTTCATACATTTGTCTGAACCCCCCCCCCCCCCCCCGTTTAGATATATGAGCTGGATGAATGAAGTTGCTGACCTAATCGCTGCCTTCCTCCTTTTATTTTGGGTGCCTGGGGAGCCATTCCAGTACACAATAGTCAGTCTACATAGAATAGAAGTTCCCGTATGAGATCCTTTGGGATCTACTTCTCATGAATCCATACTGATTATTATCTTAAAGATCAGTTCTTGATATATGGGGGTCCCAGTGGTGTAACTACTGCCCCCCCACCCCTCGACCATGGGGGGAGGGGTTTGTGGGCCACACCTTTTTACCTGCTTTAAAACAATGTATTGATGAAACATTCATGCAATCAGCTGTTAAAAGACCGGAACTAAACTGGAAGTTCAGGTCTGCGCTTTAAGCAGCTAATTGGGGAGGGGGTGGGTCAGGGGCCTGGCCTCCAATCTCTGCAGTTACGCCCCGCCAGGTTGGAAAAACATAGTTATTACATAGTAGCACAAATCTTTTAATTAGATATACTAGCAAACCCCGTTCTTTAAAGAAACGCAAATGCTTGCCCCAGCATTACGATCTCCCCCCTCCTCTCGCTCCCCCCCCTTCCAATTTCTTTCCCCACTCTAAGAGATGGGGCAGAATGGCTGAAGCAGCTCTGTGGGCTCTGAACAGCCTGATTAAACAGCCAGGGCCTTCTCAGGTGCTGACCAGGAGGTCCTCAAAAGGACACCGGGCAGGCCCACACACCATTTTTGCCCTCCCTCTAGTTTAGTCCCAGCCCCAATCAGCTACACGCCGTAAAGGGTCTTTAAGAAGCTCAAATATTCAGATCTAGTAAATAGAGGCCCTCCATCTGTTGCTACGGGTTCTGCTGCACAACTGGAGGCAACAACATCACAGGCCTGCTCATCAACATTCTGGCTCACCAAGCCTACACGTCCCAGGAGGGGTACAAGTAGGTACAGAACCGCACTGCGCTGTTATCCGCTAATCCCGCGATGACCGGTGGCCTTAACAGTAGCAAACGCGGAGGATAGACAGGAGACCCAAGGAGAGTTTTTGGGGGTTCCATGAGAAGGAGATAGGGCCCTTAGAATCAGGTGCAAGTGGGTTAATCCATACTGCACGGGGACACGCACCGGCAGCGATAGAGGTTCCAGGCACGCAAACCGAGGGTTAAGCAGGAAGGAACCTGATATGCATCACAACAGGGGAGGAGGGATCCTCGTGGATTCAAGTTCCAGTTCCTCCTGCCTGCAGGTAAGAAAAGGCAAAGAACAGGCCACCAACGAGCCAATTCCACCCCCCAGGAGTGGGGGAATGTTTCTACCATCACTCCCGGACGTCAGGAATGACGGGCAGGCGTCCAACTCAACCGAGGATTCAAGCTCCCAATCAAGCTACCCCGCTGCCGGTTAAGAGACACAGACACCGAAGACCCCACCACTCCCACGTTCCCCCCCCGAGGACGAGCCCCTTGGCGGCCCGGCCGACCGTCGATCTACTGGTGGCTCCCCCTGCTGTGACTCCTGCACCTGCAGCCGTGCTGGTGCTCTTGCCGTGTCAACGAGCGGTGAGTTATCCTGTGTGGGAGCTTGAGGTGGGGAGGGCTCGGGTAGCCAGAATGAGGGGTCTCTACTAACTATGCTTGAAACATTGTTGGACAAGATGGGGGCACCCACAGCTGGGTCGGACACCTGAGGCAACCCCAGGAGGACAAACACGTCCCACCTGTGCCCAGCAGCTAGTGCAGAAGCCTATAAGGAAGCATATTTCTGCGGCCTAGCACTGTTGAGGGGTCACCTAACTGAAGGTAAAGAATTAGAGGGGAATATATAACTGTGTCCTTGATATCCACGAAAATGTGGTCTGTGGACAAGGAACGCAGAGTTCGAGAAAGAAAGGAGAAGGAGCCAAAGGTGGTAAAAACCTTTGGCAACTGGCTCAAAGCCTTCTAGTGCTGGCCAGCATTGTTAGGAAAAAGCACCCATAGAAGTCCGTGAGCTCTTCATCTATCTAGACCATATATACAGCACCTATAAAGTGCACAGGGGCCTGCCTGGTGGAGATACATGAAGAGTTTCATCACGCGCCTATCCATCAGACCAGAGGGGGGCTGTTCCGGCCGCCCGCCAACAGGAATGGCACAGCACAATCCATGGGCTTAACGGAAGCTGCTGTCATTGAAGGAGGGGGGAAGCTGCTGGCTATTTAATGAAAGGCACTGTCATTTTGGCGTCTCCTGCAGGTTTAAGCATGATTGTTTCATTTGCGGGGTTCGGGCACCCTGCCAACTGGGTTTTTGGTCCCAACGTGCCCAACCCCGACAATCAGCATTGGGCAGGCAGGAGGACACCAGTGGATGTGCTAGAGAAGAGCGTGTGCTCGCCACCTACCCCAAGAGTACCCCAAGCCGACCTACTTAGATCCGGCTTCTCATACTGTTTTGTTATCCCCTATGTTTATTCCACAGTTCCACAGTTTTCCCCTAATTTAAAATCGTTTCTTGAGTTTCCACATGTGTCAAGAAAAGCTGCAAAACAAAGTATTGTTTGGCGGAATTGCCGTCCCTCACTGACCTGCCCTTCACCAATCAATCAGTTATCGCCTCTAGGAGTGGTGCCAAAAAGGAACCAGGTAAATTCAGGCTAATCCACCACCACTCTCCTATCCCTGAGGTAAAAGCGTAAACGACGGCATATCAAGGGAATGACATCAGTCTCTTATGTCTCCTTAGTTTCAAACTATTCAGTTCCTTTCTGGAATGGATGGTTTGCTATGAGACAGGTTCTGGGACAATTATTCACTACCCTGCGGATTCCTGCTATCCACCTTCAGATACCATAGGCACAGGATAGGCGTTCCCCTGTCAAAGGAAAAAACTATCGGCCCTTCCTCAGTCCTATAATTTCTAGTCATCGAGATTGACTCACGGGAGATGATTTTTTGGCTAACTCAGAAGAAATTACAGAGATCTTGGACTTGCTTGAGTTCTTCCTGGGGTCAAAAAAGGTGACATTGAGACAGGTTCAGTCCCTGCTAGGTTCCTTGGTTTTTGCATGCTGTATTATGTCCATGGGAGGATTTTTAGCTGACGATTAAACTGGGCTACCAGAGGTCTCTCTTCCCCAGCACACCATCTAAGGCTAACACTGGCAGTTAAGGCAGACCTAGTGGTCTGGACATCCTTCTCTCATACAATGCGTACCTGCTGGCAGGAAAGATGTGACAACGGGGATTTAGAACTTTAACAGATGCATCTGGGGCCCTGGTTTTGGTGCCCTGTTTAAAAATGCTTTGTGCGCAGAGCCTTGGCCAAAAATGGGAAGAAAGGGGTTGGTGCAGGATCTGACCCTACTGGAACTTTTCCCCATAGTGGTGGCAGTGGAGTTATGGGTCAGGAAATGATCAATCGTAGAATTTGTTTCTGGTAAGCAAAGCTGGGAAAGATGTGAGGGAGATCCGACATGGAACCCTCGGTTTCCGAACTCCGGATTTCGGAGACCATTTTTTCGATAATTTTCTAATGTTCCTGGCTATTTTCGATTATTTTAGAAACAGCCTCGAACGTTCAAAAATCTTCGAAATCCGATTGGAATTTGAAATGGTCTCCGTTCGTTTTTTTTGGATAATTTTTGAATGTTCAAGGCTGCTTTCGAAAATTATCGAAAATAGCCCCAAAAATTAGTTCCCGTTTCGGATTTTCAGATCTTCTGGATTTTTCCAAGATCCGAAAACTAATGAGTTTCGGCCATCTCTAGCTGGGAGTGTTCCAGGCCATTAATAACTTCTCTTCTTCTCTCCTTTAGTTCTAGCACTCCTGCGCACCTGGTCCTATGCTGCCTCAAGTTAAACATCTGGTTTTAAGTCAGCATATCCCGGGATTACAGAACTCTGTGGCTGATGCCTTGTCGCTTTCCTTTGGCAGGTTTTCCGGCGCCTAGCTCAAACAGCAGACGAGGAGGGATTGAAGTGCCCGTGGATCCTTTGGCACATCTTAGAGGAGGCCTACCACAATTAATACAATCTTTAGTGGCCCCATCCACATGGGCCAGCCACGTAAGGTGTGAGCAGAGTGGGTTGCATTGGGGCAGGGCATGTCTACCAAAAGATGAGGCGAGATTGGAAATTACTTTAGCTTACCTTACACAGCTGCACGAACAGGGTGGTCAGCCCTAGTAATGCAAAGGTGCTTAGCTGGTGTTTCCTTCTTCCTTAAATTCCTCATGCTTTGGGATTCCACAAAGCATTTCGTGGTGTGTACAATTATCAAGGGTGGAAAAGAAACGTGTGTTCTAAGGACACAAGACGTCCAATCTCTTTTATCTTATGTCCTGTCTATTTACAGCCCTGCAACAAGGAACCAGGTAAATTTAGGCTAATCCACCACCTTCCTATCCCCGAGGTAAAAGCGTAAACGACAGCTATCAAGGAATTGACATCAGTCTCTTATGTCTCCTTATGTTTCAAACTATTCAGTTCCTTTCTGGAATGGATGGTTTGCTATGAGACAGGTTCTGGGACAATTATTCACTACCCGTGGATTCCTGCTATCCACCTCAGATACCTAGGCACAGGATGGCGTTTCCCTGTCCAAGGAAAAAACTATCGGCCCTTCCTCAGTCCTTAATTCTAGTCATCCGAGATTGACTCACAGGAGATGATTTTTGGCTAACTCAGAAGAAATTACAGAGATCTTGGACTTGCTTGAGTTCTTCCTGGGATCAAAAAAGGTGACATTGGACAGGTTCAGTCCCTGCTAGGTTCCTTGGTTTGGCATGCGGTATTATGTCCATGGGTTGTCACGAACTTACCTGCCGCTCGGTCCCGCGCCGCACTGCACTTCTGGTGGCGGCGTCGACTCATGACGTCACGCCGCCGACACGCCGGGCGGCGCGAAAGTTTAAAAGCCGGTGTCCTCCTGGACCCGGTGCCCGATTGTAGCATTCTGCTACCTCCCTGGCTCTGTACTTACCTGCCTTGGATCCTGCTCCTACTTACCTTGCCTGCATCCAATACACCTTGCCTGTATCCAGTACCTATCTTACCTGTTTCAGTGTCTCACCTTGCCTGCATCCAGTACTTTCCTAGCCAGCATTCAGCCTACAGTTCCCAACAGCACCATTTTCCAGTATACAACCTTCAGTTCTCACAGCACCTTTGGTCCGCCTACAGTACCCACAGCACCATTGTTCCAGCAGTCAGCCTACAGTTCCCAACAGCACCATTGTTCCAGTAAACAGCCTACAGTACCCAGCCGAAACCTTGTTCCAGTATCCAGCCCTACATTTCCCAGCAGCCTCTGTATCCTGCACCTTCCGAACTGTCAGCCTCCTCCTAAAAGCGTACTGTGGTACCGGCCGTCCGGCCATTTATTACAGTACAATCGGCCATGGAAACGCCTGGGGGCTATGGCAGAATTGAGTAAAACTCTCCAGGCTTTGTCCAAACGCATGACCTTTTTGAACACCATCAGGGCCAGTTGGCCCAGTTTATGGATACCCTTGCTGTCCGGCTACCCCCAGCTGCTGCCTCTGCTCCGGGTTCTACCTACCCCCTTCAACGTCGATCCGTGATCCATCTTTCGGAGAGAGCCCCGCATACCTCCACCCTCACGGTTTGATGGTGATGCCCAAGCCTGCCGTGGATTCATTAATATTGCCGAATCCAATTCGAACTTCAACCATCGCATTTGCTCGGATCGCGCTAAGGTTTGGGTACATCATCGCCTTGTTGGAGGGCAATGCGCTGGCCTGGGCTTCTCCCCTATGGAAAAAGACGATCTCTAGTCTATAATGTTACTGACTTCCTTAGTATGTTCCGCAAGGTCTTCGATGCTCCAGGAAGACCTCTGCTGCCTCCTCCGTTTGATGCAGCTCCGCCAAGGGTCTCGTTCTGTGGGTCAATATGCTATTGAATTTCGTACCCTTGCTGCAGAGAACTTCTTGGAACAATGAGGCACTTACTGCAGCCTTTTGGCAGGACTCTCTGACCGCCTCAAGGACGAATTAGTATCCAGGGAATTACCTGTCCCATTGGAAGACTTGGTTACATTATGCATCCAATCGATACCCGCTTCCGTGAACGCAGGCAGAAAGGTCTGCAGCCCGTTCCAGCCTTCCTAAGACCTTACTAGGCCTGCTCCGACCTTTCCGCAAGCCATATCTTCAGGTGAGAGCCGATGCAAATTGGCGGCACTCATCTATCCCCCGAGGAAAGTCACGCAGACGTACCAATGGACTTTGTCTCTATTGTGCTGGCAAGGACACTTTGTAAAAATTGTCCCCCAAGTCGGGAAACTTCAGGACCTAGAAGTTAAGAGGAGCTCCTTCTAGGTAACGTTAAGTCTCCGCCAAATTTGAACCATTAAAACTCTTTCTGCCAGCTACTATCACTTGTAATGGTAAAACTTTTCCTCCCAGGCCTTTGTCGATTCTGGTGCCGCTGGAAATTTCATTGACTCTACCTATGCTGCACAATTGGGGCTTCCTCTCCTTCACTTGCAGCAACCTCTTCGAGTTCTGGCTATTGACAATAATCCGTTGGCTTCAGAATTCATCTCCAAATCTACCTACGAAGTCCTATTCCGCATTGGCATATTTCACCAGGAACGTTTATCTTTTCTTGTCATCCAAAGCCCTTCTTCTCCCTAATTCTCGGACTCCCATGGCTCAGATTACACACCCGTTATTGATTGGTCTCACAATGAACTCAAGTCTTGGAGCCCCTTCTGTTTCAAAATTGCCTTTCACTCATTGCACTACCATTACCTGTGAAAATAAATCTGAGAAAAACCTCCCGAGTGTTATCATGATTTTCTGATGTGTTTTGTAAAAAGCGAGCTGAGAAGCTACCACCGCACCGTTCCTACGATTGCCCCATCGATCTTCTTTCTGGTACTATGCCTCCTCGGGGACGCACATACCCACTGTCTCCCTCAGAAACTCTAGCCTGAAGGAGTACATTACTGAACATTTGTCTAGGGGGTTCATACGACCTTCCACTTCCCCTGCTGGAGCTGGTTCTTTTTTGTTGAAAAAAAAGACGGCGGGTTACGACCCTGCATCGACTCCGTGATTAAATAAAATTACAATAAAGAATCGGTACCCGCTCCCTCTCATCTCTGAACTGTTTGACCAGATAAAAGGAGCTAAAATATTTACCAAACTGGATTTACGGGGGGCATACAATCTGATCCGTATACGCAAAGGTGACGAGTGGAAGACCGCCTTTAACACCAGGGACGGTCACTACGAGTATCTCGTAATGCCCTTTGGCCTTTGTAATGCTCCAGCGGTGTTCCAGAATTTGTAAATGACATCTTCCGGGATATGTTGGGAATCTCTGTAGTAGTATATCTAGATGACATTTTAATCTTTTCTCATGATTTGCCCTCACACCGCCTCCATGTTAAACAGGTGTTACTACGTCTGAGAGAGAATAGCCTATATGCCAAATTGGAAAAATGTCTGTTTGAGTGTTCACAAGTACCCTTCCTAGGCTACATTGTATCTGCGCAAGGGTTCCAGATGGATCCTGTTAAAGTTTCAGCCGTCCAAGATTGGTCTCTTCCTATGGGAACCAGCTATTCAAAGGTTCATTGGTTTGCCAATACTACAGACAATTCATTCAAGGTTTTCGTCTATAATTCTCCTATATTAGCCCTCATCAGTAAAGGTGGTAAGCCTCATTCATGGACCCCTGCAGCCCTCGAGGCCTTCAAACGACTCAAGGAAGCCTTGCTGTTGCACACCAGTTCTAGTACATCCAGATCCTAGTCTGCCCTTCTACATCGAAGTTGATGCATCAGACTTGGGCGCTGGAGCCGTCCTTTCCCAGAGGCAGGGCACTAAAAGGAAACTCCATCCGTGTGCATATTTTTCAAGAAGTTTCTCCCCACGAACGGAATTATGACGTTGGGAATAGGGAACTTCTTGCTATCAAACTGGCCCTCGAGGAGTGGCGTCATCTATTAGAAGGCACCTCTGTACCTATCACCATCCTTACCGACCATAAGACCTTGAATACATCCAGAATCTCAAAAGGTTAAATCCCCGTCAAGCACGGTGGTCTTTTATTCTTTTCCCGATTCAACTTGTTATCACTTACCAACCTGGTTCCAAAAAACAAAAAGCTGATGCCCTGTCCGATCATTTGTTGCTTCCGACTGTACTAATCAAGATAAGGGCTCTGTTATCCCAACCACTAAAATCTTGGCCTCTATATCCCCTCAACTTTGTTCCAAGATTCAAGCCGCACAAGATTCTGCTCCGTCCGACACACCTTCTGGCAAAAGCTTTGTTCCTGTTTCTCTTCGGAAAACTATCCTTCTGCATACTCACTGTTCCAAGCAAGCTGGGCATCCCGGTGTTAACAAAACGTTTAATATTATTGCCCGTTCCCTTTGGAGGCCCAAAATGAGAAAAGATATTAAAACTTTATTCAAGTGTGTACTAGATGTGCTCAATCCAAATCTTCTCAGAACCTTCCCCTGTGGTCTTCTTCAACCCCTCCCCATTCCGTCCAGACCTTGGACCCATCTTCTATGGACTTTATTGTGGAACTTCCGCCTTCCAAGAGAAACACGGTTTATTGGGTGACTGTAGACCGCTTCAGCAAAATGGCCCATTTTGTACCCCTCCCTAAACTACCATCTTCAACGGAGTTAGCTCAACTATTTATTTCACCTATCTTCCTTTCATGACTCCCTTCTGAAATAGTATCGACAAGTACTCATTTTTCCAATTCTGGAGAGCACTTTGTAAGCTCATGAACATCAAGTTACAATTTTCTTCGGCTTACCACCCCAGTCCAACGGGGCTACTGAACGCACTACCAGTCTTTGGAACAATATCTCGTTGTTACATTTCCTATACCCAGGATGATTGGGCTGACCTTCTGCCTTGGGCTGAGTTTGCCCATAACAATTCACCTCATGCTTCTATCTGGTGAATCAGTTTCTTCCTTTTTGTGTCTTTGGGACAAATCCTAGATGTTTTCCGCAAGATTTCTTTCACACAAGTACTGCTGCCATGACTCTGCAGCCCAGATGTACCGCTATCTGGCATGCTACGGAAATCAGCCTTCAGAAATCTGCTTTGGTGCAAAAAACTGCAGCAGATAGGAGACGTAGAGAACCCCCAACGTATCTCTGTCGGAGACAAAGATGGCTCTCTTCTGCTCATATTAACCTACGGGTTCCTTCCTCCAAACTGGGACCCAAATTTATGGTCCTTTTTCTATCCTGGAATTAATCGGCCCAGTGGCTGTTCGCCTTCACTTCCTTCCAGCATGCGGATTCCTAACGTGTTTCATATTTCTCTCATCAAACCAGTATGTTCTAATCAGTATTCCACATCCTTACTACCTCCCGTTCCGATTTCCGTTGATGGTCAGCATGAGTTTGAGGTCGAGAAGATCTTGGACTCTAGATTCTGGAGGAGTCTCTGCAGCATTTGGTCCACTGGAAAGGTTTTGGTCCGGAAGAAGAGCTTGGATTACACTCTGATTTGCACGCTCCTCGTCTAGTTAAAGCTTTCCCCAGGAGTTTTCCAGGGAAACCTGGCCCGTTGGGTCCTGTGGCCCCCCGTAAGGGGGGGGGTACTGTCACGAACTTACCTGCCGCTCCGGTTCCCGCGCCGCACTGCCCTTCCGGTGGGCGGCGTCGACGTCATGACGTCACGCCGCCGACACGCCGGGCGGCCGAAAGTTTAAAAGAGCCGGTGTCCTCCTGGACCCGGTGCCCGATTGTAGCATTCTGCTACCTCCCTGCTCCTTTACTTACCTGCCTTGGATCCGCTCCTATACTTACCTTGCCTGCATCCATACTTACCTTGCCTGTATCCAGTACCTATCTTACCTGTTTCAGTGTCTCACCTGCCTGCATCCAGTTACTTACCTAGCCAGCATTCAGCCTACAGTTCCAACAGCACCATTGTTCCAGTATACAACCTTCAGTTCTCAGCAGCACCTTTGGTCCAGCCTACAGTACCCAGCAGCACCATTGTTCCAGCAGTCATCGCCTACAGTTCCCAACAGCCACCATTGTTCCAGTAAACACCTACAGTACCCAGCCGAACCTTGTTCCAGTATCCAGCCCTTCATTTCCCAGCGCAGCTCTGTATCCTGCCCTCCGAACTGTCAGCCTCCTCCTAAAAGCGTACTGTGAGTACCGGCCGTCCGGCCATTTATTACAATGGGTAGGATTTTTAGCTGACGATTAAACTGGGCTACCAGAGGTCTCTCTTCCCCAGCACACCATCTAAGGCTAACACTGGCAGTTAAGGCAGACCTACTGGTCTGGACATCCTTCTCTCATACAATGGGCGTACCTGCTGGCAGGAAAAAGAGGTGGACAACGGGGATTTAGAACTTTATACAGATGCATCTGGGGCCCATGGTTTTGGTGCCCTGTTTAAAAATGCTTTGTGCGCAGAGCCTTGGCCGCAAAAATGGGAAGAAAGGGGTTGGTGCAGGAATCTGACCCTACTGGAACTTTTCCCCATAGTGGTGGCAGTGGAGTTATGGGGTCAGGAAATGATCAACTGTAGAATTTGTTTCTGGTACGACAAGCTGGGAGAAGAGATGAGGGAGATCCGACATGGAACCCCTCGGTTCCGAAACTCCGGATTTCGGGACTTCGGAAGACATTTTTTCGATAATTTTCGAATGTTCCGGGCTATTTTCGATTATTTTAGAAAACAGCCTTGAACGTTCAAAAATCTTCGAAAATACGATTGGAAATTTTGAAAATGGTCTCCGTTCGGTTTTTTTTGGATAATTTTTGAATGTTCAAGGCTGCTTTTGAAAATTATCGAAAATAGCCCCAAAAATTAGTTCCCGTTTCGGATTTTCAGATCTTCTGGATTTTTCCAAGATCCGGAAAACTAATGAGTTTCGGCCATCTCTAGCTGGGAGTGGTCCAGGCCATTAATAACTTCTCTTCTTCTTCTCCTTTAGTTCTAGCACTCCTGCGACACCTGGTCCTATGCTGCCTCAAGTTAAACATCTGGTTTAAAGTCAGACATATCCCGGGAGTACAGAACTCTGTGGCTGATGCCTTGTCGCGTTTCCATTGGCAGGTTTTCCGGCGCCTAGCTCAAACAGCAGACGAGGAGGGATTGAAGTGACCGTGGATCCTTTGGCACATCTTAGAGGAGGCCTACCACAATTAATATAATCTTTAGTGGCCCCATCCACATGGGCCAGCCACGGTAAGGTGTGAGCAGAGTGGGTTGCATTGGGGCAGGGCTATGTCTACCAAAAAGATGAGGCGAGATTGGAAATTACTTTAGCTTACCTTACACAGCTGCACGAACAGGGTAGGTCAGCTTAGGTGCTTAGCTGGTGTTTCCTTCTTCCTTAAATTCCTCATGCTTTGGGATTCCACAAAGCAATTCGTGGTGTGTACAATTATCAAGGGGTGGAAGAAGAAACGTGTGTCTAAGGACACAAGACGTCCAATCTCTTTTATCTTATTGTCCTGTCTATTTACAGCCCTGCAACAAGGAACCAGGTAAATTCAGGCTAATCCACCACCTCTCCTATCCCCGAGGTAAAAGCGTAAACGACAGCATATCAAGGGAATTGACATCAGTCTCTTATGTCTCCTTATGTTTCAAACTATTCAGTTCCTTTCTGGAATGGATGGTTTGCTATGAGACAGGTTCTGGGACAATTATTCACTACCCTGTGGATTCCTGCTATCCACCTTCAGATACCTTAGGCACAGGATAGGCGTTTCCCTGTCCAAGGAAAAAACTATCGGCCCTTCCTCAGTCCTATAATTTCTAGTCATCGAGATTGACTCACAGGAGATGATTTTTTGGCTAACTCAGAAGAAATTACAGAGATCTTGGACTTGCTTGAGTTCTTCCTGGGGTCAAAAAAGGTGACATTGAGACAGGTTCAGTCCCTGCTAGGTTCCTTGGTTTTTGCATGCTGTATTATGTCCATGGGTGTGTCAACGAACTACCTGCCGCTCCGGTCCCGCGCCGCACTGCACTTCTGGGTGGGCGGCGTCGACGTCATGACGTCACCGCCGCCGACACGCCGGGCGCGGCGAAATTTAAAAGCCGGTGTCCTCCTGGACCCGGTGCCCGATTGTAGCATTCTGCTACCTCCCTGGCTCCTGTACTTACCTGCCTGGATCCTGCTCCTATCTACCCCTTGCCTGCATCCAATACTTACCTTGCCTGTTATCCAGTACCTATCTTACCTGTTTTCAGTGTCCACCTTGCCTGCATCCAGTTACTTTCCTAGCCAGCATTCAGCCTACGTTCCCAACAGCACCATGTTTCCAGTATACAACCTTCAGTTCCAGCAGCACCTTTGGTCCAGCCTACAGTACCACAGCACCATTGTTCCAGCAGTCAGCCTACAGTTCCCACAGCACCATTGTTCCAGTAAACAGCCGCCGTATAGATGGCCGAAACCATTATTTTTCCGGATCTTGGAAAAATCCAGAAGATCTAAAACCGAACGGGAACTAATTTTGGTCATTTTCGATAATTTTCGAAAGCACCTTGAACCTTCAAAAATTATCCAAAAAAAAAACGAACGGAGACCAATTTTCAAATTTTCCAATCGGATTTTCGAGATTTTTGCAACGTTCGAGGCTGTTTTCTAAAATATCGAAATAGCCCGAACATGTAGAAATATTCGAAAAATGTCGCTTTTTCCGAACATCCGGAGTTTCGGAACCGAGGGGTTCCATGTCGGATCTGCTCCTCACTCTTTCTCCCAGCTTTCTTACCAGAAACAAATTCTATCAATGTGATCATTCCTGACCCCATAACCCACTGCACCCTATGGGAAAAGTTCCCATAGGGTCAGATCCTGCCACACCCCTTCTTCTTCTTCCCATTTTTTGGCCAAGGCCTGCGCACAAAGCATTTTTTAACAGGGCACCAAAACATGGGCCCCATATGCCATCTTAAAAGTTCTAAATCCCCCTTTCCACCTCTTCTCCAGCAGGTTACGCCATTGTATGAGAGAAGGATTCCAGACCAACTAGTCCGCCCTAACTGCCATTTAGCCTTAGATGGTGTGCTGGGGACGAGAGACCCTTGGTAGCCCAGTTAATAACGTCAGCTAAAAATCCTCCCATGACTAATACAAGCATGCAAAAACCAAGGAACCTAGCAGGGACCTGAACCGTCTCTCAATTCACCTTTTTTGACCCCAGGAAGAACTCAGCAAGTCCAAGATCTCTGTAATTTCTTCTGAGTTAGCCAACATCATCTCCTGTGGTCAATCATCTCGATGACTAGAAATTATAGGACTGAGGAAGGGCCGATAGTTTTTTTCCTTGACAGGGGAACGCCTATCCTGTGCCTATGGTATCTGAAGGTGATAGCAGGAATCCGCAGGGTAGTGAATAATGTCCCAGAACCTGTCTCATAGCAAACCATCCATTCCAGAAAGGAACTGAATAGTTTGAAACATAAGGAGACATAATGAGACTGATGTCAATTCCCTTGATAGCCGTCGTTTAACGGCTTTTACCTCGGATAGAAGGTGGTGGATTAGCCTGAATTTACCTGGTTCCTTTTTGGCACCACTCTAGAGGCGATATACTGATATTGTGAGGGGCAGGTCAGTGAAGGACCGGCAATTCCGCCAAACATACTTTGTTTTGCAGCTTTCTTTGACAACATGTGGAAACTCAAGAAACAATTTTAATTAGGGAAAACTGTGGAACTGTGGAATAAACATAGGGGATACACAAACAGTATGAGAAGCCGGATCTAAGTAGGGGTCGGCCTTGGGTACCTTGGGGTAGGTGGCGAGCCACCGCTCCTTCTCTAGCACATCCACTGGTGTCCTCCTGCCTGCCCAATGCTGATTGTCGGGGTTGGGCACGTTGGGACCAAAAACACCAGTTGGCAGGGTGTCCCGAACCCCCGCAATGAAACAATCAGTGCTTAAACCTGCAGGAGACGCCAAATGACAGTGCCTTTCATTAAATAGCCACAGCTTCCACCCCTCCTTCATAGACAGCAGCTTCCGTTAAGCCCATGGATTGTGCTGTGGCCATTCCTGTTGGCTGGTGGCCGGAACCGCCCCCCTGGTCTGATGGATAGGCGCGATGAAACTCTTCATCGTATCTCCACCAGGCACGCCCCTGTGCACTTATAGTGCTGTTATCTGGTCAGTAGATGAAGAGCTCACGGCATTCTAGGGGCTTTTTTCCTAACAATGCTGGCCAGCACATAGAAGGCTTTGAGCCAGTTGCCAAAGGTTTTTTACCACCTTTGGCCTTCCCTTCTCCCTTCTCTTCTCGAATCTTGCGTTCCTTGTCCACAGACCACATTTTCGTGGATATCAAGGACCAGTCTATATATTCCCCCTCTAATTCTTTCCTCTTCAGTTAGGTGACCCCTCAACAGTGCTAGGCCGCAGAATATGCTTCCTTATAGCTTCTGCACTAGCTGCTTGAGGCACAGGCTGGGACGTTGTTGTCCCTCCTGGGTGCTGCTCAGGTGTCCGACCCAGCTGTGGGTGCCCCCATCTTGTCCAACAATGTTTCAAGCATAGTTAGTAGAGACCCCTCATTCTGGCTACCCCGAGCCCTCCCCACCTCAAGCTCCCACACAGGATACTCACCGCTCGTTGACACCGGCAAGAGCACCAGCACGGCTGCAGGTGCAGGAGTCACAGCAGGGGAGCCACCATAGATCGACGTTCCGGCCCGGCCCGCCAGGGGCTCGTCCTCCGGGGGAACGTGGTGAGTGGTGGGTCTTCTCCGGTCTGTGTCTCTTAACCGGCAGCGGGTAGCTGATTGGGAGCTTGACTCCTCGTTGAGTTTGGACGCCTGCCCGTCATTCCTTGACGCTCGGGAGTGATGGTAGAAACATTCCCCCACTCCTGGTGGGTGAATTGGCTCGTGTGGTGGCCTGTTCTTTGCTTTTCTTACCTGCCAGGCAGGAGAGACTGTAACTTGAATCCACTGATGGATCCCTCCTCCCCCTTTTGTGATGCATATCGTTCCTTCCGCTTAAAAACCCTCGGTTTTGCGTGCCTGAACCTCTATCGCTGCCGGTGCGTGTCCCCTGTGCAGTACTGGATTAACCCACTTGCACCTGATTCTAAGGGCCCTATCTCCTTCCTCTATGGAACCCCCAGAAACTCTCCTTGGGCTCTCCTGTTCTATCCTCCGCTTTGCTACTGTTAGAGGCCACCTGGTCATCGCGGGATTAGCGGATAACACCAGTGCGGTTCTGTACCTACTTGTTACCCCTTCCTGGGACGTGTAGGCTCTGGTGAGCCAGAATGTGATGACAGCCTGTGATGTTGTTGGCCCCTCCATTTGTGCCGCAGAACCCGTAGCAACAGATGGAGGGCCTCTATTTACTAAGCCTCTGAATATTTGAGCTTCTTAAAGACCCTTTACCGGCGTGTAGCTGATTGGGGGCTGGGACTAAACCTGAGGAGGGCAAAATGGTGTGTTGGCCTGCCCGGTGTCCCTTTTTGAGGACCTCCTGGTCAGCACCTGAGAAGCCCTGGCTTGTTATCAGGCTGTTCAGCACCCCAAGAGCTGCTTACCATTCTGCCCCATCTCTTAAGTGGGGAAAGAAATTGGAAGGGGGGAGCGAGAGGAGGGGGTAGATCTGTAAATGCTGGGGCATGCATTTGCGTTTCTTTAAATAATCGGGGTTTGCTAGTTATCTCTAATTAAAAGATTTGTGCTACTATGTAATAACTATGTTTCTCCAACCTGGCAGGGCGTAACTGCAGAGATTGGAGGCCAGGCCCCTGACCCCCCTCCCCAATTAGCTGCTTAAAGACCAGACCTGACTTCCAGTTTAGTTTCCGGTCTTTTAAACAGCTGATTGCAGAATGTTTCATCAATACACATGCTGTTTAAAGCAGTAACAGGCTTGTGGCACACAAACCCCTCCCCCCATGGTCGCAGGGGTGGCGGGGGCAGTAGTTACACCACTGGGACCCCATATATCAGACTGATCTTTAAAGTAAATAATCAGTATGGATTCATGAGAGTAGATCTCAACGGATCCTCATACGGGAACTTCTATTCTATGCTAGACTGACTATTGTGCTACTGTGAATGGCTCCCCAGGCACCCAAAATAAAAGGATGAAGGCAGCGATTAGGTCAGCAACTTCATTCATCCAGCTCATATATCTAAACGGGGGGGGGGGGTTTCAGACAAAGTATGAAATATTTAAGCCATGGTATGATTACCGGCATGAATACTGGTGTTTTTAAAGAGTTAGTGTTCTAATAGTGTGTAATTTTTGAATCTTGCAACTCAATATAATATTAGATATATACTTTATTCTGGCTTCATTTGGTAGTATTTGTATACGTTTGAGTGGTCTCTATATTAAATAGTATGAACACCTAAGTATGCTGAGCTATTATTCTCTTGCTTTCAACACTACAGTCCTTCCATGTTCCCTGTTTTTACTGATAAAGTGCATTCCACCCCCATTAACTAAAAATCCCTATTGTTGGCCCCACTGTGTAGTGTTAACAATCCTTACCTTCTCTTCCTGCTCCTTATGGTTGTCCTTGCAGGCCCTAAAGAAAATCCAGAAAATGAAGAGTAGGAGCCTGTCCTGTGGTGCAATCTGTACCTGCCACTTCCTGCTCCTCTGAGAGGACTTGCGTGTGGCAGTGGGCTCCCTCTGGATCCCTCTGCGCGGCATCTGTTGGAGGGGGATTGGTATAAAAAGTTATGCAACCACTCAACCCTAAACGCTCTTTAAAACATCTAAATCAGCACCTAAATGTACTATACAACTCATTTTGCCTCAGCTCCCTCTGCTGACCAGCAGCCGCATCAGTGATTGGCTGAGTCTCACGTGGCTGCCTTTCCAGATCCTTCTGCTGTTCTGTGCCAAGAGAAGCAGAAGAGTGTGTGCTAATGCACGCTATAGTTTAGTCAAAGCCTGACAGTCAGGAATGTCAGGTGAATCAGCATCTCACAGTTAGTGCTTTGTTTCCCGGCTCCTTAACAGTACATTGAAAACAGGGGTAAGACATAGATCCTTTACTTGTTCTTCAATTAATGTCAAAAGAAAGGACACCTTTTGAGTGAACTAATCCTTTAACTTACCAAAGTTGGTATATTAGATAATAGATTAAATCAGAGGACACAATGCACGTGATTTAAGATAGAACAATAAGTTTTTTTCTTCAGGTGCAACTGTCTTCCAAAGATGTGGAACTGCAAGCGCATTAAATAGCTTTAGAGTAGTCTGGTAAGTTTCTGAAATTCGAAATATTGAAAATTACTAATGTTAATATATATGGGAAGATGTAATACTCTCCACATTCTCCTTCTGGGTTCTCGTGCTGCAGTAATCACTTACTTACAGGGAGTTACTGCATCTCGGAGACCCAGAAGATAAGGAGCGTGGAGGTAACTTCTCTAATTATAGGCATTTGTTTGCAAAAAAACTATAACGCTAGCTAGTTAATCACGTGTGCCTGTGTCGTTATAAACAAAATGTATAAATTATAATACAACTGATCTGGGCACAGTAGCGAATACTATACTAATTAGTATGCTGCCCCAAGATTAGGGTAAGATGCTAAAGAGTATAGGCAAATAGTCTTATGAAAATAGAGGAAAAAACCAGCACACAGAGGCCGAGGCCACACTACAAATGCACCAAATTTCACACAATCGTACGCAATTGTGTGCGCGATTCTTGTGCGTTTTGATCTTGCGCATGCGATTTTGGCATTTTCCGTTATGGAACCGCATGCGCTAAGGAACTAAGTGTATTTTTAATGTTTTTAACTATTTTTAATTGTATCATATAAGCTAGCACTGTCTCAGATCCCCATATATGCACATTAAAGGGATTTTTATATACCAATTTTCCACATCCATTAAGTGTGCTTGATTGATTCCTCTATTTGATTAAGGTTATTACAAAATGGCACAGGCCCCCGAAAATGTCGTTAATCTCACGTAAACCAATATTTCTTGGGGAGTGTGGGTTTAACTTAAAGGTAACTGTGGTCCAAAAATGACTTTAGGTAAATTGACAGGAATTGCTTCCTGAGGATTTTTTCCTTTCATTATTTATTTTACATTGTTTTTGAAGATATTTACATTTATATGTGTGATATGGTTGCAAGCATCACCAGATCCCCCTGCACTTCCTGCTTCCTCACTGAAACCATGTGACAGCCCTCTTCTGTGTTTTCCTCCTCCTCTGGGCCACCAGGGCCCCTCCCCTTGCAGCCCCTTGGGCCTTTCCCTTGCAGCCTCCCGGAGCCCCCCCACTCGGGTCCCCGGACCCCCCCACTCAGGGAGGGCCACAGACCCACGAGTGTGCGGAGCCACAGAGTCCATGAGCGGGAGGGGCCACAGGGGGCTGCAAGGGGAATGGGACACAGGGCCCCATGATTGGGAAGGGCAAGCAAGTGTCCCAGGCATTTAAAAAAGCATGATGTGGGCTGTGCGTCTGTTCTCCCCACCCCCTCCTAACCCTTCAGTCATGCACTGAAGCATGTGCCAACCGCAGATTAGAGGAGAACAGTATTTCTGACCGCAGATTCAGAACCTCCCATCCCCTAACTTTCTGATCAGTGATTTCTCTTCTATTTTGGGCTGTGCAGCACTAGAAGGTGGTTGATGGCTCATTTTTAAAGGTAGGAACCTGGCCTTTCATTTAAAATAAAATTGTTTGAGACCACAGTTCCCCTTTAATTTTTATACCCTATACTATGGGATATTACATCTCACCAGATAGTTCTGGTTTATCCAGGGATCCTTTCCGATTGAACATTAGATCAGGATGAGTTTTTTTTACCCCATTAATTCTTTTTTTTTTTTTAACATCTACTTTTTGATAACCTCTGTTAGGTAGGGTCTATATGAGCAGGCAAAAAGGTTAGACTAGATGTATGTACCGTATATACTCGAGTATAAGCCGAGGTTTTCAGGCTTTTAAAAATAGCCTCAAACCCGACCTCGGCTTATACTCGAGTCACAGCTAAAATCTGCAGGAAAATGGCAAGTTTTTTTCACTTACCGGTACTGTACCAGCCCATAAGGTATCTGCACAGCCTTGGACAAAACCGCTGGACAATCGGAGGGGAGCCTGAGCTTGTACACCGGCAAGGATCATCGGGAGGACATCGGAGCTGCACGAGAAGCAGGGCACAAGCACAGAGAAGCAGAAGCGCACGGGCGCGGCACTTAGGCGTGGGCGCGCCATTACGTAAGTGCATACCGGTACCTGTAGTGCAGCCGGAATGGAGGAGTCAGGAATGAGGTCTCCCTGTCCGGGTCCTGTGCGACCGGTATCACACAACCAGTACACTTAAGTTATAATTACCGTACATATTCTGATGCTTTTATTGTTGATCATTGTAATAAGATTGTGATAGGCATGTTAGTGAAATTCAATAACTGCCCTGAAAATCCCCCCTAATCACAGTGTAGAATATCTTGTCACTCCATGTCCCATACTCTGTAACAAGGCCACTGAGACTTACCGGTACCTATAATGTGTCCTGCTAGATGGATTTTTTTTTGACAACTGTGATGTGATGATAGTACAGTCATAACCGTCAGTACAATGTGCTAAAAAGGGTTATAGGAGAGATTCAGGCTAATTGCATTCCTGCAGGCATGCAGGTTTTCCTTTATGCAGGCACACTAAAACTTTCTGGATTAGGAAAATTATGTTTGACTGTTTGCCAATACAAATGTTAGGAAACTACAACTCCCCAGCATGCTTTGTTGCTGGGAGTTGTAGTTTCCAACATCTGGAGTGCCTCAGAAAGATGAGTTACAGAGTTTGGAATTTTTTTTTTTGAACTTGCAGTAATCAGTGCCTCACTTATGGTAACTACGGAAACTCTGCTCTGCTCTTAAGGTATGGGGTTCAAGTTTTCTTACTGGCTTTCTGTGTATTTTTAATCTGTTAGAAACGGTTTGATCGTGGAAGAAAACAAAACCAGATCTTACGACGCTGGCTTTAAATTCACGTTGTTTTCAAGAGCAGAGGAAAGCAATAATTCTGTTGCAGGACGGAATTTGGCGTTGACGAAAACAGGTTTCGAGTTTGGCGAAAAATGAAGTCGCGAATGGAGAAGATGCCAAGTCAAAAAAGGCTCGTCGTGGTTTAACAACCTCATATGGGGCTCTAGAGACTGACTTGCATAAATGGGTTGTGAATGTCGTCAAAATGGATACTGTGTAACACGCATGGGAATCCATTACGTGCCCTTCCAAATGCTAAGACGAGTAATATAAAAACAGCGGGTATTGAGACTTCGTTGCATCAGCTGGATGGTGACCCGATTCATGAATAGATTTGGACTTTGCTTGCGCCAGAGAACGAATATATCACAAAAGGCTGCCACAGATCTTGAGGAAAAGGGTCATGTCATTTCCATCAATTCATTTATACAAAAAAGCTTTATAATTATGACCTCGGAAGTATCGGAATATGGATGGAACAGCAATGACTTTTGATCTTCCAAGCAACAGAACCGTGGCAATCCTTGGGAGAAAAACTATTTCTTAGAACAACCGGTAATGAAAAAAATCATTTCACGTGGTTTCTGGCATGTTTGGGCCAATGGAGTCAAGCGGGCCTGTTATTATATTTAAAATGAAGACCTTGCCTAAAAATGCCAAATTCCCCCCCCGAACGAATCACTGTCCGCCCACATGTTAAAGGCTGGATGTGATGACAAGGACAAAAAATGGCTAGAGGAATTTGGAATGGACGACCAGGAGTAGCTTTAAAAAAAAACACCCTCACTGCTAGTTTGGGATATGTTGTAGAGCCCATATATGTGAAGATGTCAAAACAATGGCTAAGTCATTTCAAACCACTTTGGGCTTTTTAATTCCAGGTGGGCTTACATCTATTTTACCACCCTGGATTGTCTATAAACAACCTTTTAAAGACGTGTGCGAAAAATGTGGCACGAATGGATGTCGTCAGGTCAAGCCAATTGACAACAGGTGGAAATCTTATGAGCCTGACATAGATTAGTAGCAAAGGGGTACGAGATGCATGGGAGGACTTCCAGAAGACATAATCAAACATGCTTTTTCAGAATGCGGTATAAGTAATGCCATGGATGGTACAAGATGATGTTTTGTTTCAGCACAAGCAGCAGTGATGAGGAAGATGTAAATATTGATGATGGTGAGATAATTGTCTATGCAGTATGACATTACACTAGATGAATTTGAGGCACTATTTGGAGAAACCGATGATGAGGAATCTGACTTTGAAGATTTTAAGAGTACCGCATGTTTCATATTGCTGTTCAAGCCATTGAACTTTGATTCAGGAAAAGGTTCCCAGTAAAATATTTTTCCATACCGTACTTGTTTTTGCGGTACCGGTATTTTTATGGGTACTGGTATGTTTGTGGTATCTAATGTTGCTTAATGCTACGGTATACTGACTACAAAACAGGTTGTTTTATTTGAAAATAAATACTCTAAAATAAAACTGACCTCCTCTTTATTCCATGATCATTTTCTAATCATTTTAGGTAATTACAGTTTGGCAGTAGTGGTGATGTTTCTTCTTCCTACCCTCGGCTTATACTCGAGTCAATCAATTTTTATTAATTTTCCAGGTAAAAATGGGTACCTCGGCTTATACTCGGGTCGCTTATACTCGAGTATATACGGTAATGTCAAAGTAACTTAATGAATCTTTTCTGTATTTTTAGAGCTGCCAGAAACTTAATCCCTTTCTGTTACCAGTGCTTCTTTCACATTCACTCTTCTTGTGTCATGGACTGCCCAGTACTAGTTAGTATGTATTTCTCCTCTCTGTGCCATTCCCTCCTAGATTCTGTGACCAGCTAATGGGCAAGAATGTGCAGTGGAACGGTCTGTGTCTAAGAACTGAGCTACAAACATCATTTACAATGGGATTGTGTGGCTACATTGAAAGCACACTCCCTTGCTATGGAATATGCCAAAGGAAGTGGTTGATTGATAGCTCTTTACTGCCTGGCTGTGCCACAACCCCCTTAATCAAGTGAACTTCAGAGCTTCTTGTATGCCTCCCCCAACTTTGCTGAGAATTCGGGACGATACTGTTTTCCTTCTTTCTTGGATAAGTTGCACAATGCTATTTTATAGCATGAGGCTGTGAGTACCTCCTTTTTTAAAGGTATTTCCATTTTATGCTCTGTGGAGACTTTTTGTGATAATTTAATTAAAAATGGAAAGTACCTGGGGCAGGGAGGTCGGATGATATTTCCACTCCACAATATGGTTTTGTTGAGGAGATAGAGCACTAACAGTTTTCTTTGCCAGCTTAGTCTGGACTTAGTTCTGTATTAATGATAGTGCTGAAGCCAGCAGAAAAATGGCAGATCAGTTTTCTTTGTGCTGGTGCTTCTAACAGAAACATATTGGGAGGTAGGAATTACCAGTCCTATCTCCCTGTCCCAAATCATTTTCATATCATACACGATAATGATCCTATAAGCACCACCTCACTTAAGCTGTTTAGCTGTTTGGTATCTTAAAAATTCTGTAGTTTCAACAAGTGGAGTTCCTGAAAGCCAGACGGGAGTTTTGGTAACTAGATTTAATGCATGGTAGGGTTCTACCTCTAAACCGTAAATTAATTATTCTTTTACTCTGCATTTGTAATCTTTGTTCCTTAAACTATACACTAAGGGTTTAACAATGGGGTAATAGCCACAAACAAAAGAGACAGAAGTTTATCCGTTTCTTGTAAATCTGGAGTATCTGGTTTTAGGTAGAAACTTAATGTTTGTCCCACAGTATAAACAACCAACCGTGATATGGGAGAACAGCTGGAGAAGACTTGAGTTTACGTCTGTAGAACTGATCTTTAATACAGAAGATATTATGCATGCTAGGAGGTAGAATAAAATAAGGGCAGGGCCCCAAAGAGCAACCCTATGACATTTATTAGGATTCTAATATTTTTAGTGTTGCGCAGAGATTTCCAAAAGGGATTTTACTTCACAAAGAAATGATTGATTTTCTGGTCACGCACAAAAATATCAATTTTGGACACCAGCCAACAGTACATCATAGAATTGGTGCCGCGATGAGCCAGAAACGCAGCCAAGAAACACACAGCTTTTCTTCATGATGATACAGTAACGCATGGGAATTGCAGATGGCCACATAGCGATCGTGTAAGCCATGAATGTTAACAAAAGAAATTCCGCTGTACACATAACCCGTATGGATACATTTGTGTATACAGCCTGGTAAGAGATCCTGTTGTTTCTGTTAACGTGATGTCTATCAGCTTGTATGATGGCAGTGACATAAATAATGTCTGGACAGACAGTTACACAGAAAAAATACATTGGAGTGTGTAACTGGGCACCAGACACCAAGACAATAATAACCATGTTTGCACAGAGAGTGAATACGAGTAATCCATAAAACTGAAAGTGAAAATCACAAGTTGTAGATTTTGGATGTTAGAAAATCCTAAGATAGTCTGAAATCTCTTGTAATGTGTAGTTTCCCATTTCATCCATGAGTCCACCTTTTAAAGTGACGATAAAACCTAAACGTTCTAGAAATCAGTAACAATATTCCA
Source organism: Hymenochirus boettgeri (assembly GCA_019447015.1). Classification (NCBI taxonomy): domain Eukaryota; kingdom Metazoa; phylum Chordata; class Amphibia; order Anura; family Pipidae; genus Hymenochirus; species Hymenochirus boettgeri. The sequence goes on along the minus strand of CM033471.1, from coordinate 238,364,359 downwards.
ACATATTGAATATATATATATATTCCATATATAATATATTCTAGATTACTGGGGGGGAAAGTTGAACTTGCCAGTAATAAATACATTAATAAAATATTTTTTCTTAGATATAGTCAATAGTTTATCAAATATGATAGGGAACTCAATGATTTTTGAATATAATATCACAACGACTATTCAATATTGAACATCCAAAATTCTTAATCGAATACTCTATTCAACTTGAATATTGGATACGAAATTTGAATATTGCAATAACGATTAAATATTTGCTCAATATTGAAATATTCAAACGGATGAGAAAACGATTCAAACTTAGCTCCGATATGATTCTATTGGGGTTGGTTATTACTGTATTTCGAAAATTCGGAATCCGATTCGCGAAGAAACCGCTGGTTTTGAAAAATTTCTAATAAACGAAAAATGACATATTAACTAAAAGACGAATACCCTAGTAAATTTAAGGAACTTCCTCTGTGACTAATCATCAACTACAATGTAAGAGGACTTTACAACTTGTATATTCATATGGGTATCTGTACTAAGAGTGGAATAAGCACAATCATGCAACTGTAGTGTTTTAAAGTTTGGACATTCATCTAAAGACACATTCCGTCTTAAAAAATGTAAAAGCAAACTAAAATAAGTAGTTAATTTTTACGAAGATAGGCAGAAATTCATCTCGGATAACATTTTCCATTGGCCATTAGGCTAAGAAAATAAGTAAATTGCAATATTAAAGTATGATAGAGGATGTGCCTGAATATAACAGAGGAAGGCCAAGTACTGTATGATTAAGTGCATTCCATAAAATCCAACTTGTTAAAGTGTAAGTTGTGTAATGTATACTTAGTATTCTACATATTTTCTCCCATTAGGAAAAATAGTGATTTCATCCCCCTTCTGCTGTCCTGCTTGTTGGCAATAGGGAGCGACATTTCAGGTTCTAACAGTCCTTCATTCTTCCCAGGATGCACCATTCCTTGGAATGTTTATAACAGTTATTTTCTATGATGGCTGTTGGTGGGTCAAAGATGCTACTGAGCAACTGATGAACTCCAGGCGGCCGGCAAGGGCAAGACCATAAACGTCTATATTAGGGGTCCAAGGCAACGAGAAGTCCGTATTTCAGTGCATTTATGTATACACAGACACACAATGCTGCTATAGGCAGATTAGGTCATTGGGTATGAATAAAATCTGCTCTTTTTCTGAAAAGTAAGGTATTTCACTGAGCTTTCCCTTTAATGTAGGTCTTTAAATGGACACCTAAAAAAAAATACCTACCGCCTCAACCTCTGACATTGTTGAAGAACGATATTAATCTGCGTTCCCTGTCCTCTTCTCTCTAACCGTCTGCCTCCCTGGATAAGGGCACAAGCTTGCATATGCCAGAGAGATGGTTTCAGTTTATTCTGCAGCTTTAATATCTAGTAAAAGTATCTAAAAGGAATTTATGCCATGGTATAATTTTGAGATGGTAGCAGGCTTTGTGCGCACACACTCAATGCATTTCAAAAGTGTGGATTTGTAAAATCTGCAGAATTTATACAAACGATAATATTTTAAAATCCTCTAATGAAGTACTGTACAGGATTATAGTTTATTCAAGAAAAGGTAGGGAACACAGATTGAGTGGGATAATTTACTTTAATATCTTAAACAAACCTTCTTTTTCTTATGTGATACACGCACTTTTAATACAAGATACAGTCATTTTTTTAAAAAGAGTGCCAATTAACTGACAGGCAAACATGCTCATATGATTTTAGGGGCGGTAAACTGAATCATTAATCATACGGTATAATTTCGGTATTATACCATTCCGATCTGTATATGCTTATTTGTGATGCTTTTAAATGAATGATTAGAACGTACAAGCCTACGGTTGTTCTACCACCAAAAACACGATCCCTTACTTGATGAAAAGGTAAATTAAGAAAATTATTTACTTTAATTATACCCTAGACATTTGCTGTAATCACTTGCTATGTCCATTAAGGGACCCTAAAGTGAAAAAAAAAAAATACTTTGCCTATCATTTCTATATTTTTATAGATGCCAGGAGATTGATCCCTTTCGTTCTCCTCTCTCTGTGCCAAGACCTTTCCAAAAGTGAGACTCAACTAGAAAGGTACGCATGTGCAGTGGAGATATCTGTTCATATAGCCAATAGCATTCACCTGTTGATTTGTGTTATAGTGATGAATAGTGCAAGCAAAAGCCTGTATGGGATGGAAAGCAGCTGGCGAAGCTGGCTACCTCCTCTTTAGCTGTAGGAAGTTTGAAGGGGAGTGTGTGTTGAGTGGGGGACTTTGGAATTAAGTTCTTTATGCTACAGGCCAAGTCCCAGTGAGTTCTTTAGATTCTTCCTTTGAATTAAAATTTGACCTTTTTAACCACAACAGTAAATGCACATGGTATAAAATGGTTGTCCGGCACATACTGTACACACATAGATACATTCGGTTCCTAGATTATAAGTAGGTAAAAAATTTTGGTTTTATAACATAAATATAATAAAATTAACCGGAGCAGGACCCACCCAAAACCACACTCCTTGTTTCTTACTTTCCAAAGTTGCATTCTTTGGAAAGTAGGTAAAAGGAAAGTGGAAGTTTGGGGGGGTCCTGCACACCAGTATGTACCAAATTTGATTTAGGGGTGGACGTGCCCTTAATATGTTGTGGAATCGTTAAAATTTGTAGCTATAAGTGTGAAAACGTCTGAACTTGCGTCTATAATGGGATATTACATATATGTATGTACACTTGAAAGGTGCGTAAATTGTATACATAATAATTACTTCGGCATATCTGATAACACACATGAGACCTAATTATGTTGCTATAATACTTGTAGGGCTGAACACACACTAAGCATTGTTGTTTGATTGACATTTCCTTTTCTTGGTATCTGCAAATGTCAAACTCCTAGAAACAATAAACAAAGAAAAGACTACAACATTACAATTAGTATTGCCTAAAAAATGTGCCCTTGTAGCTAAAAATTACATTGAGCGTGCCATGCAAGTCCTCTGCCACACAAAATGCTTGTCTTTTGGAAATTTTTTATTTCCTGTGCTCTCACATTGCTAGGATGCTTTTTGTGTGGTGTGGTATTTTCCTTTTCATCTTGATTTTTTGGATCCTAATCTGCTGGCTTGGATAATTTAGGTCTAAAATTTATTTTTATTAAAAAAGCAGAGGCAAGCAATTGGTACATCCGAAAGGACCCCCACCAATACCGAAACACAAGAAAAAGCGAAATACATATACGATAGTGCAGTGCAGTGAAGAAGGGCTTATGATTTGTATGTGGGGAGACCAAACAGCAAACTGAATCAACGTATCGGCCCAGTGACAGAAGAGCCAATTCCTCGGGTCAGGATCAGCCGTGTACCTGCATCGTTAAGGATAAAGGACATACCTTGGACGTGTGTAATGTTAACACTTTTGGCAAAGGGAAGTGAGCTTGTTCAAGAGAGTGTTAGGAAAGGCCATTTATGTGAAATAAAGAACCAAGCCTAATAGAGGTGGGGGGTTTTCGACACAACTATCTGCCATGTAAATGCTGTATTTGACACCTTTGCTGCGCGGAGTTCATATAACCACTTTAGCCACATCCAATCCGTCCTTACAATGGCTGTGATATGCTTGATGGGGATTTCAGTCCAGGGTACATAATTGCCACAGCATTCTTGTACAAGTCATTCTGAATAAGAAGCCAATCGGTAGACTAGCAAAACGTCTTTCAAGAACAAAACTTCTAGTCCAGTTGATCTAATTGAATAAAACAGATATACAATGACCAGGGATGAATAAGAAACCTTCACAAGTTAGCAGTGAATTGCGACTTAAAAAGCTGCCCGTGATTTAAAGCAATTAGTTCAATAACTTGGCAAATTATTTTAAGCCCAGCAGCCACGTCCGCGTTGCTGATCTGCTGGGTATAGCTTTTTAACCTTAGTAAATTCCTTCGAAGAGAGTTAATTCTCTTAGTAACAGTACCATGCCTTTAATGAGATGAAATGCTGTTGCTGTTCGCTTACTGTATTGGAAATGGGGGACTCTCAGCTTAAGTACATTGAACAAATGGGCCACGTGGGCGAGCACCAATTTCCCAGAGGCTTGGTGCAAAAACTTTTCCCCCCCCCCCCCAATGCAACAAGCAAAAACATAATTACCAAAGATGGGGTAGTATACATCCACACAGTGTGACAACTAGAGACCAAATCAATTAATATGTAAAAACAATGAGAGCTAGTGAACTACATAAGATGCCATATGGTATATAATTCTACCAGCATGAAATCATGGCTAGCCCAGATGTAAAGGCATAGCTAGCAGCATATTTAAATCATAACTGAAGTGTTAGGCCATTGCATTGGGTACGGGTGTTGTAAAAAAATATAAACCATTGTAGCCACAGATCGTGTTGTATATTGTCATATTAAAACAGGCTCAGTAAACATTGAAACAATCTCCAATCTTCCCATGTAAAAAAAACAATCTCAGTCTCCCATGTAATGGCGCGCATTTAAAGCAAGAGTATGAATAGGCATTGCAACTTATTCTACCTCAACATTTGCAGGATATGCTACTGGCCAAATCTGTGTCACAACATTCTTCCCAACCAAAATGCTGATGTTACCACGCTTTTGAGACCGGAGAGGAAGGGGGAAAAAAAATATATGTACAACAAAATACCCCAAATGAGGAAATGTGAATTGATCAAAATTTTAATGATGTTGTAACCAGTCCTACCTTTTTTCTGTTTTCTGCTTATCAATAAAAAACTGTCCACAAGGAGCGAGGAATTTTAAAAAAATGCTGATGTTTAAAGACTTTATACCGCACTTTGGTCCTAACAGACAAATGCACTTTTGGAAGTATTGTTCCCTTTTCTGGGTTATAGGCGCCCTTCACTGATAAATTTAAAGCAAAACCCACATTGTGTAAATAAATCTATTGCAGTAAACAGCCTTTTATAATAGGTTGTTTTCAGATACTGATTGTGTATAATACATAGATACTGTGTCCTGTCTACTAATTAACACATTATTAAATTACATTCTAAAAAACCGCAAGGAATTAAAACTAGCAAAAAGAATTTTAATTCTGGCTGAAAAACTTTTCGAAACTTAAAATGTTGGAGTCCTAGGAATATTCAATGAGGTTATACAAATATTTGATAGGAACATCAAATATTTTTTGAAATATCTACAAAGACTTCAATATTGAACATAAAATCTCTATATCGAATACTTATTTTCTTCAAACTTTGGAAATATGATACGCAACCTTTGAATATTCAATAACGAATTTAGATATTGCTCAATCTTTGAATATTCAACGGAATGAGAAACTATCATACTTGCTCGAATGAACTTTATTGGGTTTGTTTATTACTTGTATTTCGACAAATTCGGAAATTCGAATTCGGAAAAGAAACCAAGCGGTTGTGAACATTCTAAAAACAGTAAAAAATGACATAGTAACTATAAAGAAATACCCTAGCTAAATATACAGGAAACTCCTCTGTGACTTAAGATCCATCAACTACAATGTAAGGAGGCACTTATCACTTGTATATTCCTATGGGTATATGTGAATATAGAGGGGAATAAGAACATATAATGCAACCGGTAGTGTTTTAAAGTTGCATCATCTAAAGAAACGTCCTCTGAAAAAATGTAAAAGGCAAACTAAAAATAATGTAGTTAATTTTTACAGAAGATAGGGCAGCAATTATCTCTGGATTAACATTTTCCATTGGCATAGCCTAAGAAACATAAGTAAATGGCAATATTAAAGTAGATAGAGGAATGTGCCTGAATATAATAGAGGACAGCCAAGTACTGTAATGATAAGTGCATCCATAACTCACTAGTTTGTTTTAAATTGTAATTTGTGTAATGTATATTAGTTATTCTAACATATTTTCTCCATTATGACAAATCAGTTGAGGTCATAGCCATTTGCTGTCCCTGCTGTTGGCATATGAGCTGACATTTCAGGTTTAACAGTCCTTCTCTTCCCAGGTGCACCACTTCCTTGGAAGTTCATAACAGTTATTTACTGATTGCTGTGGGTGGGCACAGATGCTTATGAGGCAACGAATCAACCCAGCGCGGGTCAAGGGCAAGACCCTACAGTCTCTATTAGGGGTCCACGCAAACGAGCAGGTCCGTCTTTCCGTGCGTTATTTATACACAGACACAACTGCTGTCTAGGCAGATTAAGGCATTGGGAGACAAAAAAATATGCTCCTTTTTTCTGAAAGAAGTACATTGAGATTTGCACTGGAGCTTACACCCTTTAATGTAGGTCTTAAAAGGACGCGACGCACCTTAGAAGAAAGAGAGAGAAAAGCAGCACATAGCTCGAGCGAGTGCTAAAGAAGACAGCTGACATGTTTGCTCGTAGGCAGAACAGGGAATGGCCGTGAACACCGTAGGGTGTATTTGCTCACACATGCTGCGTTCCTTGTCCTCTTCTTCTCAACCATCCTCCCCTGTAAAGGTCTCCCACAAGCTTGCATATGCACAGAGGAATGGGTTCAGAGTTTATTCATAGCTTAAGGATCTAGTAAAGTATCTAAAAGGAATTTATGCTGTTATTAATTTGAGGATGAGCAGGCTTTGTGGCACACACTCAACATGCATTTCAAAGTTGGTGGGGATTTGTAAAAATCTGACAGATTATACAAAGATAAATTATTTTAAGACTCTCTAAATTAAGTACTGTACAGTATATAGTTTATTCAAAAGAAAATGAGTAAACACAGATTGATGGGATAATTAATTAATTATTTAAACAAATACCTATTCTTATTCGTATGATACACGCACTTTTAATACAATGATTACAGTTCATTATTTAAAAAAGAGTGGGGGTGCCAATTACTTGACAGGCAAAACATGCGCATATGATTTTAGGGCGGTAAATGAATAATCATACGGTGAATTTCGGTATTTATACCTTTTCTATCCTTTATTCTGCGTACTCTTGTGATGCTTTTAAAACTGAATGATTAGAATGTACAAAAGGAAGGCATACTGTGTCTACAACCAAAAACCGTCCCGACTTGATGAAAGGTTTTAATTAAGAAAATAATACCTTAAACTTATACCCTGACATTGCTGTAAGTCAAATTTCCATCTTTTCCTAAATGACCTTACGTGCAAAAAACCTTGGGGACCGCAGTTGTCCCCGTTCATTCAGTTCTTATGGCAGAGTAGGTACGTTCCCTTGCGAACATGTCTCCACGGCACCTGTGTGGCGGGTTTTCCCATCTGTAAGCGCTTGCAAAGGCGATCGGGGAGAACCGCGCTTTTTCCAACAGACATTCGAGAGAGGGCTCCCTCAGCCATGTCTCACTGCTGCACGTAGTAATATCAGGTTTGTCTAGTGATGCTCGCACAGATAACACACAGGCCCCAATGCGATGCTAGGGTCTAATGAGATGCAATGTGAGAATTCCCAAAAATGCTTGATATGGGATGGAAGCAGAGTCGGTAGACGGATGTACCTCCTCCTTTTAGCGGTCGGAGTTTGATTGAAGGGGAGTGTGTGTGTAGTGGGGGGACTTTGGAATTCATTCTTTGGTACAGTGCCAACACAGGACAGTGTTTAGGGCTGAAAAGTTGCCGTGACACAGAAAGTTTCCCAAGTGTGACTGATGCATTGATGAATCTATTACATAGTGGATCATTACAGTAGCACTGGGGGGCATATTTAGGCGAAAAGTCATCGAAAAGTTTTCCCAAAAAGCCAGTTAACGCGATTTAAAAAAGGTGGTGGCGGTAATGGTGGCGAAACTTTTCCGCGACCAATCGCTTAAAACCTTTTCACCATAACTTCGCCATACAGAGAAACGGTATTTGAGCACAAAAGGGAGCAAAAAGACATAACGCGAATTTTATAAAAAAACTAAAAGTGTGTTGTTCGCCTTAAATGGAGCAGAATATTATTGCCAACTTGAAGGTGTTAGCGAAAAGGCATTTTTTGACATGTATGTTGGGGATTTTGATTTTTCATGATTTTTTTTTGTCACATATATGGAGGATAGATTTTCAATTTGCTAAATTATTTACTTTCCACAGACTTATTTGGACCATAACATTTAATTCGCCTTTTTTAAATTTTAGCTGTGACTTGAAAGAGGTCTGCTATTTGGTCTTTCATGTAAAAGCACCAGCAACCCGCTTTTGGTTTTTTTTAGGGGCACAATTAGGCTCACATTGTTGCATTTACAAGCAGGCCAATGTGTTAGCATTCAGGGGTGTTGCTTTATGCTCTGCTTTTTGGTAGTGTCAAAAACTATTCTGTCGTTCGCCTTTTAATGCGCGTTCGTCTTGCTAATGCTGCGCGATCGCTTTTGAATGCGTGATCGCCTTTTGGATATGCGCATCGCCTTGACTGTGCGTTTACGTTGTAATAGGCGTGGTTGTCAACTTTATTATTTTTCTTTCTCTCGCATATGTATACACCGTGTGTTTCTTGGGAAGTTGCCACGACTCCAATTTTGCACGCCAGTCAGCTCTCTGCCGCAAGTTTACAAGCGACAGATCCAGAGGGCTGTTGTGGATAAGTGTTCTTTTCCTACAATTTCAAGGGCAATGAACTTACAGAGATTGGTTTGGGTTCAAAATAGGAGACGCAGGGTAGTGGGGATTCATCTGGCTATGAACCCCACTGAGGATCCAGGAAACCTGCAGAGAGGCGCTAAATGTAGCAACACGTAGACAAGAAACATGAGGAAAGAATCTTCGGAGTCTTGAAAAATCACGTTTCAGTGTCTCTCATCTACCGGTGGGAAAAAGGAAAACTCCGTATTCTCTTGGGAAGATGTCAGAATCACCGATGTGGCGGCTGTGCTCATAATTTAGCAACTAAAGCCATGGGGTACAGCTGCCACAATGATGAGATGCTGGCAGCTGAGGATGAGGGGCCGTCTGTAGATGCTGAGGATCCTCCGAAGATGGAAAAGGACAAAGGGAGAATTAATAGAATCTGTTTTCAGGGTAAGTGTGAGACGATCAAGTCAAGCCTTTTTAAAATGTTATACATGTATGAAAAAACAGTTATGTCATAGGTTGTATACTGATAATCTTAACCTTATTAGGATTCCTAAAGATAGGCGACCTGCCCTAACTGACAATTTTGGCTGCCACTACTTTGTGGAGGTATGATTTTTTCGAAAAAAGTTTTCATTATTACTTAGGCAAGTTTTGAAGGACCAGTAGAATCCTAATCAATATGAACTATTGCTACCCCCCCCAAATCCCCTACTGGTGAATAGGCCTCACCCTCACAAAGCGCGTTAAGGCTTGCTCCCTCTATTACACAACAGAGTTTTAAATGCCTTCTCTCTCCAGTCTCTTTTTTTTTGTTTATGGGCCATGTCAGCCATTCCTAATGAGCATATATTGCTCAAGTCTTGTCATTTTGTTTCCAGCAGCGTGTTGACTGCTGCTGCTGCGTCCTCAGCTGCTGCTCATCGCCTGCTGCAGCTCTCTTCTCCTGCCTGCTCCTCGGCTCTGGACGGATTCTCCCACTGGCATGTCAGTGAAGTCCGGGACAGCCAATGGGAAAGACACGCCTCCGTGATGAGCGTGTCTTCCCATGGCCTTCCTCGAAACCTGTCACTCAAAGTGACAGGGGGGGAGGATCGGATGGGAGCGACGAGGGAGATTACAAGTAAGTAGTGCAGGACTTTTGTACAGTACCCGGAGGTGAGGGCTTAGCGTTTTAGGTCCTTCACCCTAGGTATTGCAGGAGTGGGGGGAAAGGAACACGAGGGGAAGCTGAGTATAATTGTACTTTAAGGCTTAGCACAATAGCTTCCCATTTATGCCTTCTCTAAAGTCTTAACACACTTTTACCTTTAAGGCATATTTAAAGGACTCCCATTAATGCATAACACAACCAAATTAATCCACGTAAGGATTCGAGCTGCAAGCTTTGTGGTTTAAGGCAGTCCATTAGAAGTAAAAAATCGCATGCGCAATCACGGCACAAACTATGCGCAAATGTGCTAAGAGACACGAGATACAGCACGAGCCATGTTGGTAAACGATTTCACAAATGCACAGTTAATGAAAATCACAGAACAAAAAGTTTGTGCCATTCAATGCGCTGCGCATGTGCAAGAAAAATTTAATTTGGAGTATAGTGTTCAACATTTATCCGCGTTGCTGGTTCGTTTGTTTTGGAAACGGGGAATTTCCCAGTGCAATCCCAGACGACAATGTGAAACTTGCATGCGTATAATGCGCCAAGGCACAAAATGTGCACTTCGTATGTTCAAATCGGAAATACTCACATTAGATAGATGTGCCATCAAACCCAGTCATTATGGCAGCTTCATTAAAGGATGATTTTTTATTGCAAATGATTCAAAAACATATCCATGCAGGAGAGCAGTGGAACTGTTTTTAATAAAACATATTTTAAATATTGTGGAAACCGACGCCAAACTCTTTATTAAGATTTCATATTTCCTTTTGTTTTCTCATGATTTGGGCTTTATCGGTAGCATGAGCTGGTGTCACTCACCATGTAGATTGTACAGATATTTGAAGGCATCGTAACATACCATTCAAGGGGTCATTCGGTATATACTAAATAAACTGGTATTTTCCTTGCTTTCTATATGTTCTCTACTTGTAGCTATTCTATGCTATTATATTATAGTTTAAAGAAAAAACAAACGTGAATTGTAAGAAGTTTGTAAGAATAGGTTGAGATAAAACCATCTATGCGTCTTAACTAGTTAAAGGGACACTATTACTGAAAAAAATGAACTGCACTTTGCCTCATCATTAATCTATAATTGGAATGCATGTTGGTAAGTAGCTCGTGCTGAATGCCACGCACAGACACGAAAATCGTTCACGTTGTTAATAAATGAGTTGAAGTGAACTCAAGACTGGAAGTGCACTTGAATTGCTGTTGGGTGTTGTAGGTACTATTACCATTTGGCTATGGTTGTTTTTGGAGCAGCACCAGCGATTCAACAAGTATACTATAGGTGTCGGGGTGGAAATATTCTACATGTCTGGGTTGACTGCCAGCCATTCAACAGCACACATTTTGCTTAGCAAGCACGATATACCCCTCCCATCTTTTAACCACTTTACTTGCCATGCGACTTGACTTTTCCCCACAAACAACTGTCAGCCTGCATACAGCATTCAAACTGTCAAAACTCTGTCCCATTTCCAGTTACAGTAAAACTGCTCACACAGAAGAATAGTTTTGAGAGCAAGGTGAGACTTGATTGACAGCGAGCATAAGAAGTTAATTGGATATATAAGAAATAGAGGCAGGTCAACAAAAAAAATTATTTACAGTTGGGTGGGGAAGAATAATATAGTTTCTAGTTATGGTCAATTTAACAACCTATTTCAAGGGTTTGGTTTGTTAGTATTTTCTTTAGAAACCAGGATTCAGGTGTACAGTTTGTATTTAGAATGGTACTTAGCACTGCAAACAGAAGATTTAATACGGGTTGGGCTTATGAGCGCAGTCACCTGTAAAAGCATTCCGAGCGTGCTAAGCCAAGTTCAAGTCAAATGGCACCTGCAGCTCTGAGCGTGTTTTCTTTTATTAGTGTACCTTGAAATGGTCATTCATTTAACTGGGTTGTTTGCATCCTTCCCTTAAGATCCAACCTCTTATGGCCTCCCCTAGCGCATTTGGATGCGTTTGACGATCCGATGTGTGTGGGAGTGCAGGATCAGTGATAGCTATGGGACGGCTCAACCTAATCATGCAAAGCGTTCGTGTGCATATGGTGTGCATGCGGATACCCTATGTTGTGGTCTTTATTGAGCGCTCTGATTAGGGTCCAATTTGGGGGAGTAGCGCCACAACACCCATGTAAGTAGAGGCGAGCACGAATTTCCTTTGGTAAACACTGAAAAAAAGACATACCCAGGAGGAAAGAAGAAGGCAAAAATGGCAAAAGGTAAAATTCACCTATTTTTTATCATAGCGTTTCGTTTGAAATAAAAGTGGGCAAAAAAATAGCTGACTGAAATTCACTAGAGAGCAATCTCCTTTTCGCAGTGCACACACTTAACGCAAGGATAAGGCCGAGTAAAACTTATCACACACAGATCGCTTCAGTAATACTTTCCCCGACAAAGGCGAAAAGAGCGTTTATAAATTAAGTGCAAAAAAGCACCTATTGTCATTGCGATGTCCCCGGACGATGCGAATGGCGAAGATAGCAAATCGTTATAAATAAGCCCTAAGAGGGCGAGAAAAAAATGGGGTTTACTAAGTGACAATATATAGGTCTGTGGAGCTGTGCAACTTTATTTGGGGTATTTAGTTCCTCCTTTAAATCACTGCATATCCAGTATTTCTTTTTAAGTTGTGCAGGCAAGCCATTTGGGAATATTGTATGCAAAGCTAATTGGTACTAGGTATTGAAACATCTTAAAAGTCGAAGAAATCCTTGGGGAAAGAGAAAGAAGAGTTTGAATTCTCAGTTAATCCATTTCTACTCCAAGGACAATGATCTTGCTTAAAAAGAACAATCTTTTGAAAAACTGAAAATAACAGGATTGTATGCTGATAGAAAACCAAAATTTCACAAGTCAATCACCATTGAAGATCACCAAAAGTGAAAGTGATAACTGTATTGCTCATGCCATTTTTTTAACACTGCTTTCAAAAAAGAGCAAGGTATGCAGCCCTCCCTTACTTTTTTTCCTGATTTCGAGCTTCTCTGCCTTCAATTAGCCATGCTGTGAAGGGGGTTGTAAAAATTCTGTAACTGCCAACTCAGAGCTAGATGCCAGAAAACACTCCTCATCACCATGATCAGCTTGATTATGTGGGCTTATCCAAGCAACCAGACATTTCAAGTTTGTTTGGACTGGCAGAGGAAGAGGAAGAAGAGGTTGTTAACAGACATCCCACCAGAGAAGAGACAAGTGATATGTTAACCACGTCCCTGGGCCACTAGGGAGGCGGGCTTTTTTAGCCACTCATTGTTGCTGTGTGCATATCTAAGGGAGGGGGGCAGCCCAGCTGGATGTGAGTTATTTCAGTTTTTGTGGAAGAGTGGGACATGTAGTGGGGGGTGGAGTTGTTTTTGATATTGTTGTCCTTTAAGAAAGTGCATACCCCAAATATGACAATTCCAATCATATAGATAGTGCCAATGTAGTTGAGATCATTTGAACAATAGTCCCTAGTATCTCGAGGCTGTATCTATGCCTCTTCATAAAGAGATTATCTTAAGATAAACTAACGTTAGTAGTGTGCAACCAAGTAGAGTTATAAATAAATGCTGTCTATATAACATTAACATTTCTTGAAAGAAGTTATGACACATAGACATCTGCATTTAGGAGTTGGTCGATTCTCATCATTTAAATTTACAATTTTATTCAGAAGTTTTATGATTACTAAAATGCATACATGTATTAAACTGTATAAAATTAAATACCTTTGTCCTTGAACATGCCCTTATTTCCGTGGGACTGTGGGAATGGCAGAGTACTTTATGGTCTTTGTGGAAGGCGGCATGAAGGAGGAGGACTACTCTATGCGTAGTTATTTATATCCAATAAAAGGCAAGTATGTTTACTCTCACTGGGGATGGAATTACACACCACTTATCATGAATGAATGTTACAATAGTAATATAACCCCCTCCTTTCTGAATGCTAATCTTAGCAATATACCATAAAACATAAAGGTGTATAAGAGTAATCAGTTTGTACTTGCATGTACTATTACTTTTCAATGAGAAAATGTACGCTAATTAAAGACTTCAGTGACACGCTCTGAAACTCTTTCTGCCAGCAATTTAAATAAAAAATCGTAATGAAGAAAAGAAAAGGTAGCAGCAGATTTTTTAATATTCTGAAAAAAAATACTTGGGTTTTGACTAAAATGAGTCTTTGTGTTTTATATGTAATAACAAGATATGTAATAGAGAGGGCCAATAAAGTGTTCAAGTTGAGTGCATCTTCCACTATTAATTGAATGAAATTGGAAAGTATAATTTTCGCCAGACTATTATGTAATTGTAAAGTCAATAGAAAAAAAAAAAAAAAAGATGTGTTCAGAAAGAATTATACTAAAGTAAGAAAAGATTAATGACAAAACGTTATTTCCAACACATTTAAAAAAGATACCAATGGAAAAACAATTCAATTGCTAAATTAAAGTAGAAGGAAAAAGGATTTTTGTGAGTCTGTAAGATAAGGAAAAGATTTCTTGATGAACTATTCATTTGTCTAATTTCTATCACCATTTTCATTATAACATTTACCTACTTTATCAACCTCTGAGCTATCTACTGTGAAGTGGATAAAGAAACCTTATGCAAATGGCAACCGTAATAGCGTTGTAAGTATGATATTGCAATCACTTCTAAAATGCAAGACATTCTTAGGCGTAATGTACGGTATTTGTAAATATATTGTGACATGGCAGTACAAAGAGAGTTTGAGAAGATATTCGACTTTGTTAAAGAAGCCTTTGAACCTTGTGTGTTTTATTCAATGTGTTTTGTGACCATATTGAAGAAAACCACCCTTTTCTGCACCTACAGTAATTTCTATATTGTTAACTAAAAGTATTCATTTTTCTTCAGTTTGAGGGATCAATTTTATACTTTCTGTGGATCCTTCTTTTGGCATGATAAAAAACATTCTGAATTTTTTAAAGTGTGTATACTAATAATAAAACAGGCAAAGGACTGGGGTAATGATGATCAAACTTGGTTAAATTATTTTAATACCAATATATCTTCCCCATTCTATTGAACCCCAACTAAAACCCGTTAAAAACAAACAGCTGGCCATAACATCAACTGCTTTTTTAGCACTTATTACAGGCATTCAACCAGACATTTAATCTAAGTATCCGCACCCCTCTCCTTCTGGCAGAGGTAGTTGTTCCTTCCCTGTCAATGAGATTTTCAGGAACTGAGCAGTGCAGAAAGGTACAGTAGGCAGCGGTGAATGAAAAATGAATCAATCATTTGAAACAAACCTGTTTTCCAATCGAACTGCGGCTTCTGAAACCACAATTTTTGAAATTATTTTAAAACTCTGAACTTTTTGTTGGACAAATTAGAAAAATACTAAATTAGAAATAACATTCAAAAATCAAAATTCCTATTAGAAATTTCTGTGAAATTTTTAAAAAATGCCTACGATACTCGAAAATTTGTGATTGAATATGTACACAAAATCTGATATTAGTTTGCCGGGAACTGTTTTATATCTTTTGCAATCACAATTATGTTCTCATATTTATTGTTTTGACTACTTCTAATATGTGAATTTTGTATTTGTGGGTTAAATAAGTAAAATACACACAAGTGTGTTAAAAACCATGTGAAAATTTAGCCACCCTATGTTATTGTGCCTGAAATTTGACTAAATCATAGGTAAGTCAGCTCCTTGACAGGTACCATGAATTAGTACTTCGGATGAGGTATTGATAACACAGTTTAACTTGTATCCCCTTATGGAGGGTATTTTAATGATCGCCCAATATAATCCATAGATCTATTAGCACACTCTCAGTTCATTAAAAAATAGTACATATGCTGATGTTCCTAGGTGAAAATACTTACAAGAATCAGTAGTATCAACGTCTAAAAGTAGAAACCCAAGACTTTCTCTTTGTTTGTTCCCCCATTTCCCTGCGGAAAACACTGTTGTCTAATTGCCGATGTAACTTTCCAGTGTTCTGTCCTATCTTAGGTTTTGCTTTGTTGCCTTCATCTTCCAAATATTAAGCTCTGTCGAAGAGTAGTAGGCTTCCTAGCCTGGATCTTCTGTATTGGCAATTTAGAGGAGGAGATTGCTGAAGACTAAATATAAGCTTTGCAAGTAGCTTTAAAGATGTCCATCATGCATTGTGGTTCTCAATCAATGAGAGAAATAATATTTACATTTAAAAATTAATTATGAGTTCTATATAATATCACTATTACATGGTCATTAATAGATTCCAGAAAGAGCATGCAAGAACAAAATACTGAATACATTATTGAACGATCTATCTGAGAAGTAAAAAAAGTAGTTAAATACAAAATTCATGTGACTAATTCCTTCGCATTTGATTGTACCAACATTTGAGTCAGTTGGAAATAGACCAATTTGTGTATTCAGGACCATAGGAGAGCATCATAACTGGCATAAACCCACAGATATACTATTTATATTATAATGAATGTTAACAAGATGTATAAAGTGCTGAATGAAAGAATGTCTATACATTACATTCCTTATAATAAGGGTAATTGGTGTTCTCGTTATTCATTTAAAAACAGATTCCAAAAATCCATGAATATGCTAAAAATAGAAGACACAAAAGAACATATAAAGAGTATTTATGATTTATGAGGTAAAATGTGTCTTGCCTTCATTCTACCCCACATGGTTTCCACATGTAGTCATTTTGGTCCTTCTAGCAAAAGTGTGAAGCCTGTGACCATCTTGATATCTTAAAAATGATGTCAGTTTTTAATATATTAATATAATTATAAGCAACAATGGGGTTAAGTTGTAAGTTGTATGTAATTGTTGGTGTTGATTATTGGATATTTCTTATTACACAGGATATTGGTGAGCGTAAATATAGATGCTTGTAAGTGGGAAATTTAAAAGTTGGGCTTGAATGTTTTATTTGCATGGTCACAGACTGGATTTTGGGGCCCCTAGGAAATCTTGAGGGGCCCATCTGCATTTCAGGATCTTATTATTACTCATTGCAATATTTATCTTATACCATTGACTCCTATTGTTTATTAAAAAAGTAGTTTCTTACTGTCACTTTGGCTCATTATTTGAATTTTTGACACTTTTTCTGTTTTCTAGTTTGAACAGGCTGTGGGTCACTGGGGATTCCCCGTAACCTGTGGGCCAGTCCAAAACACACGCTTTATGTTCAGACACAAAAGAATTAGCGAGATACGCTTATTAATAAAATGTGTTTTTGTCCCTTATACATAGTAACTATCTTCATTTAAGGTTAGAGGGCATCAGAGCTCGTGCGCGCTGCTATTTAATAGTCTGATTCAAATAGATAGCGTCCATGTGACCAAGTGATGGCATAAACACATCCCAGAACAACTCATATTAGAAACATTAAAGTAATTGTATACTGAAAAGTTTATTACTAAAATAAATACATATAAGCAAACACGGTTTTGTAGTGCTACATGACAAATCCAGTACTGGTTTTGCTCAAGTCCCCGCAGCCCCTACCAGACTTCTGACCTCTGTAGAGGGGAGGCCATTCTCAGATATCCTATGATAGGCAGCATTGGGAGGGCAGGGAATTCGACCATGCAGTGCAGTGGTTTACAACTTCACCCTTCAGATACAG
Source organism: Hymenochirus boettgeri (assembly GCA_019447015.1). Lineage (NCBI taxonomy): Eukaryota > Metazoa > Chordata > Amphibia > Anura > Pipidae > Hymenochirus > Hymenochirus boettgeri. The sequence goes on along the minus strand of CM033471.1, from coordinate 238,346,984 downwards.
CAAGTACATATAATGGAAGAGCTTATGATACTAAGGGGCAATTTATAAAGGTTCATATCCATTTTTTGCTCCATTATCACGCCTTTTGCCAAATTTGCGGACTTTTCGCAATTTATAAATCAGTGATACACCAGGGCGCGAAAAGTCATTACGTTACTTGTAGCTTTTTGGCAACATCCGCGGTAGTAACGCTCAGGACATTTTATAATAATGGTTTAACAAAACGTTTTTCTTGGTTAAGTTCGCCATTCAAATCACCAAGTCGGAAGTGGCAAAAACACATAAGTGGCCATTTACTTTGCTGCCAATGGTCCACGGAGTTGTGAGTTACATTGTGGTGAAGCAACGGCTGGTTTCTCAATACTAATTACCCAGGGGCGTGAAAAGACTATTTTCCAGCCTGGAAGGAAATATGATAATACGATCTGAGATTTCACTTTTTTGCCACCAGGACTTCACCAAATTTTTTTAAATGTAAGAACTTTTCTTCTAAGTTATTTTAAAGGTGGAATTTTCATCAAAGGCAAAAATAATTATGTAAGCAAAAGGAGTAGACTAATAATGTATAATGCTGAAAATGTGGCAAAAGATGAACGTTTAGCCACAAATGGATGGTAAATAGCGTAATACTCCCTGGGTGGATTTCAAGTAGTATTATATGGGTAATACTCACTAACCCTATCTTGTGTTATTTAAAAATACCGCTTAACACATGTGGGGTTTTTTCAGCAAAGATTGATAATAGGTAAACCACCCAGACCAACATTTCTCATTATAAAGCTTTTTGAAATTAGGTAGATTGGTGTATTATATTTCAAAACTGGCAGTACAGTCTATGTTCTGGTGCCAACAGTAAATATGTAAATAAGATTTTTTATGACAGTTCACAATAATGGAACACATATGTGCCTTCACATAAGTGTATGCACTATATGTATGCCACTCTATTCATATGGAATTTAGGAGAACACAATGCACTTATTAATGGATCTGTAGCACCAGAGCAACAGACGGCAATTAGGCATTGTATGATTATACACTTTATGCACGTTTAATACACTGTATTCAAGTGATGCACTTTATAACAAGGTGTAGTAACAATGCACTTTATAAAAGTATACTTTATAAAAAAAAAATATTCCTTGTTATTCTATTATGGTACTATCTATGAAAAAAACTGGTGATATGTGAAGGGTTAATCAGATTTCACCATCTCCAAGGATAAATGTTGTTCACTGTGTGTGGCCTAATTGCACTTGAAAGAAAGAACGCATTAGCATTCGAAAACAGCCCTTGTGTGGTATGCTGTGCGAATCAATAAAATTATTTGCAAGCGAATAGGCCTGCAGGTTTTCTCCCTGACCAAACTGTGATTTGGAAGAATTTTTTCCTTTATTTTATTAAATTTCTTATTTTATATAATAAGTGTTAAGATAAAAAACAATGACAAAAATTTCACCTTCTATGCTTATAAATATGCCTCTAAATTTAACATATACATTAGTGTTTTTTTGCTAAAGACCTCCCTTTAATGTGCACAAAATTTTGTTGAGCCTGTTGGTAATGGCCGGCACCGCCTGATACTGATTAAGGCAAAGGAATAAGGCGAAGTTTCGTGTGCAGATCTCTGATATACACACACAATCATGCAGTGCTTTGTTTCTAGTTTTATAAATACAAGCAAAAATTATCGCTCGTTGGCTTGTGTGTGCCATGAGAAATGTTGAAAAAATGATTGTTTTAAAATTGCCCAATAGTCTCCTTTGTCGCTGCGTTTCTTCCCTCCTCTGTCAGTGACAGTCATGCAGTGCAGTGCCTCCTTGCAGAGGATGGTATTCCTATTGGCTGCATCGTGATCTGTCACTTACAGAGGAAGAGAAGAGCAGTAGAGGCAGATCGCCAAGGAGACTATCGATTAGTATTGCAAGAGTTAGGGAAAGTTACCCTGCGTGAGGACTTAGCGAGGGGGAGGTGAGTATAATTATCCTTATAGGGGGGCACTAGATCTTAATATGTAAAAAAATACTCCTTTAACAACAAGTGATGCACAATTTTTATCTAAATTTTTTAAATCTTGATATCTCAGCATTAGCAAAGTTTTTCGAAGAATTTGACCAGACAGAGAAACCATTTGTGTGTCACAGTAAAAATAGTCCATAGTTGATTATAATTATGGTCAGGGTGCAGAGTTATCTGGAGCATCCTCATCTCCCCCTTTGAGACAACATTTGTACAACAATCTTATCTAAAAAACAGATTAACAAAAGAAGACCAAAAAAAGTTTTTTAAATAACCGTTACACAACCTTATCCAAGTGCACTTATTGAAGACCAAAATAAAAGAGATTCATAAAAAATGCTAATTATACATGTATTATCCCTCGCTAAGAGTTTACCCAGTCAAACAATTCCTTATCCTTGTAATGGTGCTCCTTTTACACCATCCAAGACAGTCAATCCTCCATTTACAGTGCACCCAGTCACCCAAGTCCTGTATGATCAATGGAAAATGGAAAGAATGTAAAAAAATCACAGGGATTGAGGCGTGTATTTTGCATCCAAACTAACATCAATGCTGGCATCTAAAAATTCACTCTTTAAATTAAACCAAAGATGTGGTGAATCTCGTAGGGTGGGATCTACCTGCGCATTGGTAGAATCTCCCTAAATGTCTTCGTCCGTTCTGTATAATGTTATCAAGGGGAAGTGTGTGTATTGGGTTACCACTAGTCTTCAGAGTAATTCAAAAACATTTCAACTGTGTTTCTAATACCAATAAATATTTCATAGACTTACTGCACAACAACGCTGCACTTTCATGTTTCAATCCCAGGATACTCAGCCCCCAGTAGTAATAAATGAAACCATAAGAACCTTTGTGGAATTTTCAAACTGAATTATCAATTTGTAAAATACAGTAAAAGCTGTGTAATAGCAACTAGTAGTGACCACAAGGCTTTTCCATAATCTTAATTATATGTAATCTTTGTAATACATAATACATATAGTAATGTAATAACCACAGTCGTTGAAATAATGATCCGGCGGGTAAATACCAATACCATGCAGTGTATTTTCGATACCGCAAAGTATCTGGTCGTAGATAATACACCACGTAGTAAAATTTTCAGTTGCAGGCATTATTAAAAGAACGTCAGGTACGGGTTATGTGAAAGAAGTTATAAGCCACAGTATTGGCCTTTTGATTACCACACGAGATCATGACATTCCCACTCCTATTGAAATTTCTACAGTTTCTTAAAACACATGGGGGAATTACTAAGATCCACTAGTGCTGCCAGATGTAGTGCAAAAGTAAATAGCTTGAAACGCAGTTGCGGTGTAGACTTTAAAGGGCATGCCCCACCCTTTTAAAAAAATTCTGATAGTGTAGGATCCCGTCCCACCCCAAACCGCGGTTTTTGTAGTTATAGTTAAAAAATCTAAAGGCCGATCTACTACTTAACATGCCTCTTCCTGCGGCGTTTCATATAAAACCATATAATAATAATTTATAGAGGCTTGTGATTTCACACATATACCATGCGGTTCACAGACAGGAATAGTTCCCTGCAGGTCAATTCTTCTGTAACACGTTGACCAATCTTTTCCCTCGAAAAGATGGAACCATCATATTGCCGGTGTTGTTTATTAGCGCTAAAAGTCTATAGGAAATTCCATGGAAATGTGATGATGAAGAGTTATTTCGTCCTAAAAATAATATTTCTTACGAGAACATGGCTTTATAGGCAGGAGTCATGTGAACAGTCTTGCTGCTAGCTATAGAAAACGACCTTTTAGGGTAGAGTGACCTACAGTTAAATCTAGTGGCAAAGGCGTTCATTCATGTAAAAAACTACTGGAAAAACACTGTCAGAAATGTTTAGACGCTAAAGAGCTAAATTATATATTTAAGAATAAGATTATTCACATTTTTATCAAATATATGGAAAAATGACCACGTAGCCATATAAGAAGCCTACAAGACACATTATTTAATGTATAAAATTGACACAAATAAAATGTAAAGCGCGCGAGTATTATTTTTAAAAAAAAAAAAAACTATTGGCCTGCAGACAAACATTGTTAGGGCAGGATTGTCCGGGCCCTAAGCGATCCACACAAACCTTTAGACAACATGGGTACATCACAATGTCGTTCCCAAGCAGTCCATGCGCCAGTTGCTGTGCTAACTAGGAAGGAAATACGAGACTCATTAAGAAATATGTTATCGGCATTACATGCATATATCGGGGTCTTGTTATATGAGGCGAAACAGAGGGACAAGAGGCCCATCTCTTTGAGTTTTTAGCTGCAATCACTACCATGTTATGGGGGTTGGCATTAAAGTATGTACCACGTGCCAGTTCTGGGATGGGATGGGGTGGTGTCAAAGTAAATATTTAACTGATCGCATTCAGGTAGTGTATGGGTCATTTTAAATAAACAGGATGCATAAAGCAATCATCAGTTTCTGCAGTATTATATACCAGTAATAAGGGTAACTTGACGAAAGCTTGGCGCGGACGGCCGTGGTTTACTCAACAGTACGACGTTGTAGAGAGGAGGCTGACAGTCCGGAAGGTGCAGGATACAGAAGGCTGCATGGAAAAAGGTAGGCTGGAAACATGGAACAAGTTCGGCTTGCGGTACTGTAGGCTGATAGGCTGGAACAATGGGGTGCTGCTGTGGTTCTGTAGGCTGGACCCAAAGGTGCTGGTGGGAAACTGAAGGGTGCTGTTTTTTGCTGGCAAGGTAGTACACTGCGGATGCAGGCAAGGTGAGGACACTGGAAAACAGGCAAGGTAGGTACTGGATACAGGCAACAGGTCACAGTTATTGGATAGAGCAAGGTAAAGTAAGGAGCAGGTATCCAAGGAGGTAAGTACAGGAGCCAGGGATGGGTAGCCAGAGAATGCTACAATCGGGCACGGGTCCAAGAGGGACACCGGCTTTTCAAATTTCGCCGCCGCCCGAGGCGATGTCGAAGCCGCCCCCGAAGTGGACAGTGCGCGCCGGGGACCGGAGCGGCAGGTAAGTCGTGACAGTGTACCCCCCCACCTTACGGGGGGCCCCACAGGACCAAGGGCAGGGTTTCCCTGGAAAGTTCCTGTGGAAAGGAAGGCTTTAACTAGACGGGAGCGTGCCATAATCAGAAGTTTGAATCCAAAGCCTTTCTTCGGACCAAAACCTTTCCATGGACCACATACTGAGAGACCTCCTCCAGAATCTAGAGTCCAAGATCTTCTCGACCTCAGAACTCCTGCTGACATCAACGGAAAGGAAGGGAGGGTAGTAAGGATAGTGGAATAATGATTTAATGTAGAACATTACTGGTTGATGAGAGAAAATATGAAACCGTTAGAAATCCCATAATGGAAGGAAGTTGAAGGCGAACACCACTGGGCCGACTATTCCAGGATAGACAAAAGGACCAATAAATTTGGGGACCACGTGGAGGAGAAAAAGGAACCCGTAGGTTAATATGAGCAGAAGAGAGCCATTACTTTGTCTCCGACAAGCATACGTGGGGGTCTCTACGTACTCCTATTGCGTGCCAGTTTTTTGCACCAAAGCAGATTCTGAAGGCCTGATTTCGTGTAGCATGCCGATAGCCGGTCATCTGGGCCGCAGCAGTCGTTGTGGCCGCAGCATCGGCGTATCTACGTTTAAACACATTCGGGGCACAGTCTGCCCCGGATGTTTTGACAAGGCCCCGAAGGTTTTCCTGACTCTGTGCCCCTAGTTCCGGACCCCCCGGCGGGACTCCGTCGGCGCGATGACGTCACGCGCACGCCGGCGGATAGACGTCACTGCGCGACGGCAGAGAACATACGAGCCCCCCGGGCTTCCACGATACAGTGCAGCAGTAGCGTAAAGTCAAAGAGCAGAGGTGCAGAGCAGGAATAAAATAGGATTCGAGTAAAGATAGAGGTTGCGGTAGCAGTAAGAATAGGCAGGTATACGCAAGATAATGCAGAGTCGATGATATAGATAGCAGTCAGAACGATAGCTAGAAGAGTAGATAGATAGCACGCGAGTTGAGATATGCCATAGAGATAATAGCGAGTATGATATGTAGATATGACGATAAGATAGATAGATAGCATAGATAGCAGAGTTAGAAGATAGATAGATAGCGTCTAGTAGTAGCATAGATGTAGCAGAGTTATATTACGATAGACAGATAGCAGAGCGAGTTATATAGATAGAGAGATAGCACGGAAGTGCTAGATGTACCGAGTTCTTAGAGGTTAGATAGATAGATAGCGCGTTTCTCTTTCCTATATGAGACATAGTGACAGCGTAGCATGAGTAGATCAGTTCATGATAGGGCAGAGTTGAATAGACTAGATACGCAAGAGTAAAGATAGCGGGAGAGCTATTAAAGATAGATGCAGAGGGGTGATAGAGTAGCAAGGTAGTGAAAAGAAGAAGATGCAGATAGCTAGTTGATACGAGTAGTAGGATACATAGATTGAGAGATAGATCGAGTAGAGAGGAGAATATAGATAATAGTAGCAGCGTATATAATAGAAGATAGGCGTGTAGAAGATAGATAGCATTAGATAGTTGAAAGTAGAGAGATAGATAGCGAGTTAGATAGTAGCAGAGTGATAGATATCGCGTTATAGAGATAGATGTAGATAGATAGAAGAGGTAGAGTAGTAGCAGATAGATTAGATAGAAAATGATAGATAGATAGGAGCAGGAGTTGTAGATAGATAGAGCTAGATAGCGAGTGAGATTAGAGTAGATAGAGATGAGAGTAGATAGATAGCGTTAGACTGCAAGTAGATAGATAGTAGATAGAAGATAGATAGCCAGTTAAAATCAGAGAGTTAGATAGATAATAGATAGCGATTAGAGTAGATGCAAGTTACTAGATAGATCGGATGTAAGATAGCAGAGTGAGTAGATAGATAGATAGATAGCAGAGTTAGATAGATAGATAGTGAGATAGACAGAGTTAGATTAGAAGATAGCGAGCTTAGATAGATTGACATAGTAGCAGAGTTAGATAGATAGATAGCAGAGAGAGAGGAGCGAAGACAGAGAGATTAGATAGCAGATTAGATAGATAGCAGAGTTAGATAATATATGATAGCAGAGTTAACGATAGATAGATAGATAGCAGAGTTAGCTAGATAGATATACAGAGAAGAGAGGCAGATAGATAGGGGCAGAGGTCTTCCGTAAAAGGTACAAGACAGTCTCTCCTGCCAAAGGTAGGCCAAGGACGACTACAACTGAAACACAACAGTAAGTTTAAAATTACCAGATTGCTACCCGATAAATATATATTGCCAGTTTACGTGCCTTTGTGTCATAATTGGGTATCTCTATGCCAAACTCTATCTCTGTTGTTATTTCACTGTCTTTCGGTCTGTTATCACTATGGGCGATTGTGTATATGTTTGTGGTTAATGTATCTGTCTGTCTGTGTTTTTTGGCCATCTCATAAGTACTTAGTGGGGGTGTGTCTCAATTGGGGCGGAGAAAGGGCGTGGCCTAAAAATTTTGCAGCCGCGAGCGGCGCATGGAGTGCCCAGGAGTGCCCCGGATTTCTAGACCCTAGATACGCCCTGGGAGCAGCAGGTACTGTGCTGGACAAGAAAAACTTGCGGAAAACATTCTAGATAGTCCCAAAGACACACAAAAAGGAAAGGATTCCCAGTTAGAAGCATGAGGGTGAATTGTTATGGGCCAAAACTCAGCCCAAGCAGAAGCGTCAGCCATCATCTGGATATAGGAAATTGTAACAACGAAGATATGTTTCCAAAGACTGGTTGTGCGTTCAGTAGCCCGTGTGGAGTGGGTGTGGGTGTAAGCGATAAAAGAAAATGTGTAACTTGATGTTCATGGACTTACAAATGTGCTCTCAGAATGAAAACAATTGAGTACCTCTGTCAGATACTATTTCGGAAGGAGTCCATGAAAGCGGAAGATATGTGAAATAAATAGTTGAGCTAACTCCGTTTGAAGATGGTAGTTTGGGAGGGGTACAAATGGGCCATTTTGCTGAAGCGGTCTACCGTTACCCATAAACCGGTTTCTCTTGGAAGACGGAAGTTCCACAATAAAGTCCATGGAAAGATGGGTCCAAGGTCTGGACGGAATGGGGAGGGGTGTGAAGAAGACCACAGGGGAGGGTTCTAGATGATTTGGATTGAGCACAGCTAGTACACACTTGAATAAAGTCGTTAATATCTTTTCTCATTTTGGGCCACCAAAGGGAACGGGCAATTATATTAAACGTTTTGTTAACACCGGGATGCCCAGCTTGCTTGGAACAGTGAGTATGCAGAAGGATAGTTTTCCGAAGAGAAACAGGAACAAAGCTTTTGCCAGAGGTGTGTCGGACGGAGCAGAATCTTGTGAGGCTTGAATCTTGGAACAAGTTGAGGGGATTAGAGGCCAAGATTTAGTGGTTGGGATAACAGAGCCCTTATCTTGATAGTAAAGTCGAGGCAAGAACAAATGATCTGGAAAGGGCATCAGCTTTTTGTTTTGGAACCAGGTTGGTAAGTGATAACAAAGTTGAATCGGGAAAGAATAAAGACCACCGTGCTTGACGGGGATTTAACCTTTTGAGATTCTGGATGTATTCAAGGTTCTTATGGTCGGTAAGGATGGTGATAGGTACAGAGGTGCCTTCTAATAGATGACGCACTCCTCGAGGGCCAGTTTGATAGCAAGAAGTTCCCTATTCCCAACGTCATAATTCGTTCGTTGGGTGAAACTTCTTGGAAAAATATGCACACGGATGGAGTTTCCTTTTAGTGCCCTGCCTCTGGGAAAGGACGGCTCCAGCGCCCAAGTCTGATGCATCAACTTCGATGTAGAAGGGCAGACTAGGATCGGATGATACTAGAACTGGTGCAACAGCAAAGGCTTCCTTGAGTCGTTGAAGGCCTCGAGGGCTGCAGGGGTCCAGAATGAGGCTTACCACCTTTACTGATGAGGGCTAATATGGAGAAATTATAGACGAAACCCTTGAATGAATTGTCTGTAGTAATTGGCAAACCATAACCTTTGAATAGCTTTGGTTCCCATAGGAAGAGACCAATCTTGGACGGCTGAAACTTTAACAGGATCCATCTGGAACCCTTGCGCAATACAATGTAGCCTAGGAAGGGTACTTGTGAACATCAAACAGACATTTTTCCAATTTGGCATATAGGCTATTCTCTCTCAGACGTAGTAACACCTGTTTAACATACTGAGGGGCGGAGGGCAATCATGAGAAAAGATTAAAATGTCATCTAGATATACTACTACAGAGATTCCCAACATATCCCGGAAGATGTCATTTACAAATTCTTGGAACACCGCTGGAGCATTACAAAGGCCAAAGGGCATTACGAGATACTCGTAGTGACCGTCCCTGGTGTTAAAGGCGGTCTTCCACTCGTCACCTTTGCGTATACGGATCAGATTGTAGCCCCCCGTAAATCCAGTTGGTAAATATTTTAGCTCCTTTTATCTGGTCAAACAGTTCAGAGATGAGAGGGAGCGGGTACCGATTCTTATTGTGATTTTATTTAATCCACGGTAGTCGATGCAGGGTCGTAACCCGCCGTCTTTTTTTTCAACAAAAAAGAACCCAGCTCCAGCAGGGGAAGTGGAAGGTCGTATGAACCCCCTAGACAAATGTTCAGTAATGTACTCTCTTCATGGCTAGAGTTTCTGAGGAGGACAGTGGGATGTGCGTCCCCGAGGAGGCATAGTACCAGAAAGAAGATCGATGGGGCAATCGTAGGAACGGTGCGGTGGTAGCTTCTCAGCTCGCTTTTTACAAAACAATCAGAAAAAATCATGATAACACTCAGGGAGGTTTTTCTCAATGTTATTTTACAGTAATGTTGTAGTGCATGAGTAGAAAGCAATTTTTGAAACAGAGGGGCTCCAAGACTTGAGTTCTTGTGAGACCAATCAATAACGGGGTTGTGTAATCTGAGCCATGGGAGTCCGAGAATTAGGGGAGCAGAAGGGCTTTGGATGACAAGAAAAGATAAACTTCTGGTGAAATATGCCAATGCGGAATAGGACTTCGTAGGTAGATTTGGAGATGAATTCTGAAGCCAACGGATTATTGTCAATAGCCAGAACTCGAAGAGGTTGCTGCAAGTGAAGGAGAGGAAGCCCCAATTGTGCAGCATAGTAGAGTCAATGAATTTCCAGCGGCACCAGAATCGACAAAGGCCTGGGAGGAAAAAGTTTTACCATTACAAGTGATAGTAGCTGGCAGAAAGAGTTTTAAATGGTTCAAATTTGGCAGGAGACTTAACGTTACCTAGAAGGAGCTCCTCCTTAACTTCTAGGTCCTGAGTTTCCCGACTTCTGGGGACAATTTTTTACAAAGTGTCCTTGCCCAGCACAATGAGACAAAGTCCATTGGTACGTCTGCGTGACTTTCCTCGGGGGATAGATGAGTGCCGCCAATTTGCATCGGCTCTTCACCTGAAGATATGGCTTGCGGAAAGGTCGGAGCAGGCCTAGGAAAGTCTTAGGAAGGCTGGAACGGGCTGCAGACCTTTCTGCCTGCCGTTCACGACGCGAAGGGGTATCGATCTGGATGCAAATGTAACCAAGTCCTTCCAATGGGACAGGTAATTCCCGGATACTAATTCGTCCTTGAGGCGGTCAGAGAGTCCCTGCCAAAAGGCTGCAGTAAGTGCCTCATTTTCCAAGAAGTCTCTGCAGCAAGGGTACGAAATTCAATAGCTATTGACCCACAGAACGAGACCCTTGGCGGAGCTGCATCAAACGGGAGGAGGCAGCAGAGGTTCTTCCTGGAGCATCGAAGACCTTGCGGAACATACTAAGGAAGTCAGTAACATTATAGACTAGAGGATCGTCTTTTTCCCATAGGGGAGAAGCCCAGGCCAGCGCATTGCCCTCAACAAGGCGATGATGACCAACCTTAGCGCGATCCGATGCAAAATGCGATTGTGAAGTTCGAATTGGATTCGGCATGATAATGATCCACGGCAGCTTGGGCATCACCATCAAACCGTGAGGTGGAGGTATGCGGGCTCTTCCGAAGAGATGGATCACCGGATCCGGACGTTGAAGGGGGTAGCTAGAACCCAGAGAGGCAGAGGCAGCAGCTGGGGGTACCGGACAGCAAGGGTATCCATAAACTGGGGCCAACTGGCCCTGATGGTGTTCAAACAGGTCCATGCGCTTTGGCAAAGCCGGAGAGTTTTACTCAATTTCTGCCATAGCCCCCTCAGCGCGTTTCCATGGCCCGATTGTACTGTAAAATGGCGGACGGCCGGTACTCACAGTACGCTTTTAGGAGGAGGCTGACAGTTCGGAAGGTGGCAGGATACAGAGGCTGCTGGGAAATGTAGGCGCGATACTGGAACAAGGTCGGCTGGGTACTGTAGGCTGATTACTGGACACAATGGTGTGCTGCGTCTTAACTGTAGGTCTGACCGAAAAGGTGTGCTGGCTGGGTACAACCTTTGATAGGCTGAATGCTGGCATAGGAAGTAACTGGATGCAGGCAAGGTGAGACACTGAAACAGGCAAGGATAGGTACTGGATACAGGCAGGTAAGTATTGGATGCAGGCAAGGTAAGTATAAGGAGCAGGACCAAGGAGGTAAGTACAGGAGCCAGGGAGGTAGCAGAATGCTACAATCGGGCACCGGGTCCAGAGGACACCGCTTTCAATTTCGCCCGATCCTGAAGATCAGGGTTGCGGGTAGAGTATCAGTTGTACTTTCAAAAATAAGCAAATGGCAGAAGATTTTATTTCAACATACTTATGTTTACTACACAGGGAGAAAATGATATTTAGACAAATTTTTCCAGGCTTAAAAAACCGATTGTAATGAGGTAATAATCTTTTGTGTGTGTTTATGATATGAGGCAAGGATTAATGAAAGTTACTTCTGTTCTGATGTGAATATGATGTACATTCCCACTGTGTTCGTTTTAAAACAAACAGAACACTTGACCCGTCAGTCATATATAAGGGCTCAGTGTACAGTATATAGAGAAGGAACATGACCAAATTCCATTGGATTCACGGTCTACGTCAATGTGTTCTTCTTCAACAAATACTTTTTCTCTTTCATTGCTTCTAGATCACATTACAAAGAGTCTGATGTGTCTCCAGCAGGGCTTTTATTGTGATCAAATAGTGTGTCGTTTAAGTAGAACGGGAAAAACACCTTGTTATAACAGAAGGCATCTTGCAAGGTTCTGACTATAGAAATAGCATGTGCCCACAAATTCTAGAAACAAGAAGTAATTTCTGCCCCAGGTTCCCAGAGAGTAAGGGGTGGAGATATGCAAAATTCTTTTATGCTCCCTTCACTTATGCATGTGTCCAGAACGCTTCTGGCTATAAAACATGCAATATGCCTAATTATATAAAGCCAATCATCGACCTACAGATCTAGTTTTGATTTGTTAGATCAATCAGTGCAAGATACAGATTCATGGTCTAAGGGTAAGGACTGGGTGAAGGAGGAAAGCCAGCTAGAAAGACTTAGGAAAGAGGGGCCAAAGGAGGTTTCTTTACAATGAGAATGGTGGAAATGTGAAACTGTTCTTCCAAGCAGATGGCGGGTAATGGCAAGTAAGTTCATGAAGAGCTTTAAAATGGACTGGATAGGTTTCTAAAACTAAAAAGAGAGAACTTAACTGGATTGGTATTATAATACCATTAACTGTAGATCTGGTTGAGCCAGGGATGCTTGTCGATTGCTGTTTGGAGTCAGGAGGAAGGAATCACCCCCCCCCCCTTTAGCTGTTTTTTTTTTTTGCCTCCTAAACAAAAAGTAAATAGGTGGACTTGATGGAGGTAGTTTTATTCAACCTCAATTAGACGTTACTATGTTTTAAAATGTTAGATTTTTGTTTTTGTAGAATATGTTCACCAGAGTCTTTGTGTTAAAAGTTTTTAAAAAGTCACAAACTGATTTTTTCCCCATTATAAACAAAAATCTGTTCATAGGATCTTATCCTTTAATCAAGGTTACTTTCGGTGGTTATTAATTGAAATCCATATAATATATATATATATAACAATATATATTGAAACACTCCCTTGACCACAATGACATTGTTTACCATTAGCAAGTAGACACATTTAAATAAGGGAAGTGTGTTTTGTGGTAGAAATGTAGCACACATTTACAACATATATATAATATAACTATATATAAGGTGATGCGTTAATTGAAATACATGTAATGATTAGTGGTCTGACAAAACTTTGTTTCAAAAAGGATAGGATACTGTATTGATAAAGCCGTTCTAATTTAATAACACCTGTTTAAAAAAAAATAGTAAAAAACAACGTAGTATCCCAAACACTCTCATCCGTATCTGTTGTATTCAATAGATGCAACTGGACTTGAAGTTTAGTTCTTGAAAGAATTTCTAGGTCATCCGACTGGATTTCAATGTCAGAATGATTGGTACAAGAATGTGGCAATATGTACCTGCAAAATCCCATTAGCATTATCACAGCCAGGTGTTAAGGGCGGGCTTGCATAGGGCTAACGAGGTGTTATAGGAACGCCCAGAGTAAGGGTCAAAACAGCATTATGACAGGCAGGACAGTTGGTGTCGAACCCCCACCACACTCTATTAGGCTTTGGATTCTTGATTTTCACCATAAAAGCCTCCTAACACCTCTCTTGAAAAACCAGTCACGTTCCTTAGCAATATGTTGAACACATACCAATCTTCAAAAGGATAATGTCTTTATACTTAGATTGCAGGTAAACGATGAGTTGACCGAGGAATGTGGCTCTCTGTGCTGGGCAAGACGTTGATTGCAGTTGCTGTTTGGTCTCCCCCACATACAAATCAGAGCATTCTACAATGCACTGCAGTATATGATGTCGCTTTTCTTGTGTTTCGGTATTGGGTCTTTCGGATGTACATTGCTGCCTCGTGTGTTGTTCGGTTAAAGCAGACAGGGATCCGGTGTGTTTTGAAAATTCTTTCTTAATTTCCGGAGCCCCTTGCTAAATATGAGAGACCATGTTCTTCCCCTGTCTTGCTTTGTCCCCTCACTGTTGGAATTCGTCGTTCTTTCTTTCACTTCTACTTTTTGCAAAGGCCCAGTTGGTACCACAAGTTTTAGGGTCCTCTGGAGATGTTTCATGTTCTTATAGCCTTCGCTTGTGCTAGTGGGTGCTCTCAGCTCTGTGTTGCACGTGTTTGATGACACCAGTTGTGGATCTAAGGGTGGTGGGAGTCAACATCAAATACTGATCGTGTGTGTGGGTTTCTGTATTCTCTTAAATCTAAGATATGAGACACATAAGGACTGTCTATTACCCAAGGGCACCCTTACATGAAACATTTGGGGATCATCGTGCCTCCTTGTGGTCACCTTGATAGGCAGCAGTTTAAAAAAAATCCTCCTTCTTGCAATTCTGCACTTCTCACTAGGTGCACAACAGGGAGTTCAGTTCCAACAAGGAGAAGAGAAAGGTGGCTGTCTCCACCAGTGCTACCCTGGGGATAGAGCAGAAAAAACAGTAAGTTGAGTTTTTACTAGTAATAGAACAGAATATGTGGACAGGGGGACAGAAATCCACTCAACCATTATCAACGTCCTCAATGCAAGTGGTGTGTGGCATCTGCACACCATTCACTGATAAATTCGAACTCATAAATTACCTAATCCCCAGAATACACGTAAGCAGACACTGCACAGACCCATCATATGCTGAAATGTTGTTAAAATGACAAACAATGCAACAGGAATGACATTGCTGGAGCATCGGAATTCTCAGTATAAACCCCACCTTGTTCCACAAACCCTTGGTAGAACAAAATTCTGCAGATTCATGCATCTCTAATGCCGTTTTTTAATTCATTAACAAATCAACACCTGCGTATTGTTGTTCTGCTGAAATGGCTTTTTTATAAATAGGGCCCAATCATAATTCTCCTCTTCACTGTCGTCCTGCCTAATAGTTACAGTAAAGGAACTAGTTTTATTTACAAGGACATAACATTACACAAAAAACTCAAATGCTGCAGTATTCAAAAACCCTGTAATTAAAGCGCGATCCGGTGGCGGGGTACTCACAGTACGCTTTTAGGGGAGGGTGACAGTACGGAAGGTGCAGGATACAGAGGCCTGCTGGGTAATGTAGGCTGGATACTGGAAACAAGGTTCGGCGGGGTTACTGTAGGGGAGTGGTCCGGCCATTAATAACTTCTCTTCTTCTTCTCCTTAGTTCTAGCACTCTGCGACACCTGGTCCTATGCTGCTCAAGTTACATCTGGTTTTAAAGTCAGACATATCCCGGGAGTACAGAACTCGTGGCTGATGCCTTGTCGCGTTTCCATTGGCAGGTTTTCCGGCGCCTAGCTCAAACAGCAGCAGAGGAGGATTGAAGTGACCTGGATCTTTGGCACATCTTAGAGGAGGCCTACCACAATTTAACAATCTTTAGTGGCCCCATCCACATGGGCCAGCCACGGTAAGGTGTGAGCAGAGTGGGTTGCATTGGGGCAGGGCTATGTCTACCAAAAGATGAGGCGAGATTGGAAATTACTTTAGCTTACCTTACACAGCTGCACGAACAGGGTAGGTCAGCCCTAGTAATGCAAAGGTGTTAGCTGGTGTTTCCTTCTTCCTTAAATTCCTCATGCTTTGGGATTCCACAAAGCAATTGTGGTGTGTACATTATCAAGGGGTGGAAGAAGAAACGTGTGTCTAAGGACACAAGACGTCCAATCTCTTTTATCTTATTGTCCTGTTATTACAGCCCTGCACAACAGGAACCAGGTAAATTTAGGCTAATCCACCACCTCTCCTATCCAGGTAAAAGCGTAAACGACAGCATATCAAGGGAATTGACATCAGTCTCTTATGTCTCCTTATGTTTCAAACTATTCAGTTCCTTTTGGAATGGATGGTTTGCTATGAGACAGGTTCTGACAATTATTCACTACCCTGTGGATTCTGCTATCCACCTTAGATACCTTAGGCACAGGATAGGCGTTCCTGTCCAAGGAAAAAACTATCGGCCCTTCCTAGTCCTATAATTTCTAGTCATCGAGATTGACTACACAGGAGATGATTTTTTGGCTAACTCAGAAGAAATTACAGAGATCTTGGACTTGCTTGAGTTCTTCCTGGGATCAAAAAAGGTGACATTGAGACAGGTTCAGTCCCTGCTAGGTTCCTTGGTTTTGCATGCGTATTATGTCCATGGGTGTCACGAACTTACCTGCCGCTCGGTCCCGCGCCGCAATGCACTTCTGGGTGGGCGGCGTCGACGTCATGACGTCACGCCGCCGACACGCCGGGCGGCGCGAAAGTTTAAAAGCCGGTGTCCTCCTGGACCCGGTGCCCGATTGTGCATTCTGCTACATCCTGGCTCCTGTACTTACCTGCCTTGGATCCTGCTCCTATACTTACCTTCCTGCCTGCATCAATACTTACCTTGCCTGTATCCAGTACCTATCTTACCTGTTTCAGTGTCTCACCTTGCCTGCATCCAGTTACTTTCCTAGCCGCATTCAGCCTACAGTTCCCACAGCACCATGTTCCAGTATACAACCTTCAGTTCTCAGCAGCACCTTGGTCCAGCCTACAGTACCCAGCAGCACCATTGTTCCAGCAGTCAGCCTACAGTTCCCAACAGCACCATTGTTCCAGTAAACAGCTACAGTACCCAGCCGAACCTTGTTCCAGTATCCAGCCCTACATTTCCCAGAGCCTCTGTATCTGCACCTTCCGAACTGTCAGCCTCCTCCTAAAAGCGTACTGTGAGTACCGGCGTCCGGCCATTTATTACAGTACAATCGGGCCATGGAAACGCCGAGGGGGCTGGCAGAATTGAGTAAAACTCTCCAGGCTTGTCCAAACGCATGACCTGTTTGAACACCATCAGGGCCAGTTGGCCCAGTTTATGGATACCCTTGCTGTCCGGCTACCCCCAGCTGCTGCCTCTGCTCCGGGTTCTACGCTACCCCCTTCAACGTCCGGATCCGGTGATCCATCTTTCGAGAGAGCCCCGCATACCTCCACCCTCACGGTTTGATGGTGATGCCCAAGCCTGCCGTGGATTCATTAATCAGTTCGAATCCAATTCGAACTCAACCATCGCATTTTGCATCGGATCGCGCTAAGGTTGGGTACAATCATCGCCTTGTTGGAGGGCAATGCGCTGGCCTGGGCTTCTCCCCTATGGAAAAAGACGATCCTCTAGTCTATAATGTTACTGACTTCCTTAGTATGTTCCGCAAGGTCTTCGATGCTCCAGGAAGAACCTCTGCTGCCTCCTCCCGTTTGATGCAGCTCGCCAAGGGTCTCGGTCTGTGGGTCAATATGCTATTGAATTTCGTACCCTTGCTGCAGAGAATTCTTGGAACAATGAGGCACTTACTGAGCCTTTTGGCAGGGACTCTCTGACCGCCTCAAGACGAATTAGATCCAGGGAATTACCTGTCCCATTGAAGACGAGACTTGGTTACATTATGCATCCAGATCGATACCCGCTCGTGAACGGCAGGCAGAAAGGTCTGCAGCCCGTTCCAGCCTTCCTAAGACCTTTACAGGCCTGCTCCGACCTTTCCGCAAGCCATATCTTCGGTGAAGAGCCGATGCAAATTGGCGGCACTCATCTATCCCCCGAGAAAAGTCACGCAGACGTACCCAATGGACTTTGTCTCTATTGTGCTGGGCAAGGACACTTTGTAAAAAATTGTCCCCAGAAGTCTGGGAAACTTCAGGACCTAGAAGTTAAGGAGGAGCTCCTTCTAGGTAACGTTAAGTCTCCTGCCAAATTTGAACCATTAAAACTCTTTCTGCCAGCACTACTTCACATTGTAATGGTAAAACTTTTCCTCCCAGGCCTTTGTCGATTCTGGTGCCGCTGGAAATTTCATTGAATCTACTATGCTGCACAATTGGGGCTTCCTCTCCTTCACTTGCAGCAACCTCTTCGAGTCTGGCTATTGACAATAATCCGGGCTTCAGAATTCATCTCCAAATCTACCTACGAAGTCCTATTCGCCATTGGCATATTTCACCAGGAACGTTTATCTTTTCTTGTCATCCAAAGCCCTTCTGCTCCCCTAATTCTCGGAACCATGGCTCAGATTACACAACCCCGTATTTGATTGGTCTCACAATGAACTCAAGTCTTGGAGCCCCTTCTGTTTCAAAAATTGCCTTTCTACTCATTGCACTACCATTACCTGTGAAAATAAATCTGAGAAAAACCTCCCTGAGTGTATCATGATTTTCTATGTGTGTTTTGTAAAAAGCGAGCTGAGAAGCTACCACCGCACCGTTCCTACGATTGCCCATCGATCTTCTTTCTGGTACTATGCCTCCTCGGGGACCACATACCCACTGTCTCCCTCAGAAACTCTAGCCATGAAGGAGTACATTACTGAACATTTGTCTAGGGGGTTCATACGACCTTCCACTTCCCCTGCTGGCGTGGGTTCTTTTTTGTTGAAAAAAAAGACGGCGGGTTACGACCCTGCATCGACTACCGTGGATTAAATAAAATTAAAATAAAGAATCGGTACCCGCTCCCTCTCATCTCTGAACTGTTTGACCAGATAAAAGGAGCCTAAAATTATTACCAAACTGGATTTACGGGGGGGGGGATACAATCTGATCGTATACGCAAAGGTGACGAGTGGAAGACCGCCTTTAACACCAGGGACGGTCACTACGAGTATCTCGTAATGCCCTTTGGCTTTGTAATGCTCCAGCGGTGTTTCAAGAATTTGTAAATGACATCTTCCGGGATATGTTGGGAATCTCGTAGTAGTATATCTAGATGACATTTTAATCTTTTTCTCATGATTTGCCCTCACACGCTCCATGTTAAACAGGTGTTACTACGTCTGAGAGAGAATAGCCTATATGCCAAATTGGAAAATGTCTGTTTGAGTGTTCACAAGTACCCTTCTAGGCTAATTGTATTTGCGCAAGGGTTCCAGATGGATCCTGTTAAAGTTTCAGCCGTCCAAGATTGGTCTCTCTTCTATGGGAACCCAAGCTATTCAAAGGTTCATGGGTTTGCCAATTACTACAGACAATTCATTCAAGGGTTTCGTCTATAATTTCTCCTATATTAGCCCTCATCAGTAAAGGTGGTAAGTCATTCATGGACCCCTGCAGCCCTCGAGGCCTTCAAACGACTCAAGGAAGCTTGCGTTGCACAGTTCTAGTACATCCAGATCCTAGTCTGCCCTTCTATGAAGTTTGATGCATCAGACTTGGGCGCTGGAGCCGTCCTTTCCAGAGGCAGGGCACTAAAAGGAAACTCCATCCGTGTGCATATTTTCCAAGAAGTTTCTTCCCACACGAACGGAATTATGACGTTGGGAAGAGGAACTTCTTGCTATCAAACTGGCCCTCGAGGAGTGGCGTCATCTATTAGAGGCACCCTCTGTACCTATCACCATCCTTACCGACCATAAGAACCTTGAATACATCCAGAATCTCAAAAGGTTAAATCCCCGTCAAGCACGGGGTCTTATTTCTTTTCCCGATTCAACTTTGTTTCACTTACCAACCGTTTCCAAAAAACAAAAAAGCTGATGCCCTGTCCAGATCATTTGTGCTTCCGACCGTACTAATCAAGATAGGGCTCTGTATCCCAACCACTAAAATCTTGGCCTCTATATCCCCTCAACTTTGTTCCAAGATTCAAGCCGCACAGATTCTGCTCGTCCGACACACCTTCTGGCAAAAGCTTTGTTCCTGTTTCTCTTCGGAAACTATCTTCTGCATACTCACTGTTCCAAGCAAGCTGGGCATCCGGTGTTAACAAAACGTTTAATTTATTGCCCGTTCCCTTTGGAGGCCCAAAATGAGAAAAGATATTAAAGACTTTATTCAAGTGTGTACTAGATGTGCTCAATCCAAATCTTCTAGAAACCTCCCTGTGGTCTTCTTCAACCCCTCCCATTCCGTCCAGACCTTGGACCCATCTATCTATGGACTTTATTGTGGAACTTCCGCCTTCCAAGAGAAAACACGGTTATATGGGTGACTGTAGACCGCTTCAGCAAAATGGCCCATTTGTACCCCTCCCTAAACTACATCTTCAACGGAGTTGCTCAACTATTTATTTTCACATATTCTTCGCTTTCATGGACTCCCTTCTGAAATAGTATCTGACAGAGGTACTCAATTTGTTTCCAAATTCTGGAGAGCACTTGTAAGTCCATGAACATCAAGTTACAATTTTTTCGGCTTACCACCCACAGTCAACGGGCTACTGAACGCACTAACCAGTCTTTGGAACAATATCTCGTTGTTACATTTCCATATACCCAGGATGATTGGGCTGACCTTTTGCTTGGGCTGAGTTTGCCCATAACAATTCACCTCATGCTTCTACTGGGAAATCTCCTTTTGTGTGTCTTTGGGACAAATCCTAGATGTTTTCCGCAAGATTTTCTTTTCACACAAGTACCTGCTGCCAATGACTCTGCAGCCCAGATGACCGCTATCTGGCATGTACGGAAATCAGCCTTAGAAATCTGTTTGGTGCAAAAAACTGCAGCAGATAGGAGACGTAGAGAACCCCCAACGTATTCTGTCGGAGACAAAGTATGGCTCTCTTCTGCTCATTAACCTACGGGTTCCTTCCTCAAACTGGGACCCAAATTTATTGGTCCTTTTTCTATCCTGGAATTAATCGGTCCCAGTGGCTGTTCGCCTTCAACTTCCTTCCAGCATGCGGTTCCTAACGTGTTTCATATTTCTCTCATCAAACCAGTATGTTCTAATCAGATATTCCACATCCTTACTACCTCCCGTTCCGATTTCCGTTGATGGTCAGCATGAGTTTGAGGTCGAGAAGATCTTGGACTCTAGATTCTGGAGGAGGGTCTCGCAGCATTTGGTCCACTGGAAAGGTTTGGTCCGGAAGAAAGAGCTTGGATTAAACACTCTGATTTGCACGCCTCCTCGTCTAGTTAAAGCTTTCCACAGGAGTTTTCCAGGGAAACCTGGCCCGTTGGGTCCTGTGGCCCCCCGTAAGGGGGGGGTGTACTGTCACGAACTTACCTGCCGCTCCGGTCCGCGCCGCACTGCACTTCGGGTGGGCGGCGTCGACGTCATGACGTCCCGCCGCCGACACCGGGGCGGCGCGAAAGTTTAAAAGCGGTGTCCTCCTGGACCCGGTGCCCGATTGTAGCATTCTGCTACCTCCCTGGCTCCTGTACTTACCTGCCTTGGATCCTCCTATACTTACCTTGCCTGCATCCAATACTTACCTGCCTGTATCCAGTACCTATTTACCTGTTTCAGTGTCTACCTTGCCTGCATCAGTTACTTACCTAGCCAGCATTCAGCCTACAGTTCCCAACAGCACCATTGTTCCAGTATACAACCTCAAGTCTCAGCAGCACCTTTGGTCCAGCCTACTACCCAGCAGCACCATTGTTCCAGCAGTCAGCCTACAATTCCCAACAGCACCATTGTTCCAGTAAACGCCTACAGTACCCAGCCGAACCTGTTCCAGTATCCAGCCCTTCATTTCCCAGCAGCCTCTGTATCCTGCACCTTCCGAACTGTCAGCCTCCCTCTAAAAGCGTACTGTGAGTAACCGGCCGTCCGGCCATTTATTACAATGGTGTAGGATTTTTAGCTGACGATTAAACTGGGCTACCAGAGGTCTCTCTTCCCCAGCAACCATCTAAGGCTAACACTGGCAGTTAAGGCAGACTAATGGTCTGGACATCCTTCTCTCATACAATGGGCGTACCTGCTGGCAGGAAAAAAGAGGTGGACAACGGGGATTTAGAACTTAACAGATGATTCTGGGCCCATGGTTTGGTGCCCTGTTTAAAAATGCCTTGTGCGCAGAGCCTTGGCCTGCAAAAATGGGAAGAAAGGGGTTGGTGCAGGAATCTGACCCTACTGGAACTTTTCCCCTAGTGGTGGCAGTGGAGTTATGGGGTCAGGAAATGATCAACTGTAGAATTTGTTTCTGGTACGACAAGCTGGGAGAAGAGATGAGGGAGATCCGACATGGAACCCCTCGGTTCCGAAACTCCGGATTTCGGGACTTCGAAGACATTTTTTCGATAATTTTGAATGTTCCGGGCTATTTTCGATTATTTTAGAAAACAGCCTGAACGTTCAAAAATCTTCGAAAATACGATTGGAAATTTTGAAAATGGTCTCCGTTCGGTGGTTTTTTTTTGGATAATTTTTGAATGTTCAAGTGCTGCTTTGAAAATTATCGAAAATGCCCCAAAAATTAGTTCCCGTTTCGGATTTCAGATCTTCTGGATTTTTCGAGATCGGAAAACTAATGAGTTTCGGCCATCTCTAGCTGGGAGTGGTCCAGGCCATTAATAACTTCTCTTCTTCTTCTCCTTTAATTCTAGCACTCCTGCAACACCTGGTCCTATGCTGCCTCAAGTTAAACATCTGGTTTAAAGTCAGACATATCCCGGGAGTACAGAACTTGTGCGATGATGCCTTGTCGCGTTTCCATTGGCAGGTTTTCCGGCGCCTAGCTCAAACAGCAGACGAGGAGGATTGAAGTGACCGTGGATCCTTTGGCACATCTTAGAGGAGGCCTACACAATTAATATAATCTTTAGTGGCCCCATCCACATGGGCCAGCCACGGTAAGGTGTGAGCAGAGTGGGTTGCATGGGGCAGGGCTATGTCTACCAAAAAGATGAGGCGAGATTGGAATTACTTTAGCTTACCTTACACAGCTGCACGAAACAGGGTAGGTAGCTTAGGTGCTTAGCTGGTGTTTCCTTCTTCCTTAAATTCCTCATGCTTTGGGATTCCACAAAGCAATTCGTGGTGTGTACAATTATCAAGGGGTAGAAGAAGAAACGTGTGTCTAAGGACACAAGACGTCAATCTCTTTTTTATTGTCCTGTCTATTTACAGCCCTGGAACAAGGAACCAGGTAATTCAGGCTAATCCACCACCTCTCCATACCCGAGGGTAAAAGCGTAAATGACAGATATCAAGGGAATTGACATCAGTCTCTTAGTTCCCCTTATGTTTCAAACTATTCAGTTCCTTCGGAATGGATGGTTTGCTATGAGACAGGTTCTGGGACAATTATTCACTACCTGCGGATTCTGCTATCCACCTTCAGATACCTTAGGCACAGGATAGGCGTTTCCCTGTCCAAGAAAAAACTATCGGCCCTTCCTGAGTCCTATAATTTGTGATAATAAATAATGATAATATAATACAATTATCAAGGGGTGGAAGAAGAAACGTGTGTCTAAGGACACAAAACGTCCAATCTCTTTTATTTTATTGTCCTGTCTATTTACAGCCCTGGAACAAGTGTGTAATGACCATTCGAATGCTCCTTGTTCTGGGCCAGCTTCGCCCTAGCCGTCTTCAGAGCAATGCACATCAGTGAGCTAGTTCCCCCTAGTAAGCATAGACCTGGTACAGGTAAAATCCAGAAGTCAAAAACAGATGTTTATGGTGCCAGTGCATGTTTCTCTCTATTTCCCCTGTCCTCCTCTTGCTTCCCAGTAAAGACCTTCCTAGCCCACAGAGATGGCAACCCCTTAACCAAATTCCAATTTGAGGCAGTTCTCAGATCAGCCCTCCAAAAACTGGGTCTCAACCAGAGTCCGGAACACATTCCTTTCGCACGCCCTACGGTTTGTATAATTGGCCATTCACATATATTCTGGGCTGAAAGAAGAGCCGAAATCAGGCCTGGCAAAAAGCAATTGCGTTTTCAAATGGCAGGTGTCCATTGGAGGGAAATTTGTGGGCTACGATGGCTGCAAGTGTTACCAGAAATTGTTCATATTAGTGAGCAAGTGGGGGGTCCATCGATTCTAATTTTACCATGCTGCAGGTAATGATATCTGTTTCACCCAGTTTTCTGACTTGATAGTCTTGGTGCGGGCAGATTTAGCTAGAATGGAGGGTTTCTTCAACAGGGTGATACTAGTTTGGTCAGAAGTGATCCCAGGGGTATCATGGTAAGGGAATAGAGACCCACAAGCAATTGAGACTCTTTAACATCAGAATATCGCATTTTGTAAGGTCCATTGGAGGGGTAGTGATCCATCACCATCAATTGGAAGGCAACAACAGAGTTCTGTTGAGGGAGGATGGAGTCTATCTGACATATATTGGTTTGGACATTCTGCTTTCGGGTCTCCAAGATGGAGTCGAGCAAGCCCTCTTCCTATTGAGTGAGGGTCAGATGGTCAGATCCCTGTTGCTTACCGGTAGTTATAGTTATTGTATTTTACATGCCCACAGTAACAGGTGGCTGGCAAGGGGAGCTCAGGAATATCTGTTTGGTGGTCTCGTGTTTACGGGGTTGCTATAGCAACGCTTGGCATGGCAAAAGAACAAGAATCGACAACATCTGTGCTGAATAACATCAATAAAGCTGTGGCCGACTACAATCACTCACAAAAACAAGACAGTCTCTGCGTGGTTATTACTGTTAATTAGCGGTATACAAATTTGCAGCTTATTTACATACAATGGTTCAATATATCAATATATATATCAATGCAATCGTCTGGGTATGCAATTTTACCTTATCCGCAGTTATAACGTGGTATTAGCTATCAGCTGGTATTTATATTTTACAGCCAAGTCACTATGTTGCCTACTCACTAGAGATGGTCAAACTTACTGAAGTTCGGTTACTTTCCGAATGTCAGTAAAAGTTCGGAAACAAACCCATTTAAGTCAGTGGGAGTAAGAAGTTTGAAAAGTTTGGATTAATTACAAAGAAAATAGCAATGGTAACTTACTGTAAATGGCGGTAGCACCAGGGAACATGTACATATCACCAAAACTTGTTTAAACACTTATTTCCCCCACGATCGGGCAATTGTCGGCGTTTCCGCGTGCTACATTCCAGGGTTATGAGTAATTTGAGGGTTACCGAATGATACATTTGAAGGTTACCGAATTCGAACGATACATTTGAGGGTTATTGCCGAAATGGAACATTCGAGGATATTGCAGAAATGCCGCATTCGAGGGTTATGGTCGAAATCGAGGGATAGTGAACAGTACGTAAATTTGATAATTATTGAAAATAAGTCCTCGAGTTCGGAAAGTCCATCTCTTCTGGTCACTAAATCCAGCTCCAGTTACAGCCCCTCAATACATTAGAAATTATTCCAACTTTTTAATTTAGTATTAAGGCAGTGATTTTTTTGTTGGGTCCTTTTATACTAACTTTCCATGGCCCACAAGGAATCGACCAGAGAGTAACCAGAGAAGTTCTGTAAGTTTCTGTAATAATTGGCCAGGAGGCCGGGGTACTTATGAGTACGCTTTAGGAGGAGGCGCTCCAATGGATTTTGGGATTGCAGAACTGGATACAAGAGACTTCTGGGAACTGTAGGCTGATGAATGGCGACCAGGTGCTGCTGGAGAGAAGGCAGGATACTGGGAACAGGCAAGGCAGAAACAGTCACTGAAACAGGTCAGGTGAGTATGGATACTGGAACTGGCAAGGTAAGTCACTAATGATGGAGCTGGCAAGCTAAGTCTCTGATGATGGAGCTGGCAAGAGAAGTCTCTGATGATGGAGCTGGCAAGGTAAGTCTCTGATGATGGAGCTGGCAAGGTAAGTCTCTGATGATGGAGCTGGCAAGGTCCCTGATGCAGGACCAGGTAAGGTATGTCTAATGCTGGAAAGTAACAGGAACTAGGGCAGGTAAGTAGAAGGAGCCAGGGAGGTAGCTAACGCTACAATCAGGCACCGAGTCCAGGAGGATGCCGGTTTTTGAATCCTCGAGCCGCCCGGCGTGTCGGCGTCATGACGTCATGACGTCTACGAAGCTGCCCACCCGGAAGTGCAGCACGGGACCGGAGCGGCAGGTAAATCTGAATGTTTAATCCAAGCTCTTTCTTCAGGACCAAAACCTTTCCAGTGGACCAAATACTGAAGAGACCTCCTAAAGAATCTAGAGTCCAAGAGCTTCTTGACCTCAAATTCTTGGTGAACATGAACGGAAATTGGAACAGGAGGTAGTATAGATGTTGAATACTGATGAGAGCACACTGGCTTGATGAGAGAAATATGAAACACGATAGGAATCTGCATGTTGGAAGGAAGTTGGAGGGGAACAGCAACCGGACCAACTAATTCCAGGATAGGAAAAGGACCAATACATTTGGGTCTCAATTTGGAGGATGGTACCCATAGATTAATATGAGCAGAGGAGAGCCACACTTTATCTCCAACCGAATAAGATGGGGGTTCTCTACGTCTCCTGTCAGCTGCAGTTTTTTGTACCAGAGCAGATTTCTTAAGGCTGATTTCCGTAGAATGCTAGATAGGCGACATCTGGGCCACAGAGTCATTGGCAGCGGGTACTTGTGTGAAAAGAAAATCTTGAGGAAAACATCTAGGATTCGTCCCAAACACACACAAAAAAGGAGATTTCCCAGTAGAAGCATGATGTGAATTGTTATGGGCAAACTCAGCCCAAGGCAGAAGGTCAGACCAATCATCCTGAGTATAGGAAATGTAACAACGAAGATATTGTTACAAAGACTGGTTAGTGCATTCAGTAGCCCCGTTGGACAGTGGGTGGTAAGCAGAAGAAAATTGTAACTTGATGTTGCATGATTTACAAAGGCTCTCCAAATTTGGAACAAATTGAGTACCTCTGTCAGATACTATTTCAGAAGGGAATCCATGAAAGCAAGATATGAGAAATAAATAGTTGAGATAACTCTGTCGAAGATGGTAGCTTGGGGAGGGGAACAAAATGGGCCATTTTGCTGGAGCGGTCCCACTGTACACCCATATAACCCTGTTTTTCTTGAGGCGAAGTTCAACAATAAAGTTCATGGATAGATGGGTCCAAGGTCTGGACATGGGGAGGGTTGAAGAAGGCCACAGGGGAGGTTCTAGATTTAGATTTAGAGCATAGCTGGTACACACTTGAACAAAGTCTTTAACATCTTTTCTCATTTTGGGCCACCAAAGGAACAGGCAAGAAGATTAAAAGTTTTATTAACACCGGGATTGTCCGGCTTGCTTGGAACAGTGAGTATGAAGAGGATTTTGCCAGAGGGTGTGTCTGGAGAGCAGATCTTTTGCGGCTTGAATCTTGGAACAGAGTTGAGGAGATATAGACCAAGATTTTAGTGGTTGGGATAATGGAGCCCTTTTTTTTTTATCTTGATTAATACAGTCAGAAGCAACAAATGATCTGGAAAGGGCGTCAGCTTTTTTGTCTTTGGAATCAGGTTGGTAAGTGATAATAAAGTTGAACTGGGAAAAGGATAAGGACCACCGTGCTTGACGGGGATTTAACCTTTTAAGATTCTGGATGTATTCGAGGTTCTTATGGTCGGTTAGGATGGTGATAGGTACAGAGGTGCCTTCCAATAGATGACGCCACTTCTCGAGGGCCAGCTTGATGGCAAGAAGTTCCCTATTCCTGACATCATAGTTCCACTCGTTGGGTAGAAACTTCTTAGAAAAGTAAGCACAGGGATGGAGTTTCCTTTTAGTGCCTTGTCTTTGGGAAAGGATTGCTCCTGCACCCAAGTCCGAGGCGTCAACTTCGATGTAGAAGGGAAGACTAGGATCTGGATGAACTAAAGCTGATGCATCAGCAAAGGCTTCCTTGAGTCGTTTGAAGGCTTCAAGGGCTGCAGGGGTCCATGAATGAGGCTTACCACCTTTACTGATGAGGGCTAATATCGGAGAAATTATAGAAGAGAACCCTTGAATAAATTGTCTGTAATAATTGGCAAAACCATTGAACCTTTGAATAGCTTTGGTTCCCATAGGAAGAGACCAATCTTGGATGGCCGAAACTTTAACAGGATCCATCTGGAAACCTTGTGCAGACACGATGTAGCCCAGAAAGGGTACTTGAGAACACTCAAAAAGACACTTTTCCAGTTTGGCATATAGGCTATTCTCTCTCAGACGTAGTAACACCTGTTTAACATGGAGGTGGTGTGAGGGCAGATCTTGAGGAAAGATTAAAATGTCATCGAGGTATATGACTACAGAGATCCCCAACATATCCCGGAAAAAGTCATTCACAAACTCTTGGAACACCGCTGGAGCATTACAAAGGCCAAAAGGCATTACGAGATACTTGTAGTGACCATCCCTAGTGTTAAAGGCTGTTTTCCACTCATCACCTTTGCGTATACAGATCAGATTGTTTGCCCCACAAAGATCCAGTTTGGTAAATAACTTTGCCCCTTGTATCTGGTCAAACAGTTCAGAGGAAGAGGATACCGATTTTTTACTGTGATTTTATTTAAACCACGGTAGTCGATGCAGGGTCGTAGACCTCTGTCTTTTTTTTTCAACAAAAAAGAAACCAGCTCCAGCAGGGGAAGTGGAAGGTTGTATGAAACCCCAAGACAAATGTTCAGTAATGTACTCTTTCATGGCTAGAGTGAGCGAGGGGGGACAATGGGTATGTGCATCCCCGAGGAGGCATAGTACCTGGAAGAAGATCGATGGGGCAATCGTAGGATCGGTGCGGTGGTAGCTTCTCAGCTCGCTTTTTACAAAAAATATCAGAGAAATCAAGATAACATTCAGGCAGATTTTTCTCAGATTTATTTTCACAGATAATGGTGGTGCAATGAGTAGAAAGGCAATTTTGAAAACAGAAAGGACTCCAAGACTTAAGTTCATTGTTAGACCAATCTATAACAGGGTTGTGTAATCTGAGCCATGGAAGTCCAAGAATCAGGGGAGCAGAAGGACTTTGAATCAGGGGAGCGGAAGGACTTTGGATGACAAGAAAAGACAAACGTTTTTTGGTGAAATATGCCAAGGCGAAATAGGACTTCGTATGTAGATTTGGAGATGAATTCAGAAGCCAAGGGGTTATTGTCAATAGCCAAGTGAAGGAGAGGAAGCCCCAATTGTGCTGCATAGGTAAAGTCAATGAAGTTTCCAGCTGCACCAGAATCTACAAAGGCCTGGGAGGAAAAGGTTTTAGCATTAAAGGTGATGGTTGCTGGTAGAAAGAGTTTCAGTGGTTCAAATTTGGTAGGAGACTTAAAATTACCTAGAAGGAGCTCCTCCTTAACTTCTAGGTCATGGAGTTTCCCGACTTCTGGGGACCATGTACATGTATCTGATAGCTTAAAATTTGTCTTGATCAATCAGATCCAGACGGTGAAGGAAGCGGCGTAGAAACCCGGAACAGAGGCAGAAGCTGGGGGTAACTGGAAAGCGACAGCAAGAGGTATCCATGAATTGAGCCACTGACTCTGATGGTGTTCAAAAACGTCCATGCGTTTGGATAAAGTTTGGTGAGTTTTACTCAACTCTGCCATAGCCCCCTCAGGCGTTTCCATGACCTGATTGTACTATAATAATCGTCCGGGAGGCCGGGGTACTTACAAGTACCCTTTAGGAGGAGGCGCTCCGATGGCTGTTGGGATTGCAGAACTGGATACAAGAGACTGCTGCGAACTGTAGGCTGAGGAATGGCGACTAGGTGCTGCTGGAGAGAAGGCAGGATACTGGGAACAGGCAAGGCAGAAAAAGTCACTGAAACAGGTCAGGTGAGTATGGATACTGGAACTGGCAAGGTAAGTCGCTGATGATGGAGCTGGCAAGGTAAGTTTCTGATGATGGAGCTGGCAAGGTAAGTTTCTGATGATGGAGCTGGCAAGGTAAGTCTCTGATGCAGGACCAGGTAAGGTAAGTCTAATGCTGGAAAGTAACAGGAACTAAGGCAGGTAAGTAGAAGGAGCCGGGGAGGTAGCTAACGCTACAATCAGGCACCGAGTCCGGGAGGATGCCGTTTTTTGAATCCTCGCTCCGCCCGCTGTGCTGCACTTCTGGGTGGGCTTCGTCGTAGACGTCATGATATCTCGACGACGCCCACCCGGAAGTGCAGCGCGGGACCGGAGCAGCAGGTAAGTTCACGACAGTTTCTTTCCAAAAACCAGTAGAAGTCAATGGGAGCCAAAGTTACTTTTTATTTATTCCTACATTCAGTATCAAATATTCAAAGTTCGATATCAAATATTCGTTATGGAAGTTCCGAACTAGCAGTTTGAATCACAAAACTGCCCATCCCTAATGAGAGTTAAATTCAGAGGTTTGTAAGGTACTCAACTGCACGTCTGGTCCAGCGATGATCCACTGGGCGGTGCTCCAGGCGTAGTGGTGTTGGCGCTTGTCCGTGCGTCTCTCGCAAGCGCCATCATAAACGTCACTACGCAAGGGCGCCGGCGCGAACATTCAAATAGTTCCTCCTCTCTTCCCCCGACGCCCGCTTGTCAATTGTCTTGGCGTCTAGGGTTCCTGTTCGTGCTTTTTGCCTAGTAAGCTTCATCATTGTTCCAGTATCCAGCTACATTGTTACAGCCTTCACTATTGTTCCAGAATTATCCTGCTCCTCCATTGCTACAGCCTACTCCTTCGTTTCAGTGTCCAGCTCCTTCATTGCTACAGAATCCAGCTCCAGCGTTGTGCCGGTATCCCTCTGCTTCCCCTCCTTCATCCTACTAAAAGTGAGTCTTCCCTCTACCTATTCCTACTGAGTTAGGGCAGCATTACAGTACAAGCGGGCCATGGATTCCCTGAGGAAGTAATGTCTGAACTATCAAAAACTCTCCAGGCCTTGTCTACCCGGATGGTCGTTCTTCAACACCAACAGAACCGTATGGCACAATTTATGGATTATTTGGCTTCACGTTTACCTCTAGTAGGTATGCCACCTTCTCCTCCTCCTCCTGCTCATGCAGGTCAAGTTGGCCATGAGCCCCGTATTCCCTCTCCTCCTTGTTATGATGGTAATCCTCAAGGCTGTAGGGGGTTCCTTAATTAATGCCAGATTCAATTTGAACTGCAACCCTACAATTTTGCCTCCGATCCAGTAAAAATGGGTTATATTGTAGCTCTATTGGAAGGTGGATCCCTGGCCTGGGCCTCTCCTCTCTGGGAGAAAAATTACTCATTAATCTCAAATATTACCAACTTCCTTGAAACATTCCGTAAAGTGTTCGATGTTCCTGGTCGTAAGACCGGTGCTTCCACTCTTCTGTTCAACAGGGAAACTTCAACAGGGAAATTGCACTGTTGGACATTATGCTATTGAGTTCTGAACCCTTGCAGTGGAAACCTCTTGGAACAATGAGGCTCTTGTGGCAGCCTTCTTACAGGGTCTTTCGGGTTTGTATTAAGGATGACCTGTATCCAAAGAAATGCCCCCCCCTGCTGGAGGATCTTATTACCCTTTGTATCCGAATTGATACACGATTCTGGGAACGACAGGTTGAAAAGAACCGTGATCGTCAGTTTCCTTCCAGGCTGGCTCCTCGTCCAATTAAACCTATTTTCTCTCCTCCTACTCCCACTACAGAATAACCCATGCAGATTGGAGGGACCCATTTGTCCCCAGAAGAGAAAACCCGTAGGAGATCTTTGGGTCTTTGTTTATATTGTGCTAGCTCCGGACAGTAAAGCCGGGCAAACTTTAAAAAGGCAGAGGTTAGTGTTAGAATAAATATCCTGCACTGTCACGCCAGACCCTGATGCCTGCCTTAGAGCCACTAAGAGACCTTTTTACAGCGCCGGGAGAAAGAATTGAACCACACATTGAATGTAGTAAAAGTCTGACTCAGTTTATTCAGATGTTACACATTGGATTTTCACAAAGAGAAAAAGGGGCAGGCCAGACACAATGGGGCATATTTATAAAGATTGTCTTTTTCGCCAAATAATTAGCGCAGCACATCGCAGCGAAAATAGCGCCATTGGGGCTTTGTTTCGCCTTATTTATAAAAGCGAAAAAAAACACACTTCGCGGCTGAAAAAGGCGAACGGCGCGATAAGAGCGAAAAGTATCGCAGCGAAAACTTAAAGGGCATGTCCACCCCCAAAACTAAATCCCCCCAACTACTGGCCCCACCATGTAGTGTAGTTATCCTTACCTCACATCCCAGCTCCATAGTTTCTCCTGTAGTCCCCCCCCAAAGTCCCAAAAAATGACTACCAGGAGGCTAGCGAGTCCATATGGACACTGCCTGCTAGCTGGCCTCAGGTAGATTTTGCCATGCGTACTGCAGCCCTTCTCCCCCCTCCCCCCCCTCCCCCTCCCTCCCTCTCCCTCCCTCTCCCTCCCGTTCACTATCCTCCCCCTAGCATAAAACCCCTTAAGTAATCATTCCCCATGTCTCCCCACCCCAACCGCATATTTTTTTTTTTAGAAAGCTCCCAAACCTTACTTACCTCTCCTCTTTCCTCCGGCGAATGAGCTGCCGGCAGCCGCGTCTGTGATTGGCTGCCGCTCAGCCAATCACAGACGCGGCTGCCGGTCCCCCCCTCTGCTTGCATTTCCTTGCAAGCAGAGGGCCGGAGCGGCGGCGGAGGATCGAGGGGAGGTAAGTAGAGTTTGGGGGGCTTTCTAAAAAAAAATTATAGGGTTGGGGCTGGGAGCCCAGGGGGGACCATATATAAAAAAATTTTTCAGGGTGGACATAGCCTTAACGCATCTAAGAAGACTGCATTGTGAAAACCATTCGAACCAGAAAGCCCACTAGAAATGATGTCAGTTCAAAATGGCCACCTCACATTTACCAAGAATCAGCCATGTCTTATTTAGTCAATCTTCTTAGAATTTCTCAATTGGAATACAATTTTCTTTTGCACTGCACGTTCGCCTTTCTAATGCGCGATCGCTTTTCCAAGGCATATTCCATTATAATGCGCGGGTCGCCTTTCTAATTGCGTTCGCCTTTCTAATGTGCGTTCGCTTCTAATGTGCGTTCGCCTTTCAATGTCGCTTTTCCAGGCATATTTCATTCTAAGCGCGATGGCCCTTCTAATGCGCGTTCACTTTTTCAAGGCATATTACCCATTAGAATGCCTTCTCGCTCAAACAATGACTTTTCACCACCTTCAGGGTCGCGCTAATCTTTCGCTCTTTTTAACCAAAAACCACCTTTCGCTCTTTTATAAATCGCGTTATGCCTTTTCGCTCCCTTTTCGCTAAAATTACCATGCGAAGTAAGGCGAAAAGGGTTTAGCGATAGCTCATGAAACGGTTTCGCCATTCGTAACGCTACGTTATAAGAGCGGGGTAACTGCTTTTTGGCGAAAACCCATGCGAAAAGCGAATGCGAAAACATTTCGCTACTTTTCGCTCTTTTATAAATATGCCCCAATGTCTACAGATGACGTAATAAAACCTTGGAATATGAAGATAGAGTCAGGTTGACACACAATGTAGGAGGCAAAAGACCTTGAGATAAAATATTATCTACCCCATGAGACAAGGGAAAAAATACCTTAGTACATTTTGACAACAGCAACATCTGAATAATATGAACACAAAATGACGTCAAAGAACAAAATGGTTGCTATTAGGCTAAGTGATTATAGAGAATATATAAAAACCTAACAGTTAGGAGAGAAAATCTTCTAGGCAGAAACAAGTCTTTTCCTCAAAGCACTTCTCATCATCTTCTTGTACATGTATCCATAAAACTAAACTCCAAAATTCTAACCAAGAACGTTTTTCTAGATTCCGGGACAGCAGGCAATTTCATTGATTCCTCTTACTTTCAACAACATGATTCAACCTTTGTCTAAACCCTTCTGTGTACTTGCTATTGACAACAGACCCCTATCCTCAGATTTTATCACTCAAATCACTTCTGAATTATCCTTCCAAACTGGGGCCCTTCATAATGAGAAATTGTCTTTCTTTGTCATCAACTGTCCCTCCACACTAGAATAATTACAATTATTCTAGGCCTTCCCTGGCTCCAACTCCATAACCCATCGATTGATTGGTTTTCTGGTGAAATAACTGCCGTGAGTTTGGATTGTGTCTCTAATTGCCTTTCTCTGCCTACTATTCATTGCTCCACCCTCTTTCTGGAAAAAGACTATTTATCCCTTCCTGAAGCATACGAAGACTTCATTGATGTTTTTTGTAAAAAATCTGCTGAGACCTTGCCTATTCATAGACCTTATGATTGTCTCATCAATCTTCTTTCTGGAACCATTCCTCCTCGTGGACGAACTTACCCTTTATCCCAGCCTGAAATCATTGCCTTGAAAGAATACATCCAAGATAACTTGTCTTGAGGATTTATTCGTCCTTCCACTTTTTTGTAGAAAAGAAAGACGGAGGCTTACATCCCTGCATAGACTACAGGGGCCTAAAAAAATTTCTATCAAAAATAGTTATCCTCTTCCCCTAATCACCAAATTGTTGGATCAACTGAAAGGAGCAAATATTTTTCTAAACTTGATCTCAGAGGAGCCTACATTTTGATCCGGATCCGAAAAGGGGATAAATGGAAAGCTGCCTTCAATACTTGTGACGGCCATTTCAAGTATTTGGTAAGGCCTTTTGGCCTTTGCAATGCCCCAGCGGTCTTCTAAGAATTTGTTAAAGATATTTTCAGAGACTTGTTAGGCAACTCAGAAGTTGTCTATCTAGATGATATTTTGTTTTTTTCTCAAGACTTACCCTCTCATCGTATTCATCTTCGTCAAGTCATTTCTCGATTACGTGCCAATCACCTTTATGCCAAGCTGGAAAAATGCCTCTTTGAAGTAACTAAAGTTCTGTTCCTGGGTTAAATTATCTCTGCCCAAGATTTTGAGATGGATTCTTCAAAAGTTTCTGCTATGCTTAACTTTTTTTTTTTTTCTTTTCCTTCTTCTACGGAAGCCATTCAATGTTTAATTGGTTTCGCCAATTATTAAGTGTTTTTCTTCCATCATTTCTCCAATCTTGAACCTCATCCGGAAAGGAGGTAAACCAAGTTCCTGGACTGAAGAAGCCTTGAAAGCCCTCGAGAGACTTAAAGAGGCATTTGCTTCTGCCCCCATTTTAGTCCATCCAGATACCCATTTGCCATTCTTCATTGAGGTTGAAGTCTCTGATATTGATGCTGGAACAATTCTGTCTCAAACACAATGAATAAAAGGGAAACTTCACCCTTGTGCTTACTTTTACACCCTGTGAAAGAAATTATGATATTGGCAATTGCGAGTTATTAGCCATTAAACTTTCTATTTAAGAGTGGTGACATCTTTTGGAAGGCACAAGTCAACCCATGAAAATTTGGAATACATCCAAACTGTTAAAAGACTAAATCCCAGACAAGCCTGACGGGCACTTTTTTTTCCCCACGTTTTAATTTTTTCATTACTTTCCACCCTGGAACTAAAAACAAAAAAGCAGACGCTTTATCCAGGTTATTTTGTTCTCAAGAATCCACCACAGTTGACAAAGGCCCTATCATTCCCAAATCCAAAATTCCGGTTACTATTCTTCCTCAGTTATCTGTCGAGATTAAATCTGCTCAGGACTCTTGCCCTTCCACTACGCCAGTTAACAAAGTTTTCATTACCTCTGATTTACAGATACCGCTGCTTTCAATCTCTCATTGTTCCGAACAGGCCGGGCATCAAAAAAACATTTCTCTCCTATCTCGTTCTGTTTGGTGGCCGGATTTAATAAAAGATGTCAAGAACTTTGTAGCATCCTGTTCCATTTATGTCATGTCCAAGTCTTCTCGTAATCTTCCTTATGGACTTCTTCAACCACTTCCCACAACTTCTCGCCCTTGGAAGCACCTATCCATGGACTTTGTCGTGGATTTACCTCCTTCCAAAAAGAATACTGTGATATGGGTGACTATTGATTGTTTTAGCAAAATGGTTCATTTTGTTCCTCTACCCAAGTTACCCTCAGCCTTGGAACTTTCTCATTTATTCATCTCTCATATTTTCCGCTTACATAGGTTACCCACAGAAATTGTCTCCGACAGAGGAACATGATTTATTTCCAATTTCTGGAGAGCCTTATGTAAATCCTTGAACATCAAACTTCAGTTTTCATCTGTCATCCCAATCTAAGGTGCCTGCTTAACGGATAACCCGTCTCTTGAGTAATAGTGTAAAACTCAAAAGGCGAATTTTCTCTATTTTATTAATAGGAGACATTTTTTTTTAATTCGTTTTATTTT
Source organism: Hymenochirus boettgeri (assembly GCA_019447015.1). Taxonomy (NCBI): domain Eukaryota; kingdom Metazoa; phylum Chordata; class Amphibia; order Anura; family Pipidae; genus Hymenochirus; species Hymenochirus boettgeri. The sequence goes on along the minus strand of CM033471.1, from coordinate 238,311,039 downwards.
TCAGTTCAGATCAACAGTTAACATTGCTTATTCATTATAACCAGTTTTATCATGGCATATATACACATAGCACATATAGTTTTATTTAATTTTTACATAGTGATGTGAACGGGTTGAAGGGAGGATGTGGTTGCTACATTTCTGTCATAATTACCAATTGCATTGTACTCAGTGTTTCAGCCTTTACACATAGCATAACGATTCGTATCGACCATCTGAACTGTTATTTAGATTGTAACTGTGTATTAACTCTATAGCTTAACTAGGCATGGAGCCAGAACTAAACAATTGAAAAAGAACATCCTCTGCCTATTTTCATTATCAGAACAAAAGGTATTTTATATTTTGAGTTGGTGTTGCATTTACCTTCTTTCAAAGACATTTATTACTCCAGTATATTGAGACAGACTGTCAGGTCCCACCCAGGGGCGTCCCCGTTACGGGGGTTAGGTATAGATGTTGTGCTCTATCTATATTGAGATATCACCTCACTGATATTGGTGGGTACTGGGGGAAGTGCCAGATTTCCCAATCGTGTCGTATTTGGTGGGACTTACCGGCATCCTTGTTGGTATCGAATTTTTGTTTTGGTGGGTAGGGTCTTTTTGTTTGACTAGATGAAAGCCCCTCTTGTACTGTGGGGACACTTCCGGTTGCCATCCATTTAATTATGACATTTTTCCTGGCATAGAAGGGTATTTGGCTTAGTAGTGTGACTTTGGTTTTAGGCCACGATTCATCATCTAGACATCTCCCATATATACAAGTTCCGTATTTGTCTATATATATGTTTATATTGTGATTTAATAAATAATAATCAGTCTCCAGTATTGTTGTAAGGCGTTGGCATGCCCATTAAAAGGGGTGCCCGAAATCTGCGTTGTTTGTTTTGGCATTTAGGGCAAAATATCTTGTTGTGTGTACGGATGCTTGAGTTTTGGGGGTTAAATATGGCTTGATTTGTGATATAGAATTGGATCACTTTGTTTTGTGCTGCTGGTGAAGCTTATTTGTGCTGGAGAGCATCAGGTCTTTGCATCACTATCTATGATCATCTATATATAGTCTCCATTTATCTATCAGTTTTTAACATTCGGCTGGGTATGGACTTGCAGAGAATTGTTACAGTCGGGATATCATTCCTTTTTTATTAGATGATTGGAAGGTCCGAGTGGATTGGTGGTCAACGGGGCTATAGTTATAGGGTTTATCCTTGAATTGAATTTGAGACAGTGGCGTAACTGTAGATAGCAAATTGGAAAGAGTTCGTAAGTTAATTGGTTTTTAAGCTGATCAAATGTTTGAGGTCATTATTCATATATAGGTGACCAAGGTCATATGCCGTGTTTTGCCCACTGTGGCCTCGTGAAACGTAGCAGGCTGGTGTAGGAGTAATTGTTCCATAGTGGGGTATTTATGGAGTGTTTGAAATTAATGATTTTGTTTGTTAGTTTCCATATGCTAATATCTTGTCTGTGTATTGTAGTCACACATCTCCAGTTACGTGTTTTATAGGATCCCCCATATATGCAAGGTTGTGCTTTTGAGGTAGTGCTGAAGCATAAGGTCTGATTGGGTTGGTTGTTCTTCTTCAGATATCCAACACCTTTGGTATTTCAACTGTCCAGCTAGGTAATATAACTGGAAATTTGGGAGTCCCGTCCTGCATTTTCTTTGATGCTTGTATTTGGAGGAATTACCCTGGTCTTTTTCTGTCCCCATAGGAAGGATGAAATCAGACTGTTGATTGCAGAGAAAATTTTTGGGGAATGTAGCTTATTGCGTGCTGCATTATGTATAGAACTTTGTAGTATGAAGATTTTTATAACATTTATTCCCCGATCAGGTTTAGTGGTAGCACTTTCCAGTGGTAATAGTTTATCTTAAATTTTGATCAGTGGAGAGATGTTTAGATGTGGGAATTCTGATGGTGATTTGGTGATGTGTATTCCGAGATATTTAAAGATCTGACAACCGGGATCGATTGTGTTGTCTGTGTTGGGGTCACCGCATTGTTGTCCAGAGGGAACAAATAGGATTTGTCCCAATTAATATATAGGCCAGATTTTAGGCTAAAGTCGTTATGGTTTGTTTTGTTTTCTTGTAGGGAGTTCTTCATTGCGTCTAGGTATATGATCATATCATCGGCATACAGTCCAATTTTTTCCTCGTATGGGCCAAGTTTTAATCCTGTAATCTTGGGTGAGATTTAATTCTGCATGCCAGGACTTCTATCGCCAATGCAAACAGGAATGGTGAGACTGGCATCCTGCTAGTGCCACGGTGGAGCTGGAACGGTTCGGAGGTATACCCTTGTATGGCAATCCTGGCGGTGGGGGAAGTATATTAACAGTTGAATCCAGGCTATATAGGTTGGTCCAAGCCAATCCCCTGAGAACCTCCCAAAGATATATCCATTCAATTGAAATCGAATGCTTTTCTTTAGCTCCAAAGACAGCATTATCCTGTGGCCTGTATTGTCATGATCCAACCTGGTTTGAATTAGAGTCCTTCTAATGTTTATGGAGGTGGATTTGTTGGGCATGAAGCCCGTCTTGTTCATCGGCCACTAGTGAGGTAACACTTTTTGTAGCCTGTTTGCCAATATCTTTGCTAGAATTTTGTAGTCGCATGTTAATAGGGAGATGGGTCTGTAGGAGTCTCTGTTTTAGGTGGTTTTCCTGGTTTTAGGAAATTATAATTTTGACTTCGCAGAGTGATTTGGGTAGGTGACCTATGTTGAATGCATTGTTGTACATATTTAGTAACGGTGCGGACATTGTTTCTTCAAATTTTTACACCTCTATCGGTAGCCCGTCCAGACCAGGGGCTTTACCTGTCTGAAGCTGCTGATTGCACTCTTTATCTCGGCGGTAGTAATTGGAGAGTCTAAGGAGTTACGCTGTTCAGTTGTGAGGCGTGGGTTGGTGTGGGTTATGTAGTCTCTATTTCTTGTCGGGTAGCAGTAAGGTGGACGAGTATAGTTCCGAGTAGTATTCCTGGAAGCATTGCATTATATCCGATGGATTCTGTAAGCGTCCCCGAGTAGGGTCCTTATCTCTAGTATTGTGTTGGTGTATTTATGCTTTTTGTCATATATGTTAATAGTTTGGCTGACTGATTCCTAGCTCGTAGAACATTTGTTTATTGAAGAATGTTTCCGTTCTGCCTTATCCTGTAGTAGCGTGTATAAGCTCGTTGCTCCATCAGTAGATTTTCATATGTTGCGGGCCTAGGTGATTGTAATATATCTGTTCTGCTTTTTGTGTTTTTTTGCCTTTGGATTTCTTCTTTTTCCCGGGTTAGTTTTTTAATGTATGAGATTGTGCTTTTCAGAGCGCCTCTTAAAAATGCTTTCATTGCGTCCCATCTTACCAATGGCGACACAGGTCCTTGGTCTATTTCAAGGTAATCCTGCAGTCGTTTTAATGTTTGGTCCCCCTCCGGGAGTTGCGAGAGCCAGAATGGGTGAATTTTCCAAAAATAGTGTGTTGACTTAAGGAGTTTCCTGCTAGCTGGATTAAGAGTGGTTATGGTCTGAGGGTCCTCGTGAAGGATTTCTACTTTTTGAATTTTCCATGTTAAGGAGGGTAGATACAAATATATAATCTAATCTAGATAAAGTTCCGTACGTTGCGGATGGCATGTAAACACTGGTTTGTTCGGTTTATATAGTTCCATGAGTCCACCCATTTCCATTCTTGGGTAAATTGATATAATTGCGTGCTTCTTTGTTGGTGGCTTGGGGAGATTCTAGCTGGCAGTCTATCTTTCGATTCATTAGGACTAGATTAAAATCTCCAAGACTGATAACTTGTGTGGCTTGAGGGAATTGGGCAATAAATGGTAGAGCATGCGATAGGAGGGCGATGCTTGCAGGGGGGGGGGTTGTAAAAGTTTAATATTATATATGGAGCAGAGTTTATTTCAAGTGCTGTAAATACAAATCTACCTTTGGTATCAGTTTTGCTTTGCCAGATTTTGTAGCGGACTGTGTTTCTGATTAGAGTTGACACACCCCTAGAATATGTTGAGTGGCAGCTGTGCGATGCCCACCCTACCCATGGTTTTTGTAAATATTTGGTGTCTTGGGTTAGGAAGTGTGTCTCCTGCAAGCAGATTATATCTGGAGACTGTCTGTTTATTACATCCTGTATAATACTTCTTTTTTTGGGATTCCCCATACCCCTGACATTCCAGGTCATAATTTTAATTTGAGAGCTCATATTTTAAGTTTAATTGGAGTATAATAGGGGTTTAAATCAGTCCTGGGTGGGCCCCCGCCGGCCCCGTCCTTCACAACACCCTGCACATATTCATTTACTAAGCAGAGATCATTTATAGCATTAACAATACTAAACCAATAAAAAAACATTAAAACATCATAAACAATAAACATTATATATCAGGGGTTACTGCTGTAACTATTTACCCTGAGTAGAGGGAATAGGACGGGGAGAGATACTTTGCTCCCAGTCCCGACATTTGTATAGCATAGAGATGATTAAGCTATATAATTTAACATTCGATAGCGGATTGTTTAATTTGCATCATCCGAATAAGCTTAGATTAGCATTGAGAACCGTGGGCGTATGCAGGTGCAGAGAACAAGGGTTTTGACCTGTTTACCACTTATGATAGCGGTGTATATTATTATAGTGGTCGTGTGGCATAGCCTTTATCCGGACTCTGCACCCCAGTTAGCGTCACGATTGGTCAATTTAGTTGTTATACAAGTTCAGCCATTAGTTGTATATATTAGATTAAAGCATATTCAAATATGGAAGACACCCTATTATATATATATTATACTCCTGCAGTTCTACAGCTTAAGCGGACAATTATGCATTAGGATATTTCACAGAGGTCCATAGCTTGAAACTATTTGGCATTTTAGGTATCCGGGTACATGTTTCAGGTGTTAGGGCCGAGTTTCATATTTTTAGCAAATAGATTGTTACTACGGCATTTTAGGGGGGGACACACATATAGTTCAAGCGGTAAATTAAAATAGTTTCCGATATTATAGTCAGTTCACTATAATCGTGGGCATTATCCGTGTCTTGGTATTTGGAGCACATCCAGTTTTGTCCATCTGGGTAGAGGGGCACAGTTGTTACAGTATTTTTTTTTTGCTACATACTGGGTGGACCCAGTATCCCACTGTAAAAAGAGTTATGGTTATCATACTTTACCAGTCTGTTGCTCTCTTGACTTGTCGGATGATACCTCGCAAATCTTTTTTGGGGTTTTTAGGGTGCCACTCCGTTGGCGTCCAGCCATTCCGTGGCCTCAGCAGGTGATATAAAAAAATATGTATTATTATCTTTTATAATCCGGAGTCTTGCCGGGAACATCATGGAATAAATCAAACCGGATTTTCGAAGTCGTTGTTTAATTGCAGTGAATGATACCCTTTGTTTTTGTAAATCCGGAGAATAGTCGGGATATATGGAAATTGTTGTGTCCCCATGTTGAAGTGGTGCTTGGTTCCTGGCCATGGTTAGTATACCATCTCTGTCTCTTGAGTTTAGTAGATGGGCTATTATTGGCCTCGGTCTTGTTCCTGCTGTTGGTACTTTATTTGGTATCCGATGGGCCCTTTCAACTGTGAACGCCGCGCTGAGGTTGTTTCTGTCGAATTTCGTGATCAGCCACTCCTCCACGAATTCAGTGGGGTTAGGTCCTTCGGCTCGTTCCGGGAAGCCCACCAGGCGAATATTTTGCCGCCTGGATCTGTTCTCCAGATCCTCTGCTTTACTTTTATACATGGAGAGTTGTTGCTGGAGGGTTTGTATATTTCCTGAAATAGGTTGTAGCATATCTTCTACACTGGATATGCGAGACTCTGTCTCCCCCACGCGGTTGCGCACCTTTTGTAGGTCCTGCCTAAGGATCCCAATATCGACCCTTGCTTCCTCTATTAATGCAGTGAGGGAGGACTTAATATCCCCTATGGCAGCTAGCAGGCTGCTGTGTACCTGTGCCAGAGTGGGTTCTCCTAGTTCCCTTGCGTCCGTTTCTTTAGTGTGGGGTGGAGTTAGTGGTTGCTGGTTGCTGGCCTGGGCTGTTTATGAGCCACGCGGCGGAGTGACGGGGTCCGGTGGGTTCGGGTCATGCTGCGCCTGGTGCGCGTATTTGCTAAGCTTTTCGGCGGCCAAGGTATCCCTTCTTTCTTTTTCCTTATTTTTCCCCATGGTGGAGGAGTTAAATTGTGCCGGGTGTTGTAACAGGGTAGGAGTCGGGACCGGGAGCTCTCTCCTGTACGTCTCCTCACGCCGCCATCTTGGACACGCCCCCCCAATAGGAGACATTTTTAGTATTGCTTATTTTCAGCAAACTGCAGCTAATTACCAAACCAGTTCCATTAATATGGGAACATACCACAGCGCTGTGTAAGAAATAGTCATGTTAATGGAACATTCAAGTAAGTAATGATGTTTGGCCAAAATTCTGGTAAAGATGCAAAAAAATGCAACAAAATGGAGAAAAGGGGCAAAAAGGCGAAAATTTACCTATTTATAAATGGCTTTAAATTAAAAATGACAAAAATATCTCTGAAATTACATTAGAGAGCAATCTCTCTCTTCGCAGTGATACCACACTTAACGCAATGAATAAGGCGAAAACGACCGTTTTTATAAATAAGAGGAAAATAGCACTATTTGTTGTTGTGATGTCCTGCGATAGCAAAATGTGCTGGGTATCTGAGCTAAGGCCGGGAATACACAAGAAAACCAGGAACGCACTAAGCGGACAGGGCACAACCAGCAAGGGCTGGACAACAGCATTGCACCAAATCAGTAGGCAAAATCGAGGTCAGCGTCAGGACAGGCAGCAAACAACTGAAAACAAATGGTACACAGAATAAACGAGACAAGATCACAAACAAGCAAGGGTAAACCACAGGCTATAACAGGCAGGGAGGTGAGGAGAATATAAAGGGAAGACTAACCAATGAGGAGTAAGAGAGGAGGAAAGACGAAAGGTTATAGGCTAATTCAAACTGAAGCAGGTAAAACATACAAAGCAGAACTAACAAGCCACAGCCACTCACACAGGATCCAATACAAACAAACTGACAGCCAAAAGATAGAGATAGACAGAGGCTATGCGAGCTGGAGACGGCTCTGAATACATGTACATCTGCGTGCACGAACGCTGCGAGGGTGAGTACCAGGTGAGCAGCGACTGAAAAACTCAGGATAGAACACAGCGTAGAACATAGCATAGAACACAGCATAGAACATAGCATAGAACACAGCATAGAACAGTGGTTCTCAAACTTTTTCAGACCGTGGCGCACTTGGCAATTAAAACATTTCTCGAGGCGCATCTGTGTTCTTAATGTTGGACATTGTAATTACCCATATTTTATGTACTTTACAGTGTAAATTGTAATCATATTGATGTGTTGCACTACATTGACTCTTGTAATTTTATCTCAATATATATTTTTAGAGTACAATAATGTAAAAATTGTTAAAAATAATTCCACAACCAAAATTCTGGCTCTTTGAAGTCACACCAGTGTACCCCTGCACACCCTTTGGGCAACCCTGGGATAGAACACAGGATAGAACACAGTTGGGCGTCTTTATAAACAAAACCCTAGGGTAATGTAATCTGTGACACTAGGAATTGACATTGTCCTAAAGAATTCCCATTGGCCAGATCAGAGACAGCCATCAGCTGCGAAACTGGACCAGGTAAAGTTTTGATAAATATTGTATTTTAGGAGATAGAGACGGTACCCAGTGGTCAGTACACCCTCTGTACTTTTCATAGCCAGAAGAGGAGGGGAGCGAGGAAGTTAGTAAATTTGTCCTTTAAGTAAAATATTTTTTACAGTAAGTATTATTTCGTTATCTTACCTTTTTTCTTCCATGTCTAACATCTAGTTTATTTCTCTATATCCTCTAAAGACTTTCTCTGAAAAACAAAGCAGAAGGCCCTTGGGATCATCCTGTTCCTATGAAATCTGTTGAACTCTGTATATAAAGCTCAGTTATTTTAAACAGGGCAATGGTCGAAATCAGACAAGGTAGAGCCAGTAATACTGAACCCTTATATTATACTGTAGGACATTATATAGTGAATATCGGAACACGGTTACAGGATCCCATCCGGACATTTCTAATCCGAACTATGACATAATACGGTTAATTCTGTGGACTATTGATTATTTGCACAATCGAGGGAGAAATGATTTTAACATTTTGGGCAGTAAAATATAAATGAAAGTAGCAATTAATTCTGTGCGGAGTGAAGATAATAGTATAGTACAGTATAACCCCACATGTACCTTGGAGACAGAATCACTTTTTTTCTAGATTTAATATTCCTTGTGTTGCTTTTATTTTCCCATTGGCTCAGGTCTGGTGATGATTTCCATTCAGTTCTATAACTATGACAGTAAATTGGAAGTTGTTAATATGACTGTACATAGAAACACTGGGCTGGGGAGACACAGTTTGAATGGTATAATAATTGTACAGTTCCTGACTGACTGACTCCTATTTCCTCCTGATTGTTAGCGATTTAATGGCCCAGGGTATCTGCACGCACTGACTGCGCTCTTTTGGTTATTTTTGCCCTTATCTGGTTTTCAGGGGATTTTTAAAAATGAATTTTGTTTTGTTGGACAAAATGCTGTCCAATGATATAGCATAGCAGAACTGATCATAATGAGCTCCATTTATTACCTATATTCATTGCGTTTTTTAAAGGGCATGTCCATCCTTTTTAACTTACTTTTACTTACTGAATAATAGCCCAAGAAACACACGTTTTGCTATACTTTGCATTACAACATTACTTTTAATGTTACTTACACATCCCGATCCCTCACAGGCTGGAAGATACCTCCTCTGCTGCTGGGCATAAGGTGGGTTAAGTTAATGGGGTAGACATGCCTTTAGCCAGAAACAGGTAAGATGGATAATTTTCCATCTACTCCTTCTTCCAGTCCATATCTTCAGTAGGGATGGGTTTTGAGTTCGAAACAAACCCAATTCCATCGGAACTGCCGGTTATGAATTTCCAACAGAAATTTTTGAGGTTGCGTCCACAGTTTTCACTGTGTTTTCAGAACTTGGCTTTTTATTGACTTCTATTGGGTTAGTTTTCAAATTTTCAAAACTTTTAGAAAATTGAAAATCTAATTTTGGGAACAAAACTGGGCGGTTTTGTTCATGTCTAATCTTCAGCAGGTTTGTTCTTCTGATCAAATTTACAAAAATTCTACAAGGAAAAATCATCCTGTGTATGGCCTTTTTTCGACCCAGCAACCATGGTGTGATTCCTCTGCAGTCTTTACATAGGAGCAATCCAAGAGAACAACTTGTACATGTGCACATGTATTCCATGTATCTGGTTCCCTGAGTATACAGTAATGTAGGCTTTTATATTTTTTGCCACCTTATCTTGTCTTGGTCTAGGACTGCCCGACCTTTTCTCAGCAGCCAATCCCTGATTCTTCACTCTAGGTATACCTAGACCCTGTGTATTTTTCTTTTAACTGTTTTTTAGAAACTTTTTACTATATGCACTATAGTTATCTTTATAAATAAAATATATATCACAAGTTCATATTTATGTAAAGTCTCAGGCACATTAACTAAATCTATAAATTATGATACTTTGGCACAGAATTCAAAAGTAATCTCATAACAAAATACATATTTAAAGGGCATGTCCACCCCCAAAACTATAATCCCCCCAACTACTGGCCCCACCATGTAGTGTAGTTTAATCCTTACCTCACATCCCAACTCCATCTGGTTCTCCTGTAGTCCCCCCCCAAAGTTCCAAAAACTGCCCACCAGGACACTGCCTGCTACCTGGCCTCCCGGAGATTCCTGCCATGCGTGCTGCAGCCCTTCTCCCCCCTCCCTCCCCCTCCCTCTCCCTCCCTCTCCCTCCCGTTCTACTATCCCTCCCCCTAGCTCAAATCCCCCTTAATATTGTGCTCCCCCATGTCCCCCAGCCCCAACCGCATGTTTTTTTTTTTTAAAAAGCCCCCCCAAACTCTTACTTACCTCTCCGCTTTCCTCCCTCTTCCTCCGCTGCACTGAATGACCGGCAGCCGCGTCCGGGATTGGCTGCCGCTCAGCCAATCACAGACGCGACTGCCGGTCCCGCCCCTCTGCTTGCATTCTCGCAAGCAGAGGGACGGCAGTGCGGCGGAGGATTGAGGGGAGGTAAGTAAGAGTTTGGGGAGCTTTTGAAAAACAAACCATGCGGTTGGGGCTGGGGGACATGGGGGGGCATAATATTAAAGTCTATTTTAGGGGTGGACATAGCCTTTAACTTCTTTTTTGCGTGCCAATGTTTAATGATGTTATATCACAGACCTTCCAACATTCCCCTTTAATAAGGTGCACTGATGAGAAGTGCATTGCACAGAACTGTGTTACAGTAAGGTTTTTTTTATTACCTCCCAATGCAGCTTTACACTATATTCTTTCTGTAAATGCACATTGTTAACAGTAAGGTTGGGAGATATAGGTTTATGAGATTGTTTTCATAAAAAAAAATTCACAATAATTTCAAATTGCAGGAAATATTTATAAATAATCAATATTACTAAATGACAAAATTGCTCCTTTATGCTGATCACAATACACCACAACATTGGTATTTTTGGACCACCTGGTAATTTACGCTGCAGCATATATGATCAACCTTGGCATAAAATACCACAAATGTTGGTAAATTTGGAAAAATTTGACATCCCTTCAGTGTTGAGGAAGATACTGGAAAGTTTGATATCGGAACATTCTAGGGTATGTTTTAAGAACTGACCTTATAAGTATGATCAGCATGGATTCAGGAGGAATAGATCTTTTCAAACAAACTTGCTTGGCTTTTATGAGAAAGGAGGAGGGATTTAGACTCATAGCAGTAGATGTAGTATACTTGGATTTTACTAAGGTTTTTGATACAGTCCCCATAGGCGACTAAGGTGTAAGCTAAGGTCTGTTGGGCTAGTTGTGGCATATTTGTACATGGATAGAAAATTGGTTGATTGATCGGATGCAGAGAGTTGGTTTTTAATGGGGCTTTATCAATATGGACTAAAGTTCTTTGTGGGGTGCCACAGGGTTCTGTGTTGGGGCCATTTCTTTATTTATCTGTTTTTAATGATTTGGAGGGTTGGTAATGTCTGCGAGGTCTCTGTGTTTGCAGACAACACAAACTTGTCAACCATTAAAAGCTACAGAAGATGTGCATCCTTGCGGTGAATCTAGATAGATTGTCACATAGCGCTGCTAGTGGCAGATGAGATTGTCACATTGAGCTGCTAGTGACAGATGAGATTTAATGTTGATAAATGTAAGATGATGTAAGAGATGCAGTTTGGTGGACATGAGTTAAGTGAATCTCTGTTGGAAAGGGATCTTGGAGTTCTGGTGGATAACAAACTTAAATATAGCAAGCAGTGCCAGGCGGCAACAACTAGAGCCCACAAGATATTTCTTGAATAAATAGAGGTATGGATTCAAGGGAGGGGGGCATCTTTACAAAGCATTGGTAAGGCCTCATTTGGAATGTGCAGTGGAAATTTGGAATCCTGTGTACAAAAAGTACATCTTGGGAATGGAAAGGTACTGGGGGAGTTTAATATAATACATATTGGATAAGTTGCAATTATATACACCAGAGAAAATGTGATTGCGTGGGGATATTACTACTTGTGTATAAATACATTAATGGGCAATAAACTGTCTGGTGCATTTTACATCAATAACACTTGTCAGAGGATATGTGGACATCTCTTAACACTGGAAGAAAAGAAGTTTAGTCTTCAAGTCGTAAGGGATTTTCATTGTGAGAATGGTAAAACTATGGAACTGGGGAGGTAGTGTCCTGTTTAAGCGACACTACACCTAACTGATATAGAGGACTTAACGCGGTTGTTTTGTGTTGCACGCACGCTCCCAGTAATGCTTTGCGAGTGGGACGTCACGTGTAGAGATGGCCGAACTATTGAAAGTTCGGTCCGTTTTCGAACTTTCGAACTATTGTTCGAAAGTTCGAAAACGGACCCATTAAGGTCTATGGGAGGCAAATATTTCGAAAAGTTCGAGTCAAATACAACTAAAATATTAATGGTAACTTAATGTAATGGCTGTGGGACCTGGGAAATGGTCTGGGGAGCATGTTCCAAATCCAGGACTTAAGTAAAATCGATTTTACTCTCACGCGCACTACTTTTGAGCTTTCGCGTTCGAACGTTCGAGGTAACATGGACATTTTACTCGCAGATTCGATACTCGCGTATAGGCTGTAATGAGACTTTACTCGCAGATTCGATGTTCGCGCCTAATACCATGTACATTTTCTCGCGGATTCGATACTCGAACGTTCGAACATTCGATAAATCATCGAAAGTCCGGGAAATATCGAAAGTCCTTGTCCGAGATAGTTCGAGAAGTCCGGGTCCGTTCGAACTCGAACAGTTCGGCTCGAACTCGGGTTCGAGTTCGAGTTCTATGCCATCCCTAGTCACGTGCCCGTGACACCAGCCTATAAGAGGAGCTTACCCAGGAAGTGCTTTCCCACCCACCCGGCCCTTCTCTCTGTTTTGTTATATATAATGTCATGATAATAATTTATTATATTTTCAAAAATATATATATATATATTTTATAAGTTAAATGGTGGTTTTGTCACAGCAGGCGGTGTTGTCCTTGCAAACTGATATGATGGCGGTTTACATGCCCTCCCTAACAGGAGGTTGGCATTCTAACAAGGAAGTTAAGGAACTGATTGGCGTCAGCTGGTTTATGGGGCTGCCATGGCAACCATGGTTATCCAAGTTTGCAAGGACCATGGGGATAATGTTAATTATGTAAATTAAGAAAATAAAAGCTGTGGCCGTTAATTCACCCAACACATGGAGTTTTGTCTCTTTAACATAACAGTATTTAAGTTTACTAAATTGATACATATTGGGTGTCTGTAAACTAATGGTATCAAAATGGTGAGAATCATCTGCATATAATCAGTCTGTCTTCCTTTGGACATGGGGATGGCAGGTTTATTGGATAGTTTTAAAAAAAGGCTGGACGCTTTTCTAAAAACAAAAAATGCTGCATGTTACTGGTATTGATACATAAAAGTAGTTGATCCAGGGATATTTCTGATTGGCACTTGGAATCAGGAAGGAGTTTTTTTTCATTTCATACTAAATTTTTTTTGCCTTCCTCTGGATGAACTTTTAGGCAGGAAATGTGGGTATTGCTTAGTAGGTTGTACAAGATGGACTTATAATGGTTAGCTACCATTTAAAAGCTAACATATGATGATGGTTGAGGCAAAATTAGCACCATTTTTAACAATAAGAACATTCCTTTAGTACACACAGTACCAATAAAGCCCTGATACAGTCGGATCTAACAGTATCGGGGCTTTATCGGTACTGTGTGTACCTAGCTTTCCCGAGTGAGCATGTGACTACCGAATGTTTGGGTCGGCCAAGTGGTCGTTCGGTAAAGAGGGAAAATTTCCCTCGGTCGCGGTAGACTCCCTATAGGGCACTCGGCCACGGTCGAGGGAAACACACATTCCCGAACGTTCTCCCTATGCTGTGTATATGCTGTGTATAGGAAGAACACTCGGAACTGTGCGTATCGTGATTTTTGAAAAATGACAGACAGGATCTTGCAGATCTTGTAATCTTTCAAAAATCTTTCCTGTGTGTACCCAGCTTTACATAGGCCTGTAAATGTTTATATTTACATATGTTTATGTTTTATCTCCTTTAAAAGGTGACATCATGGATGAAATGGGAAACTACACATTACACAGAGATTTCCAACTCTTGGGATTTTTAAGGTACAAAAACCTACAACTTGTGATTTTCATTTCAGTTTTATGGATGTATCTATTCACTCTCTGTGCAAACCTGGTTATTATCATTCTTGTATGTCTGGTGCCCCAGTTACACACCCCAATGTACTTTTTCTTGTCTAAATTGTCTGTCCAAGACATTATTTATGTCACTGCCATCCTACCAAAGCTGATAGACATCACGTTAACAGGAGACAACAGGATCTCTTACACAGGCTGTATAACACAAATGTTTCTATATTTGTTATGTCTTACATTGGAATTTCTTCTGTTAACCTTCATGGCTTACGATCGGTATGTGGCCATCTGCATTCCCATGCGTTACTGTATCATCATGAAGAAAAGTCTGTGTGTTTCTTTGGCTGCTGTTTCCTGGCTCATCGCGGCACCAAATTCTATGATGTACTGTTGGCTGGTGTCCAAATTGATATTTTGTGGTGACCAGAAAATCAATCATTTTTTTTGTGAATTAAAAACCCTTCTTGAAATCTCCTGCAGCAACACTAAACATATTAGAATCCTAATAAATGTCATAGGGTTGCTCTTTGGGGCCCTGCCCTTTGTTTTAATTCTAACCTCCTACGCCTGCATAATATCTTCTGTATTAAAGATCAGTTCTACAGAACGTAAATTCAAGGTCTTCTCCAGCTGTTTCTCCCATATCACGTTTTTGTTTTATACTGTGGGACATCAATAAGTTGTACTTTAACCAGATACTCCAAATTCACAAGAAAAAGATAACTACTGTCTCTTGTGTATGTGGCTATTACACCATGTTTTAAACCCATTAGTGTATAGTTTACGGAACAAAAATATTACAAATGCAAGTAAAAGGATATTATATTTTGTGTTTAGTGGTAGACCACTACCATAAAAATGTATATTTATAATAATACATGGGGGTGAAAGGTAAAAAAAACTAGAAAAAATGTACAGGCACAGACCAGTATTATTAGTATTGATCACTTGTACTGATCTGTGCCAGAATTAAAGAATACTTTTGGTAAATGCTTTCTTGCAAGGGATTCTTCCATGTGGATTTCCATTTGCAAAATGAGCGTTTATGCCCATTAATTTCTTTTACAACTTTAATTTATAAATTATAGTCTTACACACACAATGTTTTGGTAAGCTAACTAGCAATATACAGTAGTAAAATATAAAGATATGTCTAAAAACGAGAGAAAAAAATAAATAGTTCAACTGTTAGGATTAAAAAGGAGGGTAAAAAAGGTTGGATTTGATGGATGTACAGTATGTCTTTATTCAACTCAATTACTATGCTACTATGTATGTTGCTATGTTACTTTTCCCATTGGCTGGATGAGGCTAACACATATAGGTTTTCCAAATTGGCTCCTACCATGTGATCAAACTTAGATTTACCAGATACATGACAATGTTCCCTCTGTTAGGGGCAGATATATATATATATAACTAATATAAACTAGGCCAATGTTTTCTAACCTTTCTATCCATGTAAATGCTGCAAACAATTTCATGTCTCAGGGAACCCCCACATGCAAATTTTTCTATATTTTATTTATATTTCTCAGTTATCAATTCATCAAATTACATAGTTCATACACAATATAAGAGATAGATAAATATATCTGTAGATATTTCTACATTAAAACAATGTACACTTAAATTCATTACAAGTACATTGATCTGTACAACTATCTCCTGAGGATACCGTAGAGTAACTGCACCAAGCTGTGGTGATTTGAGGGCATGTCTACCAGCATAACTTAAAGGGCAAGTCCAGCCCCAAATGAAAACTTACATACAGGTAAATCACCCCCCAAAACCCTAAAGGGTAATAGTTTTAAATGTGAAATATATAAGTCTAACCTAAATCCTGCACAATGTCCTGTTTCCCTGTTTCTGCTTCCTGGTTCTTCCTGTTAGTACTGTCAGTTATGGATTGACATTTGACATCACAGCCAATGACTGAATGTTAATCCCCTGTCTGCCTTTTCTGAGCATGCCCAGGCTCAGTAAAGGCTCAGTACAGGTTTCTTAATGGCTCAGTTTCTATGAGGCACCCAGAAGCATAGCAGGCATCAGTAATGAATTCATAGGACAAAGTACGATATATCAACATATTTTAAAGAGGCCTTCTTTCTAAAAGATTTTTTATGAGGCTGGAGTTGCCCTTTAATCTTAGCAGATTCTATTATTTCTTTCTATTATTACTTACACAGCCTGATCTCTGCTGTGTTAAATACTTGCGGCACTTGACAATGCAAATACTTGCAGGAAAGCGCAGAGGAGGCTTCTTTTCTGTAGCATCAAAAGGCACTCGCTGCTTTATGTAGGCAGCCAGTTCATGAGCAGAGTTCAATTCAGAGCAAAGAAGTACCTGATAAGAGAAAGCTGTAAAGATCATGATTTATAAATAGAAGCACTTTTTAAAAGTAAATACGAAACAAATGTATAAGAGTGGAATAGCTTAAGCTTAAACTTCAATGGTACCCTAAAGTTAGAACAAAACAGTGAATCATTGTTTAGTTATAAAAAAAAAGTAAAGGTAATAATGTCTCTGGTATTTCCATATTTACCAATTTATCCTTTGGGTTCTATCTGTAGCCCCTATGAATATTCCTATTCTTAAAAAGCCTCACAGACAGTAATGATCTATTACAGCTACAAGAAAGAGCCGGAGATTCTCAGGTAAAATTCTTCATTTGATTCCATAAGAAAGATATTGTAAATAAATGGTGGTTTGAGAAATGACCCTTGTGACGGTTTGTAGATTTTTTTCTCAGGAAAAGGTGGTGTACCGTGTTAGCCAGTCAAAATGTTTGCAGGGGAACCCTTTGAAATAAAAAAATAACAAGTGGTATAAAGGTGATCCTTTATTGGCTAACTAAGATAATCATAGCAGCTTTCAGAACATTCTAATCCTTTTTCAAGCTGATTACCGTAATAATAAAAAAATTAATTAAACAATAGATTTTTTCTTTAATATTTTACACTCCTGTATCATTCATGTTACTCCTATGTTATTCGGTATTCTGCCTATATATAGTTGTTTTTATACAACCTACAACATTGGCTCCAAAAATTAAATTCACTGGAAATAATATCTGAGGTTTAGATTACAGGGCTATGCAACAAAGATATATATATATATTTGTCCAATCAGATCTATCTGGGATTCAATAAGGTTCTTATGAGTTATTTCTCATCCCCACTCCAAACTGCCGATTTACCTTTGCAAGAAAAGCCACAGAAAGATACCTTCATCCCCTTGTGTGCTTCGAATAGCTGGCAGCCATGTCTGTGACTAGCTGCCGGCTGGCCAATCACAGATGCGGCTGCCGTCCCGCCCTCTGTTGCTTCTGGCTAGCAGAGAGCTGGGGGATCGAAGGTCTGTAAGTATCTTTCTGTGGTTTTCTTGCAAAAGTAATTGGCGGTTTGAGGGTGGGATGGGGTGAGCTACCATAGTAAAAAGTTTAATTTAGGGCAAGAATACCCTTTAATAACTGTAAAACACCTTTGACAACAAATTTTTATGATTCTCTATTCCCTCTCATCATAGCTTAGACATCTATTCCCTTTAATGAGGAACTATTGTGCGTGTAAAGTTGTTTTTTTGAAAAAGGAAGTACCGAGGGTCAGGGAGGTACGATAATAATTACTTCCTCCTTATATTTTTTTGTGAGGTGCACCAGCATGAAGAAATCTGCTTCTGCCTGTCTTTCTCAGTTTTTTAATTACACAGGAAGGACACTAATAATAAAATTAATACAATTAATAGATTATCTGCTCTCTCTAGTAATTTAATATATTGTTTAGTAACCTAGAGAAACAAACTATGTACCACAAACTAGATGGGAAAGCATTTGTCTTCAAGAAAGGTAATATTTGACTACTGTAGCTCTATTCAATCTACACAGGCTGAACATCCCACCAGGATACAGGGGAACCCCCTGTGGGCCCACGTCTCATTTACCCATGAAAACAGAAATTGTCAAAACTTGATATAGTAGCGAGGGAGAGAATAAGAAATGTAAGGACATGAGAAATTAGAAGTAAAAAACGAAGTGGGCCCCTTAATGCTTGCCTGGTGAGCCTCTGGTCTTATGCAATACTCCAGTCCAACACTAAGGGGCATATTTATAACAATCGCTATTTTCCCCATTTCGCTACTGCGGACATCACAATGACAAATAGCGCTATTTTCGCCTTATTTATAAAAATGTTCACTTTCGCCTTTGCAGGAAAGGTATCGCGTGGCGATGTGTGGTGATAGTTTTCGCTTATTCTTGCGTTAAGTGTGGTATCACTGCGAAGAGAGAGATTGCTCTCTAATGTAATTTCAGAGCTATTTTGTCATTTTTTTTATTTGAAGCCATTTATAAATAGGGGGATTTTCACCTTTTTGTCCCTTTTCTCCCTTTTGTTGCATTTGTTGCATTTTTACCATAATTTTGGCCAAACACTCATTACTGGAATGTCCCATTAACATGACTATTCCTTACACAGCACTATGGTATGTTCCCATAATATGGAACTGGTTTGGTAATTACGCTGCAGTTTGCTGAAAATAAGCAATACTAAAAATGTCCTATTAATAAAATAGAGAAAATTCTCTTTTGAGTTTTATACATTTTATACCTTTTGGCTGAAAAAAACACCCCATGTGGTTAGGCTATTTTATAATAACAAAGACAGGTGTTCATGTGTATTAACCAATTTAATACTACTTTGAAAAACCACCAGGGAGTATTTCCTATTTACTACTATATGTTGCTGAGCTTTTTCAGCATTATTGGTACTACTTTTTGCTAGAAAATTTTCGCTTTCGATGAAAATTCGCCTTTTTAATAACTTTGATGAACGTTTAAAAAATTGTGGTAAAGGCTGGTGGGGAAAAATAGCAAAAATAATGCCCCTTTAAAATATGTCTCTCAGACCCCCCATTTGATTTTATTGGTAAATGAATAAACCTTAAAAAAGTGAAATCTCAGATTGTATTCAGTAAATGCTGGAAAATAGCCAACACTCCCCTGAGTACTTATTAGTACTGAAAAACACTCCACAATGTACTGACACCTCCATGGACCCATTGGCAGGCTAAAAAAATGACCACTTATGCTTTTCGCCACCTCAGAGCTTGGCGAATTTGAAGGCTGAAGTTAACGCAAAAATACACTTTTCGCCATTTTATAAATATGCTTGAGGGTTACCACAGCGATGTATGGCGAAAGGGAAATGTAGCGGTTATGACCTTTCGCCATTGGTTATCACTGCTTTATAAATAGCAAAATGTCCAATTTGGTGAAAAGGCAGTGTTAAGAGGCGAAAAGTTTAACGAACCTTAATAAATATGCCCTCCCTAAATCTACATGGCCTGTTCTGAGGGTCTGTATAATGTGTAATACCTATTATCAATAAATGTTCTGTTTTGTCTACAATCTACATGTTTATTCAATTAAATTTATAATTAATAATATCATTAAAAAAAACTGAAATAGATATAAATAATGTTATTTCCCCTACTCAGGGAAGACTATCAATACAGTTTATTAAACATATGAGGTTTGAGGTGTTTTTGGGTGATTACCCATGGACTTTTACAGTTACAGCAGTTGATTGGAGGACATGACGATCTTATTTATTATGGGAACAGGTTGTTATTATTGGGGTGGTATGTTTTCTTCCTAAACACATATAAATAGTTTTTTCTGTAAATCTATACACTAAACAGATTGGGCTGTAGCAAACTGTGCCAGAGAGCACAGCTAGAGCTACATTGTCTTTTATAAAGAGAGGTATGGATTCAAGAGAGAAACAGATTATTCCTCCTCTTTATAAAGCACTGGTAAGGCCTCATTTGCAATAGGCGGTGCAGTTCCTGGAAATGGAAAATGTTCAGAGAAGGCATAATAAATAAGGATGGAGGGGGGTTGACTGTACAGGTAGATTTGAAAAGTTAGTTCTGTTTCACTGGTGGCGGCGATTGAGCGGGATATTATCATACAACCTACCCCTGTAGTGGATCCAATGGGATCATAGGTGTAAATAATATCCTTATAATCATCGCAGCGCTACTGATACTGATTATTGATTGATACATGTACATCATACTGTGATTACTGATACATGTACATCATACGGGGATTTACTGTACTGTACATCATACTGTTTTTTATTGATCACTGTACATCATACTGGGATTACTGATACATGTACATCATACTGGGATTATTGATACATGTCAACATACTGGGATCACTGATACATGTACATCATACTGGGATTGATTACTGATACATGTACATCATACTGGGATCACTGATACATGTACATCATACTGGGATTACTGATACATGCACATCATACTGGGATTACTGTACATGTACATCATACTGGGATTACTGATACATGCACATCATACTGGGATTACTGTACATGTACATCATACTGTGTTTATTGATACATGTACATCATACTGGGATTACTGATACATGTACATCATACTGGGATTATTGATACATGTCAACATACTGGGATCACTGATACATGTACATCATACTGGGATTACTGATACATGTATATCATACTGGGATTGATTACTGATACATGTACATCATACTGGGATTGATTACTGATAACAGGTACAATCATACTGGGATTACTTACGTACATGTACTCATACTGGGATCACTGATACATGTACTCAACTGGATCACTGATACATGTACATCATACTGGGATCACTGATACATGTACATCATACTGGGATCACTGATACATGTACATACTACTGGTACACTGATACATGTACACATACTGGGATCACTGATACATGTACATCATACTGGGATCACTGATACATGTACATCACATACTGGGATCACTGATACATGTACATCATCTCGGGATCACTGATACATGTACATCATACTGGGATTACTGATACATGTACATCATACTGGGATCACTGATACATGTACATCATACTGGGATCACTGATACATGTACATCATACTGGGATCACTGATACATGTACATCATACTGGGATCACTGATACATGCACATCATACTGGGATCACTGATACATGTACATCATACTGGGATCACTGATACATGTACATCATACTGGGATTACTGATACATGTACATCATACTATACTGGATCACTGATACATGTACATCATACGGGATCACGATCATGATACATCATACTGGGATTACTGATACATGTACATCATACTGGGATTATTGATATGGAATTCTTTTTCCTGTTGCTCAGTGATTTGAATCTCCCACTCACGCTGATTTTCGTAACACAATTGGCACTCTTCCTCTGCCTTTCATTAAAGGGCCAGCAGAATTTTTTTTAGAGAGAGGGGGGGGGAAGCGCCCTCTCTTTCCCCTATGTGCAGATGCCCATGCCTTTGTCCTGCCACACTTATGGCCGTTTGCTCACTGGTGTTCTCCCCAGTATCTATAAGCCGGTTGTTCCAACCCGACTAAATCTTGTGTGCACCCGGCTGCTGCTTGTAGTGAACAACTGATAACCCTGTGTCAATAAAGTTTTTTTTTTATAAAAAAAAAAAAATGCACGGACACAGAGAAGCATGAGATCAAAAGAGGCACGGGCTGTGGGCAGAGAGAGACACTTACTAGCGAACAGGTTAGTGTTATAAATCGCTGTAACCTCTCTCTGCCCTGCTGTTTTTCATGATGCTTCAGCTGTTATCTATAGAGGGGGAGGGAGAGGAGGGTGCTAGTGCACTGCAGTTATATATATCCCATATATTCTCATTCATAGCTCTGCTGTCACTGTATATCCTATCTTATATCTTATCTGTCTAATCTAGTCTATCTAATATCTGTCTGTCTAATATCTATTTCTATCCATATCTACCTATCTATCCATATCTACCTATCTACCTTTTATCTATCCATATCTATCTATAGCTATCCATATATATCTCTATCCATATCTATCCATATCTAGAGTGTGGCTCTTTAAATGAAAGGGAAGGGGTAGGTTATAATGCATAATGCACCACCTACTGTAAATAAGGATATTATAGGTCTATCTATCTCCATTTAGACTAAAAAATAGTCAAAGCATATGAATAATATATAGAACTGCACCATCTATTATTGTATAGGCGTCAGATATATCTTACCCATAGATATATATCTTTTGGGTTGTGCCTCAGTCCGCCCACCTTTATGACCTTAAGGCACTGTATCATCATACTGACATTTTTTAAAATGCTTCACCTAAAGTGACCTAGGTATTAACTTGTACACCCATAAAATCTAGCACCAAACACAGTTTGCATATATACAAATAGTGAACAAACAATACAAAGGACTATCATCATGATTAGTTGGTTTTGCGCATTAACATGACTAAAGGATTATCCTAAGTATATTCTTAATTTCAAAAAACCTAGGTATCTGAATAAATGGAGGCAAAGGCTTAATAGCTCTAATCCAGCATTACATATCCTAATACCGGAATGTTCCCCCAACCCTGTTTCATACGATACCGCCTATTGTCCGTATTAGGAATTATTTGCATGTCCATGATCCCGATTCAAAAGTTCAGCAATGGCGTGGAAGTCCGAGATGTGCTCCTACATCACGTGATGTCCTCCCATTGAAGCGACGTACGTTTCGTCTCTGGCATGACTCCGTCGGGTGAAGAGCTATTAGCCTTTGCCTCCATTTATTCAGATACCTAGGTTTTTTGAAATTAAGAATATACATTGGATAATCCTTTAGTCATGTTAATGCGCAAAACCAACTAATAAGAACTTTTATTAAATAACCCTCATTATCTTTAAAAATGGTGCTAATTTTGCCCCAACCAATTAGATGTTAGCTTTTAAATGTTAAATAATATTTGATTGGGTGGGGCAAAATTAGCACCATTTTTAACGATAAGAACTTTTATTGAATCCCCCTGTAGTTCTTGCTGATCCACAGATCTTGTATATGTGTTTTTCTTAAATTTTTATACTCATTTTCTAGGGCAATGAGCACTGATTCTCCATTACATTACCCTTTGTCAGCATTCGTCATAGTAACAACAGGCAAACGTGACCTCAGAACCTTCCTTATGTGCGTATGTATATTATTTCTTTTATAATATCGCAACATATTATGCATTTACATCATATATTAAAAGAGAACAAAAACACTAAATAAAACATACACCTTGATTTTTATTATGCATTAAAGTGCCTGTAAATCAAGTTCAGTTTGAAAGCTGCAGTTTTAAAAAATACTTTGCCAAATTTTGTTTTTACCTATTCCCTCCAGAGCCTAGCTTTGTGCCTTGGAAGTTGCTGACATCTTGTTACAGGTTTGCTGAATGTTAAGCTCCGCCCCTCTGAGATTTTCTCTGCTTCCTCCTGCTTGAGCCTCAAACGGTAATGCCTGTGAGTTCCGTGCACTCTCCTGCTTTAGCCTCAAACAGTAATGCCTGTGAGTTCCGTGCACTCTCCTGCTTGAGCCTCAAACGATAATGCCTGTGAGTTCTGTGCACTCTCCTGCTTGAGCCTCAAATGGTAATGCCTGTGAGTTCCATGCACTCTCCTGCTTGAGCCTTAAACATTAATGCCTGTGAGTTCCGTGCACTCTCCTGCTTGAG
The DNA here is from genome assembly GCA_019447015.1 of Hymenochirus boettgeri. NCBI lineage: Eukaryota > Metazoa > Chordata > Amphibia > Anura > Pipidae > Hymenochirus > Hymenochirus boettgeri. The sequence continues at coordinate 238,287,550 of CM033471.1, read as the reverse complement.
CCTCAAACAGTAATGCCTGTGAGTTCCGTGCACTCTCCTGAAGTTGAGCCCCAAACGGTAATGCCTGTGAGTTCTGTGCACTCTCCTGCTTGAGCCTCAAACAGTAATGCCTGTAACTTCCGTGCACTCTCCTGCTTGAGCCTCAAACGGTAATGCCTGTGAGTTCCGTGCACTCGCCTGCTTGAGCCTCAAACATTAATGCCTGTGAGTTCTGCGTGTGCACTCTCCTGCTTGAGCCTCAAACTGTTATGCCTGTTACTTCTGTGCACTCTCCTGCTTGAGCCTCAAACGGTAATGCCTGTGAGTTCATGCACTCTCCTGCTTTGGCCTCAAACAGTATGCCTGTGAGTTCCGTGCACTCTCCTGCTTGAGCCTCAAACAGTAATGCCTGTGAGTTCCGTGCACTCGCCTGCTTGAGCCTCAAACAGTAATGCCTGTGAGTTCTGCATGTGCACTCTCCTGCTTGAGCCTCAAACTGTTATGCCTGTGACTTCTGTGCACTCTCCTGCTTGAGCCCCAAACAGTAATGCCTGTGAGTTCCGTGCACTCTCCTGCTTTAGCCTCAAACAGTAATGCCTGTGAGTTCCGTGCACTCTCCTGCTTGTAATGCAGTAATGCCTGTGAGTTCTGTGCACTCTCCTGCTTTTGCCTCAAACAGTAATGCCTGTGAGTTCCGTGCACTCACCTGCTTTAGCCTCGAACAGTAATGCCTGTGTGTTCCATGCACTCTCCTGCTTTAGCCTCAAACAGTAATGCCTGTGAGTTCTGTGCACTCTCCTGCTTTAGCCTCAAACAGTAGTGCCTGTGAGTTCCGTGACATGCGTGTGCACGGAACTCACAGGCATTATTGTTTGAGGCGAAAGCAGAAGAAATATCAGAGGGGGGAGCTTAAAGTGCATGTCAACCCACAAAACCAAATTCTCCCCCACTGCTGGCCCCACTGTGTAGTGAAATAAAATCCTTACCTACATATCCCGGCTCCAAATGGTTCTCCAGTAATGTCCCAGAAAGTGACCACCAGGAGCACTGTAGGGAGGGAAATTGTTTTCCGCCTCTGAGGCGTCCTCTCAGAGGTTTGTGGCTTGCTCAGTGCTGCCCTCCCTTCCCTCCCTGTCATTTTCCCTCTGCCCCTAGTGTTAAATTACATTTTCTATAGTGTAGGGCTCCTTCCCCCAGCCCCAACCGCTTTAGTAGTTTCTCCAAAACTCCCCCGAACTGTACTTACATTACCTCTTTCCCCCGGCATTCTCCACTGTCCAGCCAATCATGGACGCGGCTGCTGGTCTGGACCCCTGCTTGCAGTTGAAGAGGTAAGGTAAGTAATGATCGGGAGAGTTTTGGGAGAAACTACTATAGCGGTTGGGGCACATTTATCAGGGGGTGGAGATGCCCTTTAACATCACCCTTTCATATCAGCAACCAATAACAAGATGTCGCAACTTTCAAGGCAAAAAGGTAGGATCTGGAGGGGCCAGCTTCCAAATGAACTTAAAGGGGAACTGTGGTCTCCACAAGTTTGAGTTTAAATGAAAGGCCAGTTTCTACACTTTAAACGAGCCATCAACCACTTCTCTACGTGCTCCACAGCCCAAGATATAAAGAATGACTGACCAGAAAGTTAATGGGTGGGAGGCGACCTGTGACATTCCTAAGGCTTCCTGCACAGTGCCGCTGGCGAGCACACTCAACTCCCTCAGTGTGTGTGAGGAGACAGGAAGTCCCTCCACCTCTCTGCTGTGTGAAGTCCTGACAGAGCAATTCCTATAAATTTACCTGAAGTCATTTTTGGACCACAGTTCCCCTTTAACTTGATTTTACTGTTAAAATTTTTTTAATCGTTTTTAAAACGATCAAAATATGATTTAGAAACTCTAGATTTTTAATCATCGTGTGTTACATAAACACAATATTAATACAGAGCCTGGTCCAATCAATGAAATTAGGTCAGGGTAAACTATACTGTGAAATTCATTGAGATGAAAAATCACAACCATGTACCTCATGAAACTCCTCCCAGACTTTGTAATGATTGTTATAACTGTTTTTAACAAGTTATAGTTTGAAGCCATGTTCAGGTGTTTACATATTCACATATCATACGATTATTAGGTGTCCTCCTGCTTGTTTAAATTATTCTTTATTACAGGAATAATGAGCTAAGCTTTTTGCTGCCCTTGCTTAAGTGCAGAACATTTCTGTGTGTGTTAGATGATAAAATATTACAAATTGTAATTATTTAAGGGATAATGTGCTGCTTACAGTGTAATATTACGCCACCAAAGATTTCCATGACCATATAAGACAGGGCAGGGAACTCCGAGGTGGTGTAATATCCTTATATTATAATGTGAAGGGACACATTATTACATACAATACATACGTTTCTGATTCCTTCCCCCAATAGAATTTTAAATTCTAACTTTGTCGTTATTCCCACCTAAATTTAAAACCCCCAAGCTACCTACTGTAACTTAAACCCAGTAGAGAGACATTGGTTATGAAGTGACAGGAAGCAGCTCCAGCAGATCCCATTGAATTTAAACACAGTGTACAAACCAATGGGTCATTGTTCAGACATGTGCACTGTGCTGAACTTCACTAGCAGGAACTGGAATGAGAGGGGCAGTGGAATATAAGAAATTAGTCACATAATGACACAACTGAGTGATTTATATAAGGATTTATACCACTGCACCTCCTCATTATAAAATATCACACTTATGTATTATATAAGGGACAATGCACCCCTTACAGTGCAATATAAGGATATAACACCACTGAGGAGCTCCGAGTTTAAATGAAAGGCCAGTTTTCTACCTTTAAAACGAGCCATCAACCACTTCTCTACGTGCTCCACAGCCCAAGATATAAAGAAATGACTGACCAGAAAGTTAATGGGTGGGAGGCTGACCTGTGACATTCCTAAGGCTTCTCCTGCACAGTGCCGCTGGCGAGCACAGCCTCAGACTCCCTCAGTGTGTGAGGGAGACAGGAAGTCCCTCCACCTCTCTGCTGTGTGAAGTCCTGACAGAGCAATTCCTATAAATTTACCTGAAGTCATTTTTGGACCACAGTTCCCCTTTAACTTGATTTTACTGTTAAAATTTTTTTTAATCGTTTTAAAACGATCAAAATATGATTTAGAAACTCTAGATTTTTAATCATCGTGTGTTACATAAACAACAATATTAATACAGAGCCTGGTCCAATCAATGAAATTAGGTCAGGGTAAACTATACTAAGTGAAATTCATTGAGATGAAAAAATCACAACCAATGTACCTCATGAAACTCCTCCCAGACTTTGTAATGATTGTTATAACTGTTTTTAACAAGTTATAGTTTGAAGCCATGTTCAGGTGTTTACATATTCACATATCATACGATTATTAGGTGTCCTCCTGCTTGTTTAAATTATTCTTTATTACAGGAATAATGAGCTAACTTTTGCTGCCCTTGCTTAAGTGCAGAACATTTCTGTGTGTGTTAGATGATAAAATATTACAAATTGTAATTATTTAAGGGATAATGTGCTGCTTACGTGTAATATTACGCCACCAAAGATTTCCATGACCATATAAGACAGGGCAGGGAACTCCGAGGTGGTGTAATATCCTTATATTATAATGTGAAGGGACACATTATTACATACAATACATACGTTTCTGATTCCTTCCCCCAATAGAATTTTAAATTCTAACTTTGTCGTTATTCCCACCTAAATTTAACCCCCAGCTACCTACTGTAACTTAAACCCGAGAAGAGACATTGGTTTATGAAGTGACAGGAAGCAGCTCCGCAGATCCCATTGAATTTAAACACAGTGTACAAACCAATGGGTCATTGTTCAGACATGTGCACTGTGCTGAACTTCACTAGCAGGAACTGGAATGAGAGGGGCAGTGGAATATAAGAAATTAGTCACATAATGACACAACTGAGTGATTTATAAGGATTTATACCACTGCACCTCCTCATTATAAATATCACACTTATGTATTATATAAGGGACAATGCACCCCTTACAGTGCAATATAAGGATATAACACCACCGAGGAGCTCCCTGACCATATAAATGCACAAGGCTGCAGGCTTTTATACAGATGAGGGAATTCCAAGTTGGCGTAATGTCCATATATTACAATGTTAAGGGGCACATTATTTCTTATAATGCATGAGGTTTAATTGTATAAAATAAAAAATGGTGTTTGGGCTGTGTACAGCTTATATAACACTGAAGTTAAACACTCCGCGCTGAAGTTAAACACATCCTTTCACTATTAACAATGAAGTATTCCAATAATTTTGCCTTAACCAATCAGATTTTAGCTTCCATTTGAAAGATAAGCTCTGATTGGTTAGGGCAAATTTAGCACCATTTTTAACGATAAGAACTTTTATTGAATCTCACTGTATATGTTTTAAAGCCAGAATGTGCTAAGCCATGCTAAAATGTAAAGTGATAATTGGGTTTATTAACACACTACTGGGTTATTTCAGTAATAAAGATGACAACAATAACATAATGTCTATAGAATTCCACCTCTTGGCATTTACTAAATATGAAGACATTTGGCTTGTCGTTTTCATTGGTCTTCTGCTGATGTACCTGATTACTGTAAGTGGAAATCTGATTATTACTGCCATAGTGTTCGCTGTACCGAATCTACACACACCAATGTATTTCTTTCTGTGCAGTCTGGCAGTCCAGGACATTATCTACGTCTCTGCCATTATTCCAAAACTGTTGGACATCACATTAACGGGGCAATCCACAATGTCCTTCCAAAACTGCATCACACAGAGCACTTTCTACGCAGTTTGTATCTTGGCAGAATTTTTCCTTTTGGCCTCCATGTCTTATGACCGTTATGTTGCTATCTGTAAACCCCTGAGGTACCTTCACATCATGAAGAAAGAGATGTGTGCACTATTGGTCCTTTTCCCCTGGACCGTTGCATCCTTAAATTCATTGGCATTTTCTATAAGAGTTTCTAACTTACAGTTTAATGGCTCCCAAGAAATCAATCATTTATTCTGTGAGTCAAAATCGCTGTTGATGTATTCCTGTAGTGACACTTCAGATCTTAAGATTTTCATAATGTTGGAAAGTATAGTATTGGGCTTTATCCCATTTACACTGATATTGACATCTTATGGGTACATTATATCTGCAATACTGAAGATCAAAACCTCCCAAGGAAGACTCAAGACCTTCTCCACCTGCTCCTCCCATCTCACTATAGTCATTCTGTTCTGTGGGACAACTATTAGCTTTTACCTGAGCCCAGAAGGGGAACAATTTCAAGAAAGAAACAAGGTTATCTCTCTGTTCTATACGGTTCTAATTCCAATGTTAAACCCACTGGTATATAGCTTTCGAAACAAGGATGTTATGACTGCCATTAAAAAAATATTTAATTAATGAAATATAAAAATAATCAGAGGGTTACAATGTTAGATGGGAAGATGGGAAGTGATTCCTATAAATGCCCCACAAACACTTGTTTGGCAATGTACTTAATGGTTTTCAGTCATGACATAGGATTTAATCCCTCTTAAAATTTTTGATTGTCAGACACCCCCCTATCACACATTATCAAGGAGATAGCCCATGAGCTTACAACCCATGCTGGAGAGTAAATAGAGACCCCCTGACGTGTTTCACTCCCATTAGGAGCTTATTCATAGGTAAAGAATGCCTTACGATGCCGCCATTATGTATGCCATCAGTCCCTCCCCTTCCTTCCCATAAGTTAGTAATGAGCAAATCAGGAGGTCCGGAGAATGGCACACCTCCGTAACGCCCCCTCGGTGAAGTGCGCATCATTGATTGCTGGGCCGAGATGCAGAACTGACATATCACGTGTACCTGAGCTCCAGACATTAAAGGGCAAGTCCAGCCCTAAAATGAAAACTTACATACAGGTAAATCACCCCCTAAAACCCTAAATGGTAATTGTTTGAAATCTGAAATATGTAAGTCTAACCTGAAATCCTGCACAATGTCCTGTTGCCCCTGTTTCTGCTTCCTGGTTCTTCCAGTTAGCAACTGTCAGTTATGGATTTGTCAGTTGACATCACAGCCAATGACTGAATGTTAATACCCTGTCTGCCTCTTCTGAGCATGCCCAGGCTCAGTACAGGTTTCACAATTGCTTAGTTTCCATGAGGCCTCCAGAAGCATAACAGGCAAACAGTAATGAATTGGTAGGACAAACTATGAGATATCAACATATTTTAAAGAGGCCATTCTTTCTAAAAGATGTTCTTATGAGGGTGGAGTTATCCTTTAACCCTTTGTGGGAGACATACAGGATAACAGTCTAATTCAGATAAGCCAGAATGGGTTGTGAGGAAATATAACAACCTCATAGGGTCAAAAACCTCCCTACACATATAGAAGCGAGGGGAGTATATTGTAGTTATATGTCCATTTTTGAGTATCAAGAACCCATGATAGATGGTGAATAACTTTAGAGATTTATTTGGTTATTAAAGCCCAAATCAATATTTCTCCAGGTAATTTGGTACAGCAGCTTGTTTTAGTTGTTAGCACCCAGGTAAGTATTACTCCGGGTAATTTAACATAATAGCTTATTTAGTTATTGTAACATAGGTAAGTATTACTCCAAAAGCCTATGGATAACCATCAACGTTATTTTGGTTACTAAATCCAGGTAAGGATTATTTAAGTTAATTTGATGCTTTCAACTTTAATAACAAATAATTATATAATGCGAAAAGTAGTTTCTTCAGATCAGTCTGAGTGACATGTTATCCTCCCAGATTGTTACAACAGAGAGTTTATGATAAAAAGGTAGTTGAATGACAGCTGAAATCTAAGGCTACTGCATGCTTAGCCAAGATTGGCCAAAATATCAGCGGTACTTTTTTTATCCGCAAATGACCAAATCAGATAAAGGGTCAATCAGACATGTCCGTACATTTTGGCCGATTGTGTGGTCTGCTATGGACTGTATATTTGGTTGTGCAGCAATATTGGCAAAAAAATTGCTTTCATTCTCATCTTTAATCCATGCCAGTCCTTGATTAATCTGTTATATGGTTATAAAAGAACATGAACATGTCCAAGCATCTATTAGAAGAAGGAAAATTGCATCCCCAGCCCTAGTGGGACTCCTCAGAACTGCAGCTCTCTACAAATATCAAATATTCCTAATAATATGTCACAGATCCACAGCTTTCACAATTCTGTTAATGGTTTATAAAAATACAATAAATACTGCATTAGATTAAAATGTTTATGAATTTCTTAAACTCGTTTAAAAGGGTTGCTATGTACAACTATCTCCTGAGGATCCACTAGAGTAAAACTGCACCAGGCTGTAGTGATTAAAGGGCATGTCTACCAGCATAACCCGAAACGCGTCAGACGTTTGTGTCATTTCTCTACCATGCAGTAACTTAAATTAAATAAAGAATATCTTTTATCATACAATGACGGACTGAGACTCCTGCTCCAGGGAACCGAGTGGTATTGGTGCAGAGTCATTGCATCGTTGACTTTGGTAAAATAACTTAATCTTAGCAGCTTAAATGTTTCTATTACTTACGCAGCCTGATCTCTTGCTGTGTTGAATACTTGCGGCACCTGGCAATGCAAATACTTGCTGCAAAGCATCATGGCCAAGACTTCCAGACCAAGAAGTTGCAGAGAAGACAGCTGCGGAAAGAGATATCGAAGCATTTTTTTAAAAGGTAAATATACCACAAATTGTGTGTTTGGAGGGGGAAGGGACTTAATCTGCTTCTAAAAAAAACTAAAAATTAACTTAAAGGGACAGTTCTGTGGAAATGATCAATATTTGTTAAATTATTCGACCTAAGGCTGGAGCCATCGTGGCTGTTTACTTGAAATTAACCCCTTTTACACTTACTTTGTGTAAGAACAGACAGACACACTTGTTGGGTGAAACATAAGGCCACAGCTTTTATTAATTGACACATTAACAACTGTGACAATTTAAAATATTCAAAACATAATTTATGCATCCTTGCATGTAATTAACCATAAGTCCCCGAGCCGTAGCCATGTTAAATGCCACGCCTCTGGATCCCCAGAGGGCATGTAACGGCTCCCAACATACCTTCGCAAGGATCATCCGCCAGCTGTGACTCCAACATCCCCTTTTTTCCTTTGTAATAACCATTACCAACACTTTTCAAAACCATATAACTATAGGGAGGGAGGGTGGGAAGATCCTTCTCCCAAAATGGCGCCCGAGCCTCGTGCTCCGCCCCTTTAAATAGCTCGATGACGTCACCACTGACTCATCTTCCGGACTCTCCGGGAACCCATCAGGAGGCGGCCGCGACCTGGGACTACACCTCCCAGCATCCCCCCTGGCCCCGCCCGCCTCAGGTCAGACGCTCCGGTCCCTACCGCGGGCCGGAGCACCAACCTAAGGCTGGAGCCATCGTGGCTGTTTACTTGAAATTAACCCCTTTTACACTTACTTTGTGTTAAGACAGACAGACACACTTGTTGGGTGAAACATAAGGCCACAGCTTTTATTAATTGACACATTACAACATGTGACAATTTAAAATATTCAAAACATAATTTATGCATCCTTGCATGTTAATTAACCATAAGTCCCGAGCCGGACCAATGCTAAATGCCATGCCTCTGGATCCCAGAGGGCATGTAACGGCTCCCAACATACCTTCGCAAGGATGCATCCGCCACCAAGGAGTTTGCTGTAAGCCTACACGGACTCCGCCGCCACCCAACAAGTATAGGCCTGCTCTATGCCCCCTGTAAGCCTGTCAGAAAAATGTCCAGCCCAATATCATTAAATGGACCCCATCCTGTCTCATGAGGACCTATATCCCTTCCAACTGGCATGCCTGATGACAACCCCCCCTTGTGACCTGACGAATCTGGAGATCCTAGTGTTAGGACTCTCCTAGCCTTTTCTACGGCCCCTTGGTCTCTTGCCCCTTGCCAGTCGCACCCTGGGAACGACCTCCGACCAACAATCACCACATCCTTAAAGAAGATCGAAAGCGTTGGAAATCAGCTTTCATTAAAAATAACAGGTCCGACAGTCGATTACGACAGAGGTCATTGCCAGACGCGTGGATTACCAACACTGTAACCCGGGTCAGCCCTACTAATCTGAACTACTTCGACTAGTACTTGCCACCAAGCCAACCCCCTAATTCCCTTCCAGTACAGTGAAGCCGTTTGAAATCCAAGATTACGTCCACCTGGTCGCACTCCGCTCTTTGGGCCGCCAAAAAAGGTAGGAGTGTCCACAAGCCAAACAGAAGGTTGCCGATTCCTCAAAAAAGAAAAATCAATTAATAGCCAGTTCAGGGCGTATGTACGCGCCACGCAGTTGGAACGCCAGCGCCCTAACCTACGAACCCTTTCCTCTGAAAACCTAAAGAATGGGCTTCAGTTGCTGCCCCTATTCTAAAGGAATGTGTACCAAACCTCCTGAGGATGGAGGCCTAACTGCACAAGGGCCTTACGAAGTACTGCCTCAAATTGGTATCTGGAGAGGTTTTCCATCTGCATGAGATAAAAAAAACCGGGGAATCCGCTCTAAGAGCTGCGAAACCCCCAATCGCTTGAACTGGGCACCAAGAAGAGGAAAGAGGAATATAGAAAACCATTCCCCTTCCCCAAAGGGTCTGTTTCCGAACGGCTTATTTCTAACCCTAACAGATGTCTGGGAAAACATCCTCCATTTTTAAACCCCCCGCGCTTAGAACTAGCAGACACTAGTTCCCCTATTCTCATTGCCCCAAAAAAGGCCAGCGCAAAGCTGGCTTCAAATGGCTTAGCCTCATATGCTAGCTACAGACTACAGGTAACGTTCCTATTAAACTCATTAACAATCTATAATAATAGGACGTCTGGTCTTACTGGGCACCGTTCTTTTCTCCAACCTTTCAATATGGACCTTATAATGAACTCCTTTGTTGCTTCCTTCCATCCCAACAATCTGAAAAAGAAAGACAGTCCTGCCAACCTGCGTTGGGCCACCAGGCCCGACGCCCCGCAGAACGTAAGTGTTCTAATTCCAAGATGGTATCCAACCTGGCTTGAGCATTTTTGTTAATCTCCTTCCTACAGAGAAATTCAACCATTCAGACCATGCCTTCCCGTGGCTGGACCATGTAGCTGGAGCGACCGAAGACTGACCAGCTGCATCAACTCCCGTCGGTATCCCCCAAAGGAAGCCCGGGCACTGCAATCCCTGTAGGTTGGCCTCCGGACACAGCGATGAAATTCTTCCCACTGAAACGAATAAAGCATCCGCACCACAGTTAGCACACCAGGTACATGTCTAGCTCTAAAGGATATGTTGCAGTCCAAATATCTAAGCACTACCTGCCTGAGTAACGACAAGACCGGCAGGGATGAACTGGTAAGTTATTAATGGCGTACACCACGCTCTCATTATCGGTCCAGAAACGGATCTTTTTATTTTGCATCACACTCACCCACCAAAGCTCAACTCCACCACTATGGGGAAAAGTAAAGGAGAGTAAGATTCTTTGTATAACCTTTCGCCACCCAATCCAGGGGCCACCTGCGGCACACATTCCTTGCCTAGAATGGCTCCAAACCTATGGATCCTGCCGCATCCGTATAAAGCTTGTAACTCCTCATTACTCTCCTCCCCCCTTGAAAACAGGTCCTGCCGTTATACCTGGACAAAAATGTCTGCCACACCACCAAGTCACTGCGCACTCCCTAGTTATCCTGATATGGTGATGAGGGACGGAACTCCCCTGGAAGCTAAGGATAGCCTCCTGGAAAAGACTCTGCCCATGGGCATGACTCGACATGCAAAATTCAACGATCCCAGCACCGATTGTAGCTGCCTAAGCGTAACTTTCCTCACCTGAGTAAACATTGCATTGAATTCAGCTTTCCTGAACTTTTCCAGCTTTAAAATTCCATTTTAACCGTGTCTATCTCGATCCCCAAGAAGGATAGCACTGTCAATGGGCCGATTGTTTTTTCCTCAGATAAAGGGACCCCAAACTTTTCATTAAAAACCTAAAAGAACTTAACAATATAAACAATGGTCTGAGTTCCCCGGGCCAACAACAAGAAATCGTCAAGGTAGTGTATTATGTTGGTAGAATTGGTCTCATAGATATGGCCATCAAAAGGAGCTAAAGATCTCAAATAGGGAACAGGATATGCCACAACCCATGGGAAGCATTTATCATAATAGTACCTACCGTCTAACTGGCAGCCCAACAGGTGAAGCAGACGGTGGTCGGTAACAAGCAAAAAGCCGCTTCATAATCCGATTTTTCCAACAAGGCCCCCCTCCCACTTTCCTTACCAGGTGACCGCCCTGTCAAACGATACGTATGACACAGAAGAACCTCCTTAGAAAGGCCATCGTCACCGAGCTTCCCTTAGGTATGATAATGATGTATCAAACGGAATTTACCGCTCTCCTTTTTTGGTACCAACCCAAGAAAACCCTAGATTATAAAAGGGAAGCTCGGAAAACGGGCCCGCTATCCGTCCCAGCCTAACCTCCTGCATGACCTTCTCCCTGGCCAACTCGGGTGCCTCCTTGACCGATTTTAAATTATGGGAACTTGGAAACTCAGAAAAATTAAAGGTATTTTAAAACCCTCCTTAAACCCCTCTCGATGAGCCCTGCCGCCGCCCTCTCCGGGTAATTCTAGCCAGGGCTCCATCCCCTCCACGATCACTGCGTTCGCTGACCTATTGCTCCCTCCTCTTTTTGCGGCGGGGCGGGATTTACGAAAACATTTTGCGGCTGAATGGCCGCTCCCGCCGCAAAAGGAGCACTCATGCTTAAATCTGCAAGCCGCTCCAACTTGCAGCTACCCTCATTAAATAGCCAGCAGGAGCCCTTTTCTGGCCCCTGAGGCCTGAAAAGTAGTCGAGGCCGGTAGCCCTTTGACTACTGGGGGGCCTGCAGAAGCCCTGTGCGCCAGCATAATCCTTAACCAGGAATCCATGGCTTTAGGTCCCACCCCAGTTCGGGCCTATTGCCATGCTCCTCCTATAATCCTCATCATACTGGCGCCACTGTACCCCATGTGTTTTATATGCCCCGATATCATGTCTAAATACACGAATAGTTCAGAGCATCTCTGAGGCGATTTCTGGCCAATAACCCCGCCAGGCCAACCAAAGCTTGCAGCCAGTTTCCAAAGGTTTTCGCCACCTTGGTTTTTTCTCACCCTTATCCGTTTTCAGCAACTCCTTATCAACCGTCACCATGTCAGTTGTTACCAGGCCCATATGTCAATGTACTCGTTTTTCCATATTTTTTCTTTAATGTCCCCTGACAGGTGAACCCCCAAGGGGCTAACCCCACAAAAATATGTGTCCTTCAGCGCCTCCACTGAAGGTACATTAGACACAGGTGGGAGTGCAGACGCTCCCCCTGGACTGGACTCGCTACTGAGCCAGATGGCATGGTATCAATCTTGCCCATTAGAGCTCGCAAGACTTGCACCACTCGTACCCTCCCTCCCCGATGTTGTACCCCAGGCCCCAGCACACGTTGACTCACCGGCTTCTGAGAACGGGACTGCAGCGGTAGCTGCCCTTGCTGCCCTTCCGACATCACCTGCTGAGTGCTGGACCCTTCACGCGCGCGAGGGATGTGTCCCTCCTGAGATCTCTTTCCAGTGGTGCTGCTGAAGATCTCCTGCTCCTGTCCGATGTAGAGGGTAGGAGGCCCTGGATCTCCTGCCCCCCGAACGAGACCTGCGTCGCCTGCTGTGCTCCCAAGATGGGGAACGGTATCGGCGACGATCCCTCTGCGCCTTTCCTGCGCCTCGCCTGTGAGAGTCCCACTGCTCTCCGACGAGGAGTATCTGCCCTCCTCCTCCTACGCTCACGGCTATTCCTCTCCCTTCTAGACGGGCTTCTGGAGGGCTTCTGCTCTGGACCCCCTTCTCTCCTCTACGTCCCTCAACCTAGTTGGCGCTGGGTCATCCCTCTACCAGTGGACCTAGCGTCCACAAACTCCTGTTCGCCTCATCTGATGCGTCATCCTGCCTGAACGGCACGGCGTCTCGGGCAACTTCCCCCGCCGATGCTGCTGCGACAGCTGTGCGAGCGTACTCTGCAACCAAGGGGCACGGCCACCCTGCCCGGGTTCTCCCTCTATTAGCTGCTGGCTCGGGTGGCCAGCGGGGACAACCTCTGGCACTACCGCAAGAGGGGCTCTACGGGGCACAGTCTGGGACAGCAGGGCTGGATGGACGGTGTTAAAGGCTCTTAATAAGCCTGCAGTAGCTGCCCTGCGCCTAGGGGTGTTAGCTCTCACACCTGTGCCCCCCGTGGCCTACGATAGGTGTGTGGGGACTGGGGCTCAAACGTACGGGGGCGACGGGCCGGCGTACAGGCCTACCAGATCTGGTATGGGGCCTAGCCCCGGTCTCAGGGTTCCCAGCCGGTGAACCCCGCTCCAACACTTCCTGCAGCCAACCCGCCCCCTCCGCACTGACCCTCTCCCTTCCCTGTCCAGCCTGCTCAGCGTTCTCCATAGCTAGTAATCGCTAAAATTCTGCTTGAAATCGGTAAAATTTGCCGGTTGTTGTGATGCTCAGAGTGGGAGAAGATCCTTCTCCCTGCTAGCACTCAACAAATGGCGCCCGAGCCTCGTGCTCCGCCCCTTTAAATAGCTTCGATGACGTCACCACTGACGTCATCTTCCCGCCTCTCGCGGGAACCCACCAGGAAGCGGCCGCGACCTGGGACTACACCTCCAGCATCCCCCTGGACCCGCCGCCTCAGGTCCGACCTCCGGTCCTACGCGGGCCGAGCTAGCAATTTGTGTAATGCCTTCTTAGTTATTCTATGATATTCTCTCCCATTTTGAAATATCAGTTGAATTTATACCCTTTGCTGTTCCCTGCTGTTGACATTAGTGAGCTGCCATTTCAGGTTCTAACAGTCCTTCTTCTTCCCAGAATGCACCACATCCTTGGAATGTTCCTAACAGTAATGTCTACTGATTGGCTGTTGGATGGGTCAAAGATGCTCAGATCTCTACTGAGCAACTGAATCAATCCAGGCGCTGGGTCAAGGACAAGACCATAACGGTCTTTACTAGGGGTCCTGCAAACAGGAAGTCAGTATTTTGGTTGCATTTATTTATACACAGACAAAATGCTGAATGGGCAGGTTAATGTCATTGGGATGAAAAAATACTGCTCTTTTTTCTGAAAAGCATATGTATTTCCACTGAAATTCCCCTTTAAAAACATAATTTTCTCTTCCTGGTTCTGAAACATGTCAGTGATGAATGGTTAAACCCTGATACCTTGCATGACAGGACCGATAGCCTATAAATGAGATGAAGCTCTGCCCCTATGTCTGAAGTTGACTGTCCAAGCTGTAAAGAAATAGGTGTCAATAAGAAAGGGTAGGGAAAAACTCACTGCCGTGTTTCAGAACCAGGAAAAGCAAATTACGGTAAGTTTGAAGTTAATTTTCATTTTTCCCTTGTCCTTCACATGGCCACACGGGACACAAATGCGTTTAAACAGACTTTAATTATCGCCTGCAGAAAGAACCGAAGACCCAAAATTTGATTAGTCTTTAGAGAAAATGTCTAATTTATAATGTTTTATGAAGGTACTCATAGAGGACCAAGTGGCTGTCGTTCAGATAGCTTCTGGAGACACCTTTTCCAACATAGCCCAGGATGTGGTTATGGCTCAAGTCGAATGAGCTGTCACTCTCTTTGGAGGGGAGGCTAACTGAGCCTCGTAAGCTTGCCTAATAACTGTTTTGATCCAGGAAGCTAGAGTCTGTTTAGATAATTGAAGACCTTTCCTGGGTCCTGAGAATAGGACAAATATAGCGTCTGACTTCATAAAGTCTGCAGAACTTTGTTTATATAAGGCATAATATGCTACCTACAGTGTAATATAGGAGATTACGCCACAAGGAGTTCCCTGACCATATAAAACCTGGGACACTGGGACACTGTAGGAATTTTAGAACTAAAGACAGATCCCACTGTGGAACTTTTGATCTGACCTGCAGTCTAATATGTTTAACTCCTTGGAGGAATCTTACCACCAGAGGATCCGTGGCCCATTTTATGTTATAAATAGCAGACACAGCAGATATTTGAGATTTTAATGTGGAGAGACTTTTATCAAGTCCATCCTGTAAAAATTCTTTCAGCAACTTCACCGAAACACCACTGAACAAGCTAAAAGTCTAGGTACAATTAGAAGCTTTATCTTTGCATGGAATATAATCGAAACAAAAAAAGGTATAACTGGGGTATTGAACTTGTGACCTTCTGAGCCGTGTATTTTTTAAACACAGTGCCCTACCCGGTGTGCTAACACTGAATAAGCAGCGAATCCAGCTACATTTGGAAGCTTTATCTTTTGCTAGGAAAAGAATAATAATAAAAAATGGAATCCCTGATAAGACTTTGAAAGCTGCTTGTTGCCCTGCAGTTTATTTTCCAGCAACTCACACTGACTGGTAAATAAACTGCAGGGTAACACATTGGTATGGAGACATCTGTATAGAAAACAGTCTGTGCATAGAGACAGTGAATACTGGGGTCAGGGGGCGTGGTTCTTTGATGACTTCATGGACTGTGGGTTGTACTGGCAACAACATGGAAGCCTTCTTATTTACAGAATCTATTTCTCACATATACTTAATACAATGTACCAGAGAAGAATCTTACAATGTATAGGTGTTGTGGGGGGGGGGAACTTTCACATTAGGTTTTTGAAAATTTAAGTTTAGTTCTCCTTTAAGGTAAGAGGGTCCCACCAGGGTTTCCAGTTCCTCAAGAGATGAGTTTGAAGGGACCTCTGGTGAAGCATGGCCCATTTCACTGAGTCCTTGAGAGACACAAGTTTCCCTATGACCTGCTGGCATGCTAGAGCTGAGGAAACTGGAAAAGTTACCAGATTGCAAATTGTGGAGATAATATGGTCCCTTTTTTCTTGGGGAGTAGAAATCTATTGTGAGTAGAACAAATCTATTGTGACTCCTAGAAACAGTATTTTCTGAGATGGAAGAAGCATAGATTTCTGAAAGTTTAAAATCCAGCCGTGGATTTGTAGCTAGTTGATTGTGAACTAGATGTGACAATGTAGGGTTCTTGCCTGCTTTTAGGAGAATATCATTGAGATATGAAAAAATTTGAATTCCCTGAAGCCTTACATTTGCGATGACTGGGGACAGAATGTTTGTGAATACCCTGGGTGAGGAAGCTAGGCCAAAAGTTAGAGCTTTGAATTAGAAGTGGGTTCCAAGAATATAAAAACGAAGTTAATGTCGATGTGCTGTATGGATGGGAACATGTAGGGCCCTATTTATAAAAGATCGGTATCGTTATCGTAAAATACCGATCGTTATCGGTAAATAACGACCGGTATTTACCGATAACGACCGGTATTTAACGATATCGTTAAATACCGGTCATTATCGGTAAATAATGGTCGTTATCGGTAAAAACCCGGTCGTTATTTTACGATAACGATCGTTATTTTGCGATAACGATATCGATCTTTTATAAATAGGGCCCGTAGATAGGCATTTTTGAGGTCTATTTTTGCCATCCAGTCTCCCTTTTGGATCTGACATGAGATGCACATGAGTGCGAAGTGTCTCCATCTTGAATTTGTCTTTTTTTAAGAAGGTGTTTAGATGTTTCAGGTCTAAGATCCCTCGGAATTATCCTGATTTCTTTCTTCGAAGAGAGTAGATCCCTTCTGTGTGTTGGAGAGGTGAAACCTCCCATCCCTTCAAATACCCATCATGCTCAGTGGACACACCCACACAGGGAGTGACAAATTCAAAAAGTGCAGTAATGATAAAGTGCAATATTCACCATGCAATATTCTAAACAAATGACATCATAATAGGTAAAAATTAGGGCAATTAAGTG
Source organism: Hymenochirus boettgeri (assembly GCA_019447015.1). Classification (NCBI taxonomy): domain Eukaryota; kingdom Metazoa; phylum Chordata; class Amphibia; order Anura; family Pipidae; genus Hymenochirus; species Hymenochirus boettgeri. The sequence goes on along the minus strand of CM033471.1, from coordinate 238,270,629 downwards.
AACATGCATTGTGCTAAAATACATCATAATAGTATACAATATAATAAAACAGTAAAATACTGAGATGCACTGTGCATATATACAAAATAGTTATAAAATACGACATCTTAAAAAAAAGTGAAAGACCACTGTGTAAAATAATTTCCTCTATAAATCATAAAAGTTAAAATCTTAATACAATGTAGAAAATGTCTGAACTCTGTGTTCCAAAAACATATCAGAAATATCCCAAATATATGGGGTTATTCAATAAAAGTTCTTATCGTTAAAAATGGTGCTAATTTTGCCCCAACCAATCAGATGTTAGCTTTCAAATGTTACATAACATCTGATTGGTTGGGGCAAAATTAGCACCATTTTTAAAGATAAGAACTTTTATTGAATCTCCCTAATTATATGAAATGTTAAGAACAATATATTATACAAAATATTATATAAAATAACAATGCTCTTATAAAGGTAGTAAGTAACCATTCTTATTCACATGTATATTATAACAATTAAATTTGTATCAATTTAAAAAAAAACAGGGAGATTCAATAAAAATTCTTATCGTTAAAAATGGTGATAATTTTGCCCCAACCAATAAGATATTATTTAACATTTGAAAGCTAACATCTAATTGGTTGGGGCAAAATTAGCACAATTTTTAACGATAAGAAGGGTGATTTACCCAGGAAGGCTGCTGGCGCGCAGCGCTCCTGCCCCTTTATAACGTTGCGCTCCTGCCCCTTTATAACGTTGCGCTAACTGATTTACGCTCGGTTAGTGCGACGTTAAGGCTTGCTTTGCGAGATCCGGAACAGGAACTTGCGCAGCCGTCACAAACCTATTTACCAGAGGTTGCGCGGCTCTTAAGACGTAAGTATTTAACGCCACTAATAGCTGGGGTTAAATACTTACGCCAGGGTGAGATTCACCCAGAGCCGCACAGCCTCTGGTAAATCCCGTATGGGAGATTTGCCCAGAGCAGTTGCGGCTTTGGCTGAATCTCCCTAAAGAACTTTCATTACATCTCCCTGATAGTACCTTCTTCGTAGTAAAGCTCCACTAGATGGTGCTCTTAAACTGTGGAATAAACAGTGTTAAAGATAAACAGGAAGATCTAGAGATATGCTAGCAACCTAGCCAAGATAAAATTTAATATAAAGTTATAAAAAGCAGGACATGTTGAACTCTTCCATTTGGAGACGTAGTATCTAATCTACAGTATCTATCCAATATAGCTCTCTCTGTAATAGGAACTGATCATAGTTCCCTCCTCGTGGATGTCTTTTCACAACTTCAACAATAAGCCAGCGTAGTTGGGATACATGATGCTTATACATAAAAAAATGTTTACTAACAGATGTTTCAAACTTTTTGTTGGTGCCTTGAAATTTAGAAATATGACGTTTGTGTTCCCCTATTCTAATGCGGGCCTCTCTTTAGTTTTGCTCACGTAAGCCCAACCGCATGTACATTTTAACATATAGATCACTCCTATAGATCTACAGGTAGCAAAATGTTGTCGTTTAATCCTATGTCCCTTACGAGGTTGGCTAACCTCATCCCCAGGTATTATGGCAGTGCAGGCCTGACAATTTCTACATGGAAATGTGCCTGCTTTAGTTTCACGTAGTACCATCTATTTCTAACTTAATTCTTTAGGCAAATTAGCATTAATAAGATCATTGGACAAACTTTTAGCTTCAAACAATTTGCCATAAATTGTCAGATTGCAAGATATTCCAATGCTTACTGACAATATTCTGTATCTGGGGTGATAGGGTATTATACGTGGATACAAAAGGTAATCGTCTTATAGAATCCTCCTTTTTCTTAGGATTATTTAATAGATGTTCTCTAGGTAAGTTAAGGACGGAATTTTCTTGTGTTAGTTCTTGTAAGAGCTTGCTTGAAGATGCCCCTTGGAGCTCTGGATGCCATGAATCGGTGGAAGAGAGGGGGGTTCTTGAATTCCAATTGGTAGCCCATGTTTACAGTTTGATTTACCCAAGAAAGAGACACCCCCTACCTTATGATAGGGGGTCGGAACAGCGTCATTATGGTTTCGGACCTGAACTTCCCCTCGGTTAGCACGAAAAGTATTTTGCTGATGTTGCACACATTTGCCAAATAACTCCAAAAGTGCAAGAGGGTGAGGGTAAACAGAGTAAGTTTCTTCCTGCCTGCAAAGAAATGGAGGACAGCTTTCACTCTGATGGGAACTGGTGCAACTGTAAAATGTTCCCACCAGAAACAGCTACTATGATTTCCCTTTCCACTGACAGTGCAGGGGAATGCAGGGGAAATGTGTCCTCATTGCACAATATCTGCATTATACTATAGGGGAGATTATCATTATATATCTACTGTAAACTAACATTAAATAAACAATCTTTATCATGGGGATTAAATAAACAATATTTATCATGGGGATGTCATTTAGACACACTTTACACTGACATTGTTGTGTTTCTGGACACCATTGACATTGAAAGAATGGTCTACCAGGCCTGTATTGTTTAACTTGCTTAAAGGATGGTTGATCGAAACAGAGAGCGCAGGCTCCTTTTATTAGAATTTTGCTCTATTAATTCCTCGAGCTCGGACCCAAAGAGTAGGTTACCCTCGAAGGGAAGAACTGAAAGACCCTGTTTTTACTGTACGTCTGCTTGCCACTGCTTGAGTGTCTTGCTACAGTGGCTTGGCCCATAGCCTTGGCATTGAGTTTAACTATATCAAGAGAGGCCTCTGCGATGTAGCTGTTAGCTGAATTGATGTCTTGTAACATCACTGAGAGTTGTTCCCTTGGTACAGCATTTGTAATGGCTTCCTCTAGTTCGTTCAGCGATACTCTGGCTCAGGCCAGTTCGGTGATGGCCACGGTCAGTCTAATGTCAATTTGTGAAATGGAAAAAACTCTTTTTAGTGTAGATACCTCTTTCCCATCCATGGGATCATGTAGAGTCTCTGAGTCTTCAGTGGCCAGTGCAATTTTCCCAGCCATTTTGGATATGGCTGTATCAACTTTGGGAGCTTCTTCAAGAAATTTGACATTCAGAGGATTGAAGGAATAGATTCTCTGAAAGTTTTGGGAAACATTGAATTTTCTGTCTGGAGTTAGCCGTTCACTGAAAATCATATAAGAGATTTTATCATGCATGAGAAAAGTTTGTTTCAGCTTTAGCATTTTGCTAATCAGGTGGTCTAAAGATTCCTGTGTTATTTTTGAAGGGCCTGATTCTGAGTCTGCCTCTTCTTCATTGACCTTGCTAGAAATTGAGGAGTTTAGGCAGGGAATCTCCTTCTGGATGGAGGCCAAATTTGACTCAGTGACTTTAGAGGTCATAGAGTTAAAGGACTCTTGCATGACAGATTTAACAGTCTGCAATATCTGATCTTGGTCCATTGAAGGCTTCCTAGAGTCTTTGCATTCCAAACACAGCTTTTTTCCTCGGGTAGCATAAGGCACATTCTTTGGAGTGAGATCTTGAGTAACAGTCTTCATCAATGTCCCTAAGAGATGATCTGATGAAAAAATAGAGAGAAGTGCAGTGAAATATATGCGTTCGATAGAAGTCTGACTGATAAGTGCTCCACATACATAAAGACTACATGTGAAAACACATACCCTCTCTGGTGCAAAAAAAGAAAAACACTCACCCACCTGATCCAGATCTGTGTCTCTTCCTGAAACTCATAAGTAATTAGGCACTGAAACAATATGAAGAGATCTATATAATCTCATGGTGATCAATACCCTTTGGTGATCACCAGTGATCAATAGCCTTTGCTGTAGCTGCAAGCTGAGAGAGAGAGAGAGAGAACGTTTATTACTTACAGCCCGGAGCAAAAGTAGATCTGGGACAGAAATTATTGCAGGAAACACCAGAGCGTTCGAGCAACCCGAGAAATCCCTGTGCAATGACATCATTATGCGCCATCAGGAACCTCGGCACAGAGAGACCCGGGGGAAGCTGTCAGGACCCCCTAACTTGGACATTACGTGCATGTGTAGTCTGGTCTTCATGCGGCAGAGAGGAGACCAGCATGGGAACATAGATGGGGGAGCGAGTTGATCCATATTTTCATGTGAAGACAGGAGAAAAAGATGTAAGGTAAGGGCAGAGCTTCATCTCATTTATAGGCTATCTTTCCTGTCATGCAAGGTATCAGGGATTAACCATTCATCACTGCCATGTGAAGGACCAGGGAAATATTTTTTTTTATTTAACGTCCAATGTTTAATCTCTAACTCAGGACCATCCCTTTAAAAAAAGGGAAAATGGGCTTTAGTTTTTCCTTTACTTCCTACACATGCTTCAATTGCCACCCATAAAGTAATAATAAACAAAACAATCAAGTACCGCAAACCAATGTTTTTAGTTATTAAAAAAAAATTAAAGGTAATAATGTCCCACAGTATTTCCATATTTACCAATTTATCCCTTTGGGGTTCTATCTGTAGCCCCAAATGAATATTCCTATTCTTTAAAAAGCCTCACAGACAGTAATGATCTATCACAGCTACAACAAAAAGCAAAGGTGGATATTCTCAGGTAAAATTCTTCATTTGATTCCATAAGAAAGATACTGTAAATAAATGGAGGTTTGAGAAATGACCCTTGCGACGGTTTGTAGATAAAAATGTTTCGATTTTTTTAACATTCTACACTCTTGTTGTTTCACTAATCTGGATTCCTATATACAGTAGTTTTTACAAAATTGGCTCTAAAAATTAATTTTCACTGGAAAATATATAAGAAGTTTAGCATTACAGGGCTATACAGGATTTTTTTTAAATCAGAAACAAATATACATAGATTTTTGTGTGTATGTGTGTATCATGGCATCTAAACCATATTCTTGTCAAATTAAAATTGGTGCATGGCAAATAAAATATTTTAATCCAACTTGGGGCAGCCTGGAATTGACCTCAGAAATATGAGTAACCTTTTATCAATGACTACTTAACAATTTATTCAATTAACATATTTTTTGTATTACATCTTTATACATTTGCAGGAAAGAAACATTGTCGAAACAGCAGAACCATTGAGTTAGAGTAGGCTCATTTCAGTTTGCCACCATTGATGAGGAGTCAGGCAGGCTTGGCCCCACTGGACATACCCCACACCACATTGGCTTCTCTCCCCCACAGTTTGCATCATATAGGCGAAATCAGGTGAAAGTGTAATGCTTCACAGCAGCAGAACCATTAAGTTAGTGTAGGCTCATTGCACTTTGCAACCATTGTTGAGGAGCCAGGCAGGCTTGGCCCCTCTGGACATACCCAACACCATATTGGCTTCTCTCCCTCAGAGTGTGCATTGCTTAAGGAAAAGTGGGCGAAAGGGTATGGGTTTGTACACACGTGTGATCGCGGGTGCTGACCAACGACTCACGATGTGTACGAATGACATTTCGGCCGATAATCGACCCATGTATGGGCACTTTATCGGCCAAAACAGACATTCGTTGCCCGGTCCGCTGGGCAGATATCCAAATGACTGGCTGTTTCGGGCAATAAAGTGCCCATACACAGGCTGATTATCGTCCAAAATGGCTGTTCGTACACATTGTGCATCAGCACCCGCGATCGCACGTGTGTACGAACCTTAACACGTCACAACAGTAGACCTATTCAGTTAGAGTAGGCTCACTGCAGTTTGCATTGGCTTCTCTTCCTCAGAGTATACATCATGAAAGGGAAAGTGGGCAAAAGGGTAATGCTTCACGAGGCACCTGTCAAGCTGCCTTTTGTACCCAGAGGGTTGGCACTGCTGTCATTAGTGAATTTGGGACATGTGGCTGGATCTTTTCCACAAATTCAAAAATTCACAAAAATTGTAAAATCCTCAAAAGTCTGAAGAGTTAGTTTGAACTCCAAAAATTCAATTCAAACCCAGGTTCGAGTTCTAGTCCATCTTTAATTATGTTTAAAGGGCATGTCCACCCCCAAAACTAAAATGTAACCCAGTATTTGCCCCACTGTGTAGTGTTAAAAAAATCTTACATTACATCTCTGATTCAAATGGTTCTCCTGCAGTGCCTGTGCAAAGTTAAGAAAAGTGAGTAGGAGCTGTCAGTGAGTCATCCGGTCCCTGCTTCCCTCTCTGACCTCTGAGAGGTTTCTGGCACGAGGGGAGCCCTTCTTACCTTCCTGAACCAAGTATTTTTTATTTTTATAAAGTTCATTTTGTTTAGTTGTCCTTTAATAACATTCTCTGCTCTCTCTAGTTCTTTAATATTGTTTAGTAACATAGAGAAGCAAACTATGGACCACAAACTAGATGGGAATGCATTTGTTCTTCATACAAAGGTAAAATTTGACTGTAACTCTATTAAATCTACACAGCGCTGAACCATCCCACCAGGATACAGGGGAACCCCCTGTGGGCCCACGTCTCACGTCTCACCCATGAAAACAGGGAAATTGTCAAACTCTTGATATAGTAGCAAGGGGAGAATAAGAAATGTAAGGACATGAGAAATTAAGAAGTAAAAAATGCTCCCTTAATGCTTCCTTCCTTATACAACACCCCAGTCCAACACTAAATCTACATGGCCTGTTAGGTTCTGTATAAAGTGTAATACCTATTATCAATAAATGTTCTATTTTTTCTATATGCAACAATGTTTACACAATTAAACTTTTTAACAATATATTACATTAACAAAACCTAAATCGATATAAATAATGTTATTTCCTATCTATTCAGGGAAGACTATCAATACAGTTTATTAAACATATGGATGATTGAGGTGTTTTTTGGTGAATTACCCATGGACTTTTACAGGTACAGCAGTTGATTGGAGGACATGACGATCTTGTTTAATATGGGAACAGCTTGTTAATGTTGGGGGCTCTTGTATAAAGAGAGGTATGGATTCAAGGGAGAAAAATATTTATATATTTATAAAGCACTGGTAAGGCCTCATTTGCAATATGCGGTGCAGTTGTGGAATCTCATATAACAAAGGGACATCTTGGAAATTGAAAATGCTCAGAAGAGGGCAGCTAAATAAATAAGGGGATTAGATGGGCTTGACTATACAGGCAGATTTATACATTGTGATACTTTGGCATATTTATACATTATACATTATATCATATACAGATTTATACATTGTGATACTTTATTGCATAACAAAATACATAATTACCTTCTTTTTTGCGTGCCAATGTATAATGATGTTTATATCACAGACCTTCCAACATTCCCCTTCAATAAGGTAAACTGATGAGAAGTGCATTGCACAGAACTGTGGTACAGTAAGTTTTACTTTATTACCTCCCAATGGTGCTTTACACCATATTGTTTGTTAAAAGGAAAGGTTGAGAGATTGGGATTTGTGAGATTGATTTAAAAAAAAAATTCACAATCATTTTCTCAAATCGCCTATAAGGAAATATTTATAATTAAACAATATTTCTAAATGGCAAAATTTCTCCTTTATGGTGATCACAATACACCACAAGTATTGGTATTTTTGGACCACCGTGGTAATTTACAACTGCAGCATAAATGATCAACCTTGGCATAAAATACCAACAAATATTCACTGTATGTGGGGTGCCACAGGGTTCTGTGTTGGGGCCATTTCTATGTAATCTGTATATTAATTATTAGGAGGTGGGTATTGTCAGCAAGGTTTCTGTGTTTGCAGATAACACAAAACTTCAGAGGATGTGCAATCGTTGCAGGGGGATCTAGATAGATTGTCACATTGGGCTGCTAAGTGGCAGATGAGATTTAATGTTGATAAATGTAAGATGATTCATTTTGGGCTGCTTGACTTGAACTGCTTATACTATAAATGGCTCTGTGTTAATTGAATCTCTGTTGGAAAAGGATCTTGGAGTTTTGGTGGATAACAAACTTAAATATAGCAAGCAGTGCCAGGCAGCAACAGCCAGAGCCAGCATGGTATTGTCTTGTATAAAGAGAGGTATGGATTCAAGGGGGAGACCCTCTTTACAAAGCATTCGTAAGGTCTTATTTGGAATATGCAGTGCAAATTTGGAATCCTGTGTTCAAAATGGACATTTTGAAAATGGAAAGGGTTACTGGGGGAGCTTCAATATGAAGACATATTGGAAAAGTTACAATTATGCACACTAGAGAAAAGTCGATTGTGTGGGGATATGATCACTGTGTATAAATACATTAAAGGGTATCTGCGCCCTTAAAAACATTTTTTGCTGTAGTGTAGGGCCCTCTATCCCACCCCCAACTGCCAGGTTAGATTGTCCCAAAGAATTTCAGAACAATACTTACAATCCTTCTCTCCCCCGAAGCTCAGATCTTGCCCCTCTGCTTGCTGGAACTGCAAGCAGGGGGCCGGACCGGCAGCCACGTCTGTGATTGGGTGAGAGGCAGCCACTCACGGACATGGCTGCTGGCTTTACTGAACACCAGGAGAACGAAGGATTGTAAGTATCTTTCTAATATTCTTTGGGACAGAAACATAATTTAATGCTAGGGCACAGTGTCACAAAGTTAGATCGGGCAGGAGGGAGGGGGGGGCCTCTGCACATGTCAGCTATCTTGTTGAGGTAGGGAAATCGCAGGGACAGGAAGACTCACTGACAGGCTCCTACACTACACTTTCTGGGACTTTGAACAGGTACAGCAAGAGAACCATTTGGAGCAGAGATGTAAGGTAAGGATTTTTATACACTACATATTGGGGCTAGTTGTGGGTTAAATTTTAGTTTTGGAGGTGGAAATGCCCTTTAATTGGCCATACAATAAACTGTCTGGAGCATTGTTCACCAATAACACATGTCAGAGGATATGCGGACATACCTTAAGACTTCTAGCTCGGTTTTCACTGTGAGAAAGATAAAACTATGGAACTATCTTCCATTGGACGTGGTGATAGGAGGTTTATTGGATGGGTTTTTTTTTTAAAAAAAAGGCTGCATGTTACTGGTATTGATATATAAGGTAGAGGTGATCAAGAGATATTTCAAGAGTTTTTCCTGTTATATTTTTTTTTGTTTGGTTGGCTTTTTTTTGCCTTCCTCTGGATTAACTTTTAGGCAGGACTAGATGGACATACCTCTTTATTCAACCTCAAATACTATACGTTACTCATTTATAAATAGCACTACAGTTTCTAAAATAACAATATTTGCCATGGTGAGCTTATCTAGAAAGCAATGTAGCCCATTTAGGATGATTGGTTACGGTACTACGGTACTCTTAGACAAAATACTGAAATTTCAGTCATTGCTGTTGTCTTTTCTAAAACATCCTATTTGATGAAAGTATAGGTGTAATACATAGAAGGGGTTAGACTATGCAATTTCTACAGTAAGTAAAATAAATGATTAACAGGCCTGTGTATGAAAAGTTCTTGTCGTTAAAAATGGTGCTAATTTTGCCCCAACCAATCAGATGTTAGCTAACATCTGATTGTTTGGGGCAAAGGTAGCACCATTTTAACAATAAGAACATTTCTTACTTAGGACTGTAAGTTTTAATATTTACATATGTTTATGTTTTATCTCCTTTAAAAGGTGATATCATGGATGAAATGGGAAACTACACATTACACAGAAATTTCCAACTCCAATTTTTAAGGTACAAAAACCTACAACTTGTGATTTTCATTTCAGTTTTATGGATGTATCTATTCACTCTCTGTGCAAACCTGGTTATTATCATTCTTGTATGTCTGGTGCCCCAGTTACACACCCCAATGTACTTTTTCTTGTCTAACCTTTCTGTCCAAGACATTATTTATGTCACTGCCATCCTACCAAAGCTGATAGACATCACATTAACAGGAGACAACAGGATCTCTTACACAGGCTGTATAACACAAATGTTTCTATTTTTGTTTTGTGCTACAGTGGAATTTTTTCTGTTAACCTTCATGGCTTTCGATCGGTATGTGGCCATCTGCATTCCCATGCGTTACTGTATCATCATTAAGAAAAGTCTTTGTGTTTCTTTGGCTGCTGTTTCCTGGCTCATCGCGGCACCATATTCTATGATGTACTGTTGGCTGGTGTCCAAATTGATATTTTGTGGTGACCAGAAAATCAATCATTTTTTTTGTGAAGTAAAATCCCTTTTGGAGATCTCATGCAGCAACACTAAACATATTAGAATCCTAATAAATGTCATAGGGTTGCTCTTTGGGGCCCTGCCCTTTGTTTTAATTCTAACCTCCTACGCCTGCATAATATCTTCTGTATTAAAGATCAGTTCTACAGAATGTAAACTCAAGGTCTTCTCCAGCTGTTTCTCCCATATCACGGTTGTTGTTTTATTCTGTGGGACATCAATAAGTTTGTACTTTAAACCAGATTCTCCAAATTCACAAGAAAAAGATAAACTACTGTCCCTTGTGTATGTGGCTATTACACCATTGTTAAACCCATTAGTGTATAGTTTACGGAACAAAGATATTACAAATGCAAGTAAAAGGATATTTAATTTGTGTTTTAGTGGTAGACCACTACCATAAAAATATATATTTATAATTTTTAAATATGGAGGTGGAAGGTTAAAGAAAACTTTGCAAAAAACTGGGGGTAATGGCACATGAACATGCCCCCAAATCTTTACGAAAAAAAATGTACAGGCACAGACCAGTATTTATTTTAGTATTGATCACTTGTACTGATCTGTGCCAGGAATTAAAGAATACATTTTTGGTAAATGCCTTCTTGCAGGGAATTTTTCCATATGGATTTCCATTTGCAAAATCAAAGTTTAGGCTCATAAATTTCTTTTGTAACTTTAATTTATAAATTATAGTGGTACACACACAATGTTTTGGTAACATAAGCTGATACAAGCGATATAATAAAAAATAAAGATATGACTAAAAAAGAGAAAAATGAATAAATAATTCAGCTTTGGTAATGGCACTTTAATTTATACAGTCAACCAGATTTAAACTTAAGTGTTTCTTTTACTGGAGAACTCTCCACTTTTGATACTTGTAATGCAGTCTCCACTTTGACTTCCCATTGACTGGATAAGGCTAAACACAATATAGGATTTTTCAAATTGGCTGCTACCATGTGATCTAACTTTGATTTACCAGTTACATGACAATGTTCCCTCTGTTAGGGGCAGATATATACAATATACGGTAACTAATATAAAGTAATAATATCAAAGTTTCTCAAACTTTCTATCCATGTAGAATGCTGCATGTAATAACTAATACATGAAAATGATTCTATATTTTATTATATTGTAGATATATCTAAATTAAAACAAATTACAATTAAATTCATTACAAGGGTCGATCCGTACAACTATCTCCTGAGGATACCCTAGAGTGAAACTGTACCAGGCTGTAGTGATTAAAGGGCATGTCTACAGCATAACCCGGGGGGGGAGAAGCATGCTCAGTTAAGACTTAAAGGGACACTATACTGAAAAAATGACTTTGCCTCATCTTAATCTATAATTGAATACATGTTAGTAGCATTTACTCCGATTTGTGTGTGTTGCTGCATGCCTTCAATCCAGCACACCTTTTGTTTAGGAACAGTATCCCCCCTCCCACTTTTAACCACTCCCACTTCCATCCGAGCTGACTTTTTCCCCCACAAACCAACTGTCAAGCCTGCACACAGCATACAGCATCCCAACTGTCAAAACTCTGTTACCTTTCCAGCTACAGTAAAACTACTCACAGAAGAATAGTTTTTGAGAGCAAGGAACTTGATTGACAGCTGAAATATAAGACGTTTTACATTGGATATCTAAAGAAATAGGGGGCTGATCAACAAAAAAATGATACAGTGCTGGTTGGGAAGAATTATAGTTTCCAGTTATGGTCAATTTAAAATAACCTATTTTTCGGTATAGATGCTCTTTTATACTGGGGAAATCAGGAAGTACCCGGGGGAAAAATTGACAATTGAGAAGGGAAGCCTATAATTGCAGGCAAAATGTGGTCACATGACTACAAGCTGGTCACATGGATGAAAACAGGAAGTGTTCAAGCAGGAAGTAATAAGACTGAGCCTTTCCAGCAATAACTTCTCATAAATTTTATCTAAAGATATTATATTTGGTTTTATTTTGAATGTATGATGGAAGGCTTTTTACACTCGGGTTTGTATAATTGGAGATAATTGTGCTATTCAATTATCTTTATTCTTATATACTTATACTTATATTCAAGTATTCTTAATAGTTTGGAAGAATTCAGGAGCACAGTTACCCTTTAAGAGGTAAAAACGAAGTGGGCCCCTGGTGAGCCTCTGGTCTTTTACAACACCCCACTCCAACACTGAATCTACATGCCTGTTCAGAGGATCTGTATAATGTGTTATACCTATTATCAATAAATGTTCTGTTTTGTATATTTATTACATTAAAAAACCTAAATTGATATAAATAATGTTATTTCCCATCTATTCAGGGAAGACTATCAATATAGTTTATTAAACATATGGATGTTTGAGGTGTTTTTAGGTGAATTACCCATGGACTTTTACTGGTACAGCAGTTGATTGGAGGACATGACGATCTTATTTATTATGGGAACAGCTTGTTATTGTTTGGGGTGTATGTTTTCTTCCCAAACATATATATAAATAAACATATAAATTACCATGTAAATCTATACACTTTACAGACTTGGCTGTAGCAAACTGTGCCAGAGAGCATCAGCTAGAGCTATATTGTCTTGTATAGAGAGAGGTATGGATTCAAGGGAGAAAAATATAATTCCTCCTCTTTATAAAACACTGGTAAGGCCTCATTTGCAATATGCAGTGCATTTTTGGAATCTCATAACAAAGGGACATCTTGGAAATGAAAAATGTTCAGAGAAGGGCAAATAAATTAATAAGGGGAATGGAGGGGCTTAAAGGACAACTAAACAGTAAAAATTAACTTTAAAAAAATGAAAAGCACCTGGAGCACGGAGATTGATTATTCCCACCTCCCAATATTGTTTCATTGAGGAGCTACAGCATATACAGTTTTGATCTGCCAGGTCATGGCCCTGGGCCATTCTATATATTAAAGATAGTGCTGAAGCATGCAGAAGGACTGGCAGAAGCAGTTTTCTTCATCCTGCTGCTCCTAATAAAAATGATATTGGGAGGTAAAACATTACCCTTTGACCGCATATCGTCATAGTAACAAAGGCAAAAGATGACCTCAGAACCTTCTTTATGTGCATATGTATATTATTTCTTATATATATATCGCTACATATTACGCATTCACATCGTATATTAAAAAGAGAAACTGAACACTAAATAAAATATATATACACCTTGCCTATATTATACATTAAACATTTAACACATTAAAATGATTAATATATGATTTAGAAACTCCAGATTTTTAATCATTGTTTGCTACATAAACAACAATATTAATACAGAGCTTGGTCCAATCAATATAATTAGGTCAGGGTAAACTATACTAAGTGAAATTCATTAAGAAGAGGAAATGAAATCACAACTAGAGACGGACTCGGATCCAACACGGAATCCCGTATGGAACATTCAGATTTTGGGACATTGGAGCCTATTTTCTATCATTACCGAATGTTCAAGGATTATCGAAAATAGCCTTGAACCTTCGATAATGCTCGAAAATATGTTTGGAAACTCGAAATTAGTTTCTGATCGTATTTTTGAGGACTATCGAACATTCCATGATATTTTCGAAAATAGCCTTGAACGTTCGATAATTATCAAAATGGGCTCTGATGTCCCGAAAGTGTGTTCCGTTTTTGGATTTTTGGGATGTTCCCGAGATCCGTAAATCCGAAAAAGAGACAAAACTTGACAGTTTTGGCCATCCCTAATCACAACCAATGTGTGACTACCTCATGTGCCTCATGAAACTCCTCCCAGACTTTGTAATGATTGTTATAACTGTTTTTAACAAGTTATAGTTGGTAGCCATGTTCAGGGGTTTATATATTCACATATAAAGAAGGGAACCCAGGCAGACCCATTATCTCAGGTGTTAGAACACTAACAGAAAACATCTCCGGCTGGATTGAGAGTATACTGAAACCCCTGATACGAAATACATCCAGTTTTATTCAGGATACTACACACCTCCTAAATAAACTAGCAGCCATTGATCATATACCTGATGGAACCATTTTAGCCACATTGGATGTAGAGGCTCTCTATACCAACATTCCCCATGATGATGGTATTTCAGCTTGTCTGAGATATCTTAAAAAACTGGACATACCTGCACTACCAATTGCCAAATTAATGGAGTTTATACTAACTCACAATTACTTCTCATTCAAGCAGGATTTATACCTGCAACAGATGGGTGTGGCAATGGGAACACGATTTGCGCCACAATATGCAAATTTATTTATGGCAAATTTAGAAGAAAACTTTCTTTCAACATGCCCCATCAGACCCATGGCCTACTTCCGCTATATAGATGACATTCTGATCATCTGGACTGCAAGCGAAGAAGACCTACTGCACTTCCACCAAAAATACAATGATTTCCACCCCACCATTAAACTCAAAATGAATTATTCACCTACAGAAATAAGCTTTCTGGACACCACAATACAGATTAAAGGAAACACAATACAAACATCCATCTATCGCAAACCTACAGACCGACCCACATACCTCAGTAATGACAGTTCAGTTTTCCCCCTAAACACATAAAGAACTCCATTATCTACAGCCAGGGTATAAGATACAACAGGATTTGCTCTGACTCTACAGACAGAAGTCTGCACCTGGAACAGCTCAAAAAAGATTTTACAAAACAGGGATACAGTCAGTCCATTACAGAAACACAGATCAAGAAAGCAACCAGCATCCCCAGAAACAACCTGCTAAAATACAAACATATCCAAAAGGAGGACCGTATCCCACTGGTTGTTACATACCACCCACAAATGGAAATACTACGAAAAATCGCCAAGAAACTCCAACCCATTTTACAAAAGGACAACAGATTACTAGAAATATTCCCAGACCCCCCTCTCTTAGCTTACCGACAACCACCCAACTTAAAACAAATGCTTGTAAAAAGTTCCCTAACAGGCCCCACACAAAATGGAACATCTCCCTGTTTGCAGAAAAAGTGTGAGACCTGCAAGTACATCTACACTGGAGACAGGATACCAATACCAGGAACCCAACATAGGTTTGAAATAAAGGGAACCTTCTCCTGCAAATCATCCAAAGTGGTATACCTGATTTTATGTTCTAGGTGCCCCTCAGGACTTTATGTAGGAGAGACTGGACAGACCCTGAGGCAAAGGATGAACTCTCATCGATTCACAATTAATAACAATAAACGAGATGTCCCTGTGGGTGCCCATTTTTGCAGCCAAGGACACAGCCTGAAAGGCCTAAAAGTCACAGTGCTTATGGGAAATTTCAGATCCCAAAAGGAAAGGTTAGAATGGGAATGTAAACTTATACAAAAGATCTAAACTTTATGTGTCACTATGTTTCTAATCTTAATGTCATGTAGAGTTAATCAGACTAAATTCCTCTAAACCACCCAAACCCATAAATATCTCATTTATACCAGACCCTCCATGGACACTAGAGGTGAAGTGTATCTGATTGTTTGTTTAACCCCTGCTAATTCTTTTATTACTGCCTGTGATCATTGAATGTGTATTTACTGTTTTATTTACGACAGCCATTGCCAATCAGGCATGGGGGCAAAAGATAACATCTATGTAATGTCAGAAAGTCTTTGTTCTAGTATGTATAAAATACAGTGCTTTTTAAGATTCTGTATTGTATCATGCCTGAGGAAGAAGCCTAGTGCTTCGAAAGCTTGCATTTTCAATCATTTTAGTTAGCCAATAAAAGGTATTACTTTATATCCAAGATGTCTTCATATTCACATATAATAATAGACAGTGCACAGTGTGCTTATTAGGTGTCCTCTTGTGTGTGTTGTTTATATTATTCTTTATTACAGGAATAAAGATCTAAGCTTTTTTCTACACTTGCTAATCACGTAAAGGGCAGAACATTTCTGTGTGTGTTCGATGATAAAATATTACAAATGTTAATTATATAAGGGATAATGCGCTCCTTACAGTGTAATATTACGCCACCAAAGATTTCTCTGACCATATAAAACAGACCAGAGAATACCCGAGGTGGTGTAATATCCTTACATTAAAATGTGAAGGGGCGCATTATTACATACAATACATATGTTTCTGATTCCTTCCCCCAATAGCATTTTTTAATTCTAGCTTTGTCCTTATTTTAACAGCTTCCCACTGAAGTTAAACACATCCTGTCACCATTAGCAATGAAGTATTCCAATTATTTTGCCCTAACCAATCAGATTTTAGCTTCCATTTGAAAGATAACATCTAATTGGTTAGGGCAAGATTAGCACCATTTTTACCAATAAGAACTTATTGAGTCTCCCTATATATGCTTGTGAAGGTTCTCATTCATCCAGGTCATGGTATATCTGTTGTATTCAATTAAATCAACTGGACTTGAAATGTAGTTCTTGAAGACGTTTCGCTAGTCATCCGACTGGCTTTCTCAATTCAGAATGACTTGTACAAGAATCTGTGGCAATTATGTACCCTGGAAAATCCCAATTAGCATATCACAGCCAGGTGTTAAGGGTGTGATTGGATAGTGGCTAAGAGGTGTTATAGGAACGCCCAGAGTAAGGGGTTAAAACAGCATTGTACATGGCAGACAGTTGGTGTCGAACCCCCCCACCTCTATTTAGGCTTGGTTTCTTTATTTTCACATAAATGGCCTCCTTAACACCTCTCTTGAACCAGTCACGTTCCTTCGCCAATATGTTAACATTACAATCTTCAAAGGTATGTCCTTTATCCTTAAGATGCAGGTACACGGCTGAGTCCTGACCCGAGGAATTGGCTCTTCGTGCTGGGCCATACGTTGATGCAGTTGCTGTTTGGTCACCCCCACATACAAATCAGTGCATTTATGTGAAAATAAAGAAACCAAGCCTAAATAGAGGTGGGGGGGTTCGACACCAACTGTATGCCATGTACAATGCTGTTTTAACCCCTTACTCTGGGCGTTCCTATAACACCTCTTAGCCACTATCCAATCACACCCTTAACACCTGGCTGTGATATGCTAATTGGGATTTTCCAGGGTACATAATTGCCACAGATTCTTGTATTTCTGAATTGAGAAATATTTCGAATTGAGAAAGCCAGTCGGATGACTAGCGAAACGTCTTCAAGAACTACATTTCAAGTCCAGTTGATTTAATTGAATACAACAGATATCTCCCTATATATGTTTTAAAGCCATATAAGGAGATTCACCCAGAGCCGCAAATGCTCTGGACAAATCTCCCATGGGTTTTAAGGCAGCGCAGCTCTGGGTGAATCTATAGCTAAGTGGCGTTAAATATTACGCGCTAAGGTCCACGCAGCCTCTGGTAAATATTTTGCGCTGGCTGCGCAAGTGCCTCTTCTGGGACTCGCGCAGCCGCTGCAAACGAAACTTAACGTTGCGCTAACTGATCGTAAACCGCTCCCTGCAGCGCTCCTTGGTGAATTCCCCTAATAAAGTGCTAAGCCATGCTAAAATGCAAAGTGATAATTGGGTTTATTAACACACTACTGGGTTATTTCAGTAATAAAGATGACAACAATAACATAATGTCTATTGAATTCCACCTCTTGGCATTTACTAAATATGAAGACATTTGGCTTGTCGTTTTCATTGGTCTTCTGCTGATGTATCTGTTTGTGTGAGTGTAAATCTGATTATTACTGCCATAGTGTTCGCTGTACCGGATCTACACACACCAATGTGTTTCTTTCTGTGCAGCCTGGCAGTCCAGGACATTATCTATGTCTCTGCCATTATTCCAAAACTGTTGGACATCACATTAACGGGGCACTCCACAATGTCCTTCCAAAACTGCATCACACAGAGCACTTTCTACGCAGTTTGTGTCTTGGCAGAATTTTTCCTTTTGGCCTCCATGTCTTATGACCGTTATGTTGCCATCTGTAAACCCTGAGGTACCTTCACATCATGAAGAAAGAGATGTGTGCACTATTGTTCCTTTTCCCCTGGACCGTTGCATTCTTAAATTCATTGGCATTTTCTATAAGAGTTTCTAACTTACAGTTATCATTTATTCTGTGAGTCAAAATCGCTGTTGATGTATTCCTGTAGTGACACTTCAGATCTTAAGATTTTCATAATGTTGGAAAGTATAGTATTGGGCTTTATCCCATTTACACTGATATTGACATCTTATGGGTACATTATATCTGCAATACTGAAGATCAAAACCTCCCAAGGAAGACTCAAGACCTTCTCCACCTGCTCCTACCATCTCACTATAGTCATTCTGTTCTGTGGGACAACTATTAGCTTTTACCTGAGCCCAGAAGGGGAACAATTTCAAGAAAGAAACAAGGTTATCTCTCTGTTCTATACGGTTCTAATTCCAATGTTAAACCCACTGGTATATAGCTTTCGAAACAAGGATGCCATTAAAAAGATATTTAATTAATGAAATATAAAAATAATCAGAGGGTTACAATGTTAGATGGGAAGATGGGAAGCGATGGGAAGTGATTCCTATAAATGCCCCACAAACACTTGTTTGGCAATGTACTTTATGGTTTTCAGTCATGACATAGGATTTAATCCCTCTTAAAAATTTTGATTGTCAGGATTGAGGTATAGAGGGTATGTATACTGGGAAAACTGACTTTAACTTATCTATGAATGAATACATGTAAGCAGCACTCTCTCTGAGGTCTGTGTTGTTATATGGGGCCATATTTATAAAGCCACAGTATCACTTTTTAGCGATACCACAACTTTACGATCGGTTTAACAAAACCGTACATTTACAATCCCCATAGAATGCCATTGCAGTAGTTTACGACTGCGATCGTAAATTAACAAACCCGCAGTATCGCTAAAAAGCAATACCGCAGGTTTATAAATATGGCCCCTGGCTTCAATCTAGACTTCTTTTAATTAGGACATTCCTTAAAGCTAAACATAATTAGTAATCACTATCAGCCAACATTGCAATGTACACATCCTCTTGCCCTGTTATCCTCCCAGATTGTTACAACAAAGAGTTTATGATAATAGGGTAGTTGAATGACAGCTGAAATCTAAGGCTACTGTGTGCCTAGCCTAGACTGGTCAATATATCAGCACTTTCTTTTATCCACAAATGACCAAATCAGAGAAAGGCTCAATCAGACATGTCTGTACATTTTGGCCGATTGTGGGTCTTCTGTGGGCCGTATATTTGGTTGTGCAGCTATATCGGCATACAAATGCTGTCATTCCAATCTTTAATCCATGCCAGTCTTTGATTAATCTGTTATATGATTATAAAAGAACATGAACATGTCCCAGCATCTATTAGAGGAAGGAGAATTGCATCCCCAGCCCTAGTGGGACTTTTCAGAAGTGCAGCTCTCTACAAATATTCCTAATAAATCAAGGATCCATGGCTTTCACAATTCTGTTAATGGCTTATGAAAATACAATACACACTGCATTAGATTAAAATGTATATACATTTATTAATAACCCCCCCTAACACAAACAGGTTTTTAACAGTAGAATAACTTTTAAAGTCCTGCGTTTCGTACATGGTGGAGTTGGAAGGTACAGGATATTCGTGTGCTTGTCTCTTAACATCCATTTCACAATACAACAATATTGAGCGGTTTATCCTAAAAACAAAGATAAAGACAGGCTCTCCCCATCTCCCCACAGACTTCAAATTTGTGGATAGATTGGAGCCTCAATGTGGGAGGCTTCCACCGGTTCGGATTTCCGATCAGAAATCAGATTGGAGGAACATCTGTCCATGTATTGCTAGCTTTATTCACTGCTAACTGCTATTTCATCCTTCTAGTACCTACAATTGCACATGTACAACAAAGCAGCCTTCGGTTCTTAAAGAGGAACTAAACTCCAAAAATAAACAACACTGAACCAATGCAGAATGTTTCTTCACATTGGCTTTAGGATAACAAAGAAGTGCTTTTGTAGTTGGCACTGGGGCAGACATGCCCAACATCACACTCACTACAAGTTATATATGGAGGAGAGGGAATTCTTAACACCGTTAAAGGGTCGTACTGGTTTGGACAGGAATCTGCTAGTAATTTTATGTTCTTTTTGGTTGTTCAGTTCAGATCTTTATCACGTTTCAGAACAACAGATCAGTTTTTTAGTTGTGCAGATTGTGAATCTTACACCTCATGTGTCCTCTTGTACTCTCCTTATACATTGTATTACATGGGGTTCCCTGCAAATTGAGGGAATTTCTTCCAGTGCCATCTAACAAAAGAAATATAAACACGTTATAGTCAACTCGGAAACTTGGGACTAATATAAAAGGATAAATGGGGGAAACTTGGGACTAATATAAAAGGATAAATGGGGGAAACTTGGGACTAATATAAAAGGATAAATGGGGGATTGGTCTAGCTATAGAATGTGCTTTTTGAGTAACCATGATTAAATCTACAGAACAGTCATGTGCGTCTCTCCTACTAGAATGTCAAGAGAAAACAGAAGATCACTAATGTTAAGCATGGAACACACCATGCAATATTTTGGCCCGATAGACCAATAGTTCAGTGTATTGGTCAATTGGGGCAAAATAATTGCATGGTTTTTCGGACAGGAACGCACAATCGGCCATGTCTGAAAACCACAGCCCATCGTGCAGTCCTCTATAGACTGCACACTCAGTCGCAGCAAACTGCCTGTTGGAAGAGCCGAACGGTCAGTCAGGAGGAAATGTTGCATGGTGTGTACCATGCTTTAGGTAACACAGAACACAACTGTGAGCTACACGTTACAGATGACTAATCCATACAGACAGACCAGAGTACTAGAACGGAATAATATTCCTTAGCTGTATGTAAGATTATAAAAACGTCTTCTTAACACTGTCTGGTCACAACAGACCTAACCTTAACTTGCCCATTGCAGCATCGATCTAATAGGATCAGGCACTCTGTAGCATGATGACACAGAGCTTCTGACTGAAGAACGGAAGAACTGCTAAGCCTATAGCATACATAGTCAAAGTTCATCGTCTCTATTTAACATTCCAGCAGGAGGATTGAGAAATAAGAATGTAACAGTTCAGGTCAGTGAGCAGTGGCAGCAAATAAGAATCCTTATTAGTGCCTCCTCTAATATATTTTATGGCCTGCAGCACAGGGAATAGAGGTGGGGTTGTGGAAACGTGGGTGACTTTCCTCCTCTCCTGGCTGGTAATATTCCTCTTTCTGTAGCTAAATGACTGGTGGAACTGGTTATTTCTAAACTGGCTTTGAACATGTTGTACGTACACTGTACAGGGATGGTATGAGTAGGTGCACTGTACAGGGATGGTATGGGTGGGTGCACTGTACAGGGATGGTATGGGTGGGTGCACTGTACAGGGATGGTATGAGTAGGTGCACTGTACAGGGAATGGTTATGAGTAGGTGCACTGTACAGGGATGGTATGAGTAGGTGCAATGTACAGGGATGGTATGAGTAGGTGCACTGTACGGGATGGTAGTAGGTGATTCAGGGATGGTATGAGTAGGTGCACTGTACAGGGATGGTATGAGTAGGTGGCACTGTACAGGGATGGTATGGGGGTGCAATGTAAGGATGGTTATGGAGGTGCACTGTACAGGGATGGTATGGTGGGTTGCACTTACAGGGTGGTATTGAGTAGGTGCACTGTACAGGGATGGATGAAGTAGGTGCACTGTACAGGGATGTATGGGTGGGTGGCGATGTACAGGGATGGTATGAGTAGGTGCACTGTACAGGGGTGGATGAGTAGGTGCACTGTACAGGGATGGTATGAGTAGGTTGCACTGTACAGGGATGGTATGAGTAGGTGCACTGTACAGGGAGGTATGAGTAGGTGCACTGTACAGGGATGGTATGAGTAGGTGCAATGTACAGGGATGGTATGAGTAGGTGCACTGTACAGGGATGGTATGAGTAGGTGCATGTGACAGGGATGGTATGAGTGGTTGCACTGTACAGGAGATGGGGTCACTGACAGGATGGTATAAGTAGGTGCACTGTACAGGGATGGTATGAGTAGGTGCACTGTACCGGGGATGGTATGAGTGGGTGCACTGTACAGGGATGGTATGAGTGGGTGCACTGTACAGGGATGGTATGAGTGGGTGCACTGTACAGGGATGGTATGAGAGGGTTCACTGTACTACAGGGATGATATGAGTGGGTGCAATGTACAGGGATGGTATGAGTGGGTGCACTGTACAGGGATGGTATGAGAGGGTTCACTGTACAGGGATGATGAGGTTGGTCATTAATGATGTTAGCGGATGGTGAGTGAGGGTGGGTGCACTCTACAGTGGATGTATGAGAGGGTTCACTGTACAGGGATGATATGAGTGGGTTCACTGTACGGGATGGTATAGTGGGTGCACTGTACAGGGATGGTATGAGTGGGTGTACTGTAAAGGGATGGTATGAAGTGGGTGTACTGTACAGGGATGGTATGAGTGGGTCACTGTACAGGGATGGTATGAGTGGGTGCACTGTACAGGTTGGTATGAGTGTGCACTGTACAGGGATGGTATGAGTTGGTGCACTGACAGGGATGGTATGAGTGGGTGCACTGTACAGGGATGGTATGAGTGGGTGTACTGTAAGGGATGGTATGAGTAGGTGCACTGTACAGGATGGTATAAGTGGGTGCACTGTACAGGGATGGTATGAGGGGGTTCACTGTACAGGGATGGTATGAGTGGGTGCACTGTACAGTGATGTATGAGTGGGTGCACTGTACAGGGATGGTATGAGGTGCACTGTACAGGGATGGTATGAGTGGGTGCACTATACAGGGGATGATATGAGTGGGTGCACTGTACAGGGATGGTATGAGGTGGTGCACTGTACAGGGATGGTATGAGTGGGTGTACTGTACAGGGATGATATGAGTGGATGCACTGTACAGGGGGGTATGAGTGGGTGTTCTGTACAGGGATGATATGAGTGGATGCACGTACAGGGATGGTATGAGTGGGTGTACTGTACAGGGAGATATGAGTGGGGTTGCACTGTACAGGGATGGTATGAGTGGGTGCACTGTACAGGGATGGTACAGGGGTGCACTGTACAGGGATGGTATGAGTGGGTGTACTGTACAGGGATGATATGAGTGGATGCACTATACAGGGATGGTATGAGTGGGTGTATTGTACAGGGATGGTACAGGGGTGCACTGTACACGGATGATGTGGGCGATATTGTGCCTTTACCAATCGGTTCGCAATCGTACATTTTTTGATTGCAGTTCTAAATATACAAAATCAATCATAGATTCACGTAACCCCATTGAATACCATTGCAGTATTTTACTACCGCATGGTATTCCAAGTCCAGACATTCATAGATTTACAAACGTTTGACCGAACGGCATTTGAATCCTCGCACTGCTCGGTGCGCCAACGTGCCAGTCTGTTCCAGGAGCGGCGCTGGACCAGAGCAGCAGGTAAGTTCATGACAGTACGTTCACTGGACACAACGGACCAGGTTTGCCTGGAAAACTCCTGTGAAAAGCCTTGACCAAATGAGGAACATGCAGGTCCGAGTGTTTAATCCAGGCTTTCTCTTCAGGACCAAAACCTTTCCAGTGGAGCAGATACTGGAGAGTTCTTCTAAAGAATCCTGCACCTTTAACGATCAGTTTAACAATTGTTAATTTATGATCGTTATTATTAATTTGCAATTTAAAGTTCACATTACAGATACCAATCATAAATCTAAGATAACGTCATTGCAGATTTACAAATCGGTATCGTACATTTACAGCCCATCCATTTGTGGCTGTACATTATTGATAACGCGATATTACTAAATTTTAACATCTCACATTTTAAAGAGGACCCCTAGAGTCCAAAACCTTCTCGATCTCAAATGCTTGTTGATCATCAACGGAAATTGGGGCAGGAGGTTGAAGAGGTGTGGAATATTGATTAGAGCATACCGGCTTGATTAGGGACATATGAAACAAATTAGGAATCCGCATATTGGAAGGAATTCTAGAATAGGGAAAGGACCTATGAACTTGGCTCCTAACGTGGAGGAATGAACACGTAGATTAATATGAGCAAAAGAGAGACACACTTTATCTCCAACAGAGTAAGATGGAGGTTCCCTATGTCTCCTATCAGCTGCAGCTTTTTGTATAAGGGCAGATGGAAACTCAGATGTCAGCAGAGTCATTGGCCACGGGTAATTGTGTGAAAAGAAAATCTTGGGGAAAACTTCCTGGATTCGTTCTGAAAACTCACAGAAAAGGAGACTTTCCAGATGAGGCATGAGAAGCATTGTCATGGGCAAACTCAGCCCAAGGCAGAAGGTCTGACCAATCATTCTGGGTATAGGAAATGTAAGCCCAAAGGTATTGTTCTAGAGGCTGATTAGTGCGTTTGTTGCCCCATTGGACTGCAGGTGGTAAAACAGAAAACTGTAATTTAATCCCCATGGATTTACATAGTGCTCGCCAAAATTTAGAAACAAACTGTGTTCCTCTGTCAGGGCTAAGCCACACTAGCGCATTCTTTGGGATTTCCGATGTGCTCGCGTTTGCGCGTGCATTTGCGTGCACAATTTTTTTACAGAAATGCATTGGTTTTTATAATATTAAATTAAAAAAAGCATGCGCAAACGTGGCACAACGCTCGGCAACACATATAACGCTCGCAATTGCATGCGCGATTTAGTGCCTTGTAGTGGGGCCTCAGCCTCAGACACAATTTCAGTAGGTAGTCCATAAAGGCGAAAAATATGAGAAACAAACAAAACAAAGAGTTGCGCGAGCTCCACAGAAGATGGTAATTTGGAAAGGGCAATTAAATGGACCATTTTGCTGAAGGTCTACAGTTACCCAAATAACAGTGTTCTTTTTCAAAGGTGGGATCTCAACAATAAAGTCCATAGATAAATGGGACAGAATAGGGAGGGGTGGAAGTAGACCACAGGGTAGAGTTGTAGGAAATTTAGATAGAGCACAGCTGGAATAGACTTGTATAACATCTATAACATCTTTCCTCATCTTAGGCCACCAGAGAGAACAGGTAAGAAGATTTATAGCAGGGTGTCTGTCTTGCTTGGAACAAGGAGTCTGTTGAAGGATACAATTCCATAGGGGATCTGGAACGAAGATTTTGTGATTTTGTGTGTCAGGAGGAGCAGATTTCTGTTCAGCTTGAATTCTGGAACAGAGCTGAGGAGTAGTTGCAGGAATAATCTCGGATAAAGGAGTCTGAAGCAACAAAGGATTTGGAAAAGGCGTCGTCTTTTTAATTGTTTTTTTTAGAACTGGTGCAGAGGTAAAGGCTTCCTTCAGTTGTTTGAACTGTCTCCTTTCCATCTATTCCTGGATGTCTCAACGCCACCTCAAATTAAATCTTTCTAAAACTGAACTGATCTTTTTTCCCCCTAAACCTGGTCCTGTCCCATCTTTCTCCGTCTCTGTTGAAAATACCCCCATTTTCCCTATCCAATCGGCGCGCTGCCTAGGGGTAATTATTGACTCATCTCTCTCATTTTCTAACCACATTAATTATGTTGTGAAAACTTGCCACTTTTTCTTTTGCAATATAGCCAAAATCCGCAGGTTCCTTTCGCTCCCGACCACCGCTATGCTTATGCATGCTCTCATCCTATCGCTTGCACAAACACGCTAGTGTGGCCTAGCCCTAAGCACTTGGCCTCACTAGTGTGTTTTCAGGTGCCTTAAAAAGTGCACACTAGTGTGGGCAAATTTTGGTGACCACACTAGTGTGTTGCTGGGCGATTATGCTGTGATCCTCATTTTTTCGTGCATTTCTTTGCCTGCACCCCAATTGCGCAACATTGCACCGCTCGGACACACTATAGTGTGGCCTCGGCCTTAGTATTGAAATTCTCACCTTTCTATTCTGGAGTCTGTGTTTGGAAATGAACCACTCTCCATTCTCCAGTGTTTCCATGCAGATGTCAACTATATAACCAGAATCTATGGTTAGGCCGAGGACACTAGAGCGCGTCTGATGTTTACTGGGCACTAGGCAGCTGCCTAGGATGGATTAATAGATAATCCTGCTCTGGGTAGTATCATAAATAACACACAATGTAATGACTGTTATCATTATGGTTAAAAAAAATCTCCATTATTGTTATGTTATGATGTGTAATAACGATGCAGTCATACATTGACACTTGTTGGTGTTAAATAATGCTTGGTAGAGTTAAGAACTCCCAGTAATGCTAAATGATGCTCAGCAGTGTAAATTAATGCCATGGGCAGACAATACCCCACGATTTTCTAACGATGCCTCTCAATGGAAATATTCAGCAGTAGTAGGAACTCTATCTGGGTTCAAATTCTAAAATGATTTGTTTCCTTTCACATTCTGCTATGAAGTTGAGATGTTTGGAACAGTGACAATGATATTTTGATTAGTATTTTGAACCACTGACAGTAAAAGAAACATTACATTAGTAGACCCTATCACTGCCTTATGGAAGTACAAGGTGGGTGTTGACCAAAGATGAGCAGGAGCAATGGTCACAATGCTGGAGGAATAAATATTGCTGGGATGAAAATGCCCTTTAACAACTCTTGCCAGCTAATTAACAAAGAAACTAGCAAATCCCATATAACTAGTTTGTTATATAAATGAATACCAATATATCCATGGGTGTTTGCAATGAGACAATCATAGAAACTATCAGTTGCCCCTACACTCTCTCATTCTGTTGCTTGTACTGTGAATGAGAAAGAAAACACAGGCTGCGGGAGACAAACCTGGCAAATGTGAACAGGAAGATCTCATAGCAATGTCCTACTGCTTGCCTTGCTACTCAGCTGTTATTCAAGGATTGGAGGTAGGAATATTTACTCCTACTACCTTACACGTTAAGGTTCAGTGTTGATGCCAAATCCTCTAATGCATCCTCTTATATTTATCAACATTGAATCTAATTCACCACTTTCTGCCATTTCGACGCACTATCTGTAACAATGGCACATCATGTGTACAGTTGCTTTAAATGTCCTACATAGTTTTAAATTGTGAACAAACACAGTGACCTTAATAATTAATCAAGAGACACAGGTGGGCCCCCTGTGGGTAAAAAGCTTATGATATAGAAATACCCCAATGTCGTTGCCTGTCCGGGTTCCTTTATTCTATCAGACAAGTGTCTAAAAATAAAATCCAAACTTAACTAAAAAATGGGGGTCTATTTAAAGTAATGGCCAATGAAAACATTGATTTTTTTGTACTGTGGGCTGTATTTATAAATACCACAATAGTATTGTATAGGCGTTCGTACAATTACGATGGCGGTCATAAAATTAGTACTTGTTAAATTTGCTTGTGAAGGTTCTCATTCATGCAGGTCATGGTATATCTGTTGTATTCAGTTAGATCAACTGGACTTGAAGTTTAGTTCTTGAAGACGTTTCGCTAGTCATCCGACTGGCTTTCTCAATTCAGAATGACTTGTACAAGAATCTGTGGCAATTATGTACCCTGGAAAATCCCAATTAGCATATCACAGCCAGGTGTTAAGGGTGTGATTGGATAGTGGCTAAGAGGTGTTATAGGAACGCCCAGAGTAAGGGTGTTTTTTTTTTTTATGTTAAAACAGCATTGTACATGGCAGACAGTTGGTGTCGAACCCCCCACCTCTATTTAGGCTTGGTTTCTTTATTTTCACATAAATGGCCTCCTTAACACCTCTCTGAACCAGTCACGTTCCTTCGCCAATATGTTAACATTACAATCTTCAAAGGATGTCTTTATCCTTAAGATGCAGATACACGGCTGAGTCCTGACCCGAGGAATTGGCTCTTCTGTGCTGGGCCATACGTTGATGCAGTTGCTGTTTGGTCTCCCCCACATACAAATCAGAGCATCTTCACTGCACTGCACTGCATATATGATATCGCTTTTTTGTGTTTTGGTATTAGGTCTTTCGGATGTACCAATTGCTGCCTCAGTGTGTTGTTCGGTTTAAAGCAGAGAAGGATACGATGTTTTTTTTTTTTAAATTCTTCTTAATTTCTCGGAGATCCCTGCTACATATGGGATGACCATGTTCTTTCTCCTGTCTTGCTTTTCCCCTTCACTGTTGGTATTGTGTTCTTTTCTTTCCTTCTACTTTTTTGACAAAGGCCCAGTCTGGATATCCACAAGTTTTAGGGCTCCTCTGAGATGTTTCATTTCTTTAGCCTTCGCCTCTGTGCTAGTGGGGATGTTCTCGGCTCTGTGTTGCAGGGTTCTGATGACACCCAGCTTGTGATCTAAAGGGTGGTGGAAGTCAAACATCAAATACTGATCTGTGTGTGTTGGTTTCCTGTAAACCTCTACTTCCAGTTTACCATTTTCCTTAACTTCTACCAAGCAGTCCAAGAAAGCCAGTTTGTTGTTTTGTACCTCTTCCCTTGTGAATTTATTCACAGAGCCGAGAACATCCCCACTAGCACAGAGGCGAAGGAGGAGCCCTTAAAACTTGTGGATATCCAGACTGGGTCTTTGTCAAAGAAGAAGGAAAGAAAAGAACACAAATACCAACAGTGTAGGGGAAAAGCAAGACAGGAGGAAGAACATGGTCATCCCATATGTAGCAGGGGTCTCCGAGAAATTAAGAAGAATTTTCAAAAAACATAATTGCCACAGATGTAACTTGTACAAGTCTTGTACAGACTTGTACAAGTCATTCTGAATTGAGAAAGCCAGTCGGATGACTAGCGAAACGTCTTCAAGAACTACATTTCAAGTCCAGTTGATTTGATTGAATACAACAGATAGTACTTGTTAAAGTTAAAATGCCTTAATAAACATGGCCCTTTGTATCGGTGATAGTAAGTAAACCGTGCATTCTCCCCTATTAGACCAATACTGATTGGATGATATTGGGATTGTAAAATTTGTATTGTTTGTGTAAAGCTGGCCATACACTAGGCAGACATTAGATGGATTTCAGAGATCTATCTAATGTGTTTACAAGCATTTTACAAGCAGTTTTTATCTTGAGATGTTCCTATGGGCCATATTTATAATGCCGTGGTATCGCTTTTTATCGATGCCGCGACTTTGATGATCGGTATCATAAATTTACAATCGTTAAACTGATCAGAAATTAACGATTGGTTTAACGATTTTAAATTCTGTGCGTTGGCGTGCGTTTTTTCACGCAATCACATGCATTTTCTATTTGAAAATAACGAATGCGTGAAAAAATGCTTGAACACAAAACGGAAACGGATGCGCAAAATCGCATGCGCATCGGAAATCACAGGAATGTTCACGTTCCAGCGATTTCCATGTTAGCGAAAATTTAACGCACAATCGTGAGCGAAAACGCGTGTGCAAACGCTGGAAAGACGCGCTATATTTTCCTTTTATTTTTCTCTTTGTAATTTAAGAAATTAACAATAGATGGCAGCAAATTTCAGTGTAATACGATTAAGTGCTGTACCATTCTGTGAATTCACCACCAGATGGCATGTAATGTCCAATAGCATTTCCATAAAAAAGCAAGGCTGTATTTTAAAAAGGCTCGGGATCTGGCAAAAGTCATTTAAACAAATATTTTCTATATTTTGTGTTAAAAATAATAGGATTTCCCAATGTTTCAAACGGAACAATAACTATTTGATCACTATCGTGCAGAAAAGTTTTGCAGTTTAATAACATCATTTTAAGGATGGCAGCTAGTCCTAATTCTACCTCTCAATTTACAGTAATTCCTAGTGTAATTTGCTTGTTTCCTCCCTTTCGGAAGCATGCCCCTGGACTGGAAAAAAAATTATGTAATTTCAATATGTCAAAAGAGTAGTCGTTCACAGATATGGGAACATGTTCTTAAGTATGTTTAAAGGACTGACCTTATAAGTAGTAACCAGCATGGATTTAGGAGGAATAGATCTTGTCAAACTAACTTGCTTGGCTTTTATGAGGAAGTAAGTAGGGATTTGGACTTGGGTATAGCAGTAGATGTAGTATACTTGGAATTTGCTAAGGCTTTTGATACCGTCCCCAATAGGCGAATAATGTATAAGCATTTGTACGTGAATAGAAAATTGGTTGATAGATAGGATGCAGAGAGTAGTTGTTAATGGGGTTTCGTCAATATGGACTAAAGTTCTAGCTGGGGTGCCACAGGGTTCTGTGTTGAGGGCCATTTCTATTTAATCTGTTTACAACATGCCGGCACTCCCACTAGCACAATCGGATTGGAAATCATGATCCAAACTGCACTTGTGGGGCCTAGCCCTAATGGGATCTGTGTTCTCTAAGTGAATCTCTATAGGAAAAGTATCTTGAAGTCTTGATGGATAACAAACTTAAAGGTAGCGAGCAGTGCCAGGCGACAACAGCCAGAGCCAGCATGGTATCGTCTTGTATAAAGAGAGGTATGGATGCAAGGGAGAAAAATATTATTCTCACTCTATACAAAGCATTGGTAAGGCCTCATTTGGAAAATGTGGTGCAGTTTTGGAATCATGGGAATCATGTGTACAAAAATTATATCTTGGAAATGGATTAAAGAAGGGCAACTAAATTAATAATGGGTCTGGGGGAGCTTGAATATGAAGACAGATTAGATAAATTAAAATTATGCACACTAGAAGAAATGGGGATATGATTACTGTGTATAAATACCTTAATGGGCCATTCAATAAACTACCTGGGGCATTGTTCACCAATAGAACATGTCAGAAGACACTCTTTGGCATATCCCACACAGGTATCCCGACAGCAATTCCAGCAAACAGACTAACTTGGGATTCCATGCAATAATCCACTGCAAACAAGTTTTATTTCAGTGCTCTTAGCAGCAAGTTTGGATCTTACAAGGATCCAAGCTTGGAAAAGTATCCAATCCATATTGGAAAAGAAGTTTAGTCTTCAAGTTTTTAAAAGGTTTTTCGCTGTGAGAACAGTAGAACTATGAAGCAGTCTTCCATTGGATGTGCTATGTATGTATAGGTTTATTTATATAGCACCACTTGGAGATGGCAGGTTCATAGGATAGTTTGAAAAAAGGCTGGAGTTTCTAAATAATAAAGAATGTTGCATGTTACTGGTATTGATACATAGGGCCATATTTGTAAAGGCGCCTTCAATGATCAGTGCTGTGAGCGTACATTTACAATTGCGGACAAACTGTAAATAAAAAGTGCAGGCATAAAAAGTGTAATTGTGGGGTGGACATGAATAGTATTAAAGGAGAACTAATTTATAAGCTCAGTTCCAACGTTACCTCACTAATCTAAAGGTTCATACACACGAGATCGCGGGTGCCGACGATGTGCACGAACGGACGTTTCGCCTGATAATCCTGTTGCGTATGGGCACTTTGAGCAGCCGATTGTTTGGATATCCGCCCGACTGGTCGGGCAACGAACGATAAAGTGGCACCTGCGATTGCACGTGTGTACGAACCTTAAACCTATATAAAAGGATCACAAAGGTTAAAATGTTTGATAAGAATGAGCTGTCAGTATCTCTTGTACTTTCTATGTATCTGCCAAATGAATATAGCTTTGAGATTTGGGGAGCAGCACAGCATGCATCAAATTGGCAGATTTTATCTTTTACCTTTATTTTGCCTTTACATGCAAAAATATTTAACTTACCAGAGCTGGATTACCCACAAGGCACTCAAGGAAAGATTCTAGGGTATCCTAGATATAAAGATATATAGCAGATGACAGATTCCATTGGATGCTGTCATTGGCTATAGAAGCCACAACGCATATTCTCAAGGCATTGTCCCTTTGAATTTTATAGGGAGATCGTTCGGGTTGCCAGGTTCCACTACCTTTACTAAAATAAAGGGACCTATAAGGACAGGCCCTTCATATCGGGTCTTTACTAGCGATGGGATCCGGGTCTGACTCAAAACAGATTAACTGAAAGAATTGTTACCATAGCTACTTTTTCTAATTAATCCCTTAAGGCAGTTCCTGATACCATGCATATTGTATTTGCTTTCTACTGCTTTTATAGGAAACGATGTGGATTTCATTCCACTTGACATTATCTCTTCTGTTG
Organism: Hymenochirus boettgeri; assembly: GCA_019447015.1. Lineage (NCBI taxonomy): Eukaryota > Metazoa > Chordata > Amphibia > Anura > Pipidae > Hymenochirus > Hymenochirus boettgeri. The sequence goes on along the minus strand of CM033471.1, from coordinate 238,238,571 downwards.
CGGTGCTTAAATATTATCCTCAGTTCTGCAGAAACTGATAGGAGCTGCTATTACAGCTGTAGTAAATGTGATCTGTAATGTTTCTGTGTACAATTCATTAGCACATGTTTAAACTGACCAATAATAGGTTATTTCTATGTCATTTTGAAACCATAAAATTTCACCATGGTTAAACCACAACAGCCACTTGCGTGAAGACAATGCAGTTGCAAAGTACGACTTCATATACAGCTTGTTCATGTAATTCTCCACCATTTACAAAGGGCAACAAGAGTCAATGATGATGACCATGTAGAATTGAGAACTGTCCATTAATGCAGCATAATTTGTTATAACCAACCATTGTCCTTTAGATATCCATAGCACTGTGCATGTTTATTAAAGTCCCTGACTCAATTTACGAACAAACAGACCCCGCATCTCTTGGTGGCCTTCGGCAATGATTCTGGTATGGTTAAGGATTCATTCCTTTGGTTTGGGATTATATTGTAAATGTGCCCTTACAGGGTTATTTTTCTATTCAGCCCTGCTGTGTATTTTTAATACATCCTCTGATATTTCATTGATCTGAAAGTCCAACATAGCTATAGTAAATCTTGCAACGGTCCTGGTAGGAAAAAAACATTTTAAGGAGCCTGTCCCGCTGTCCCAGAATTGGCATGGCATGTCTGGTTTAGGGGTGTGGCTGGCAGACCCATGTCCTTGTTCCACATCCCAGTATTTTGTCTATATGCTATAACTATAAGGGTCTTTAGATCTCAAGGTCAATATGAGGGTACATTCTAGGTACATATTTATAGCCTTATCTATTCTCAGGAACAGCCTAAGTATTCCATATGTCCAGACCTTGATCGAAATGTTCACAATAATGATTGTTGTGCACCTGCCACTGCCACTATAAGGGTGTGTGGTAAATGTCTGGCCTAGACATTGCTTTCCCCAGAGAAATACAAAGTCAATAGACCCCAGGTTACAATGTCACATGGCATAAGAATGGAGCTGGATGTTATCAAGCTGAACATTCCAAGGGGCTGCCCTGCTCCTCCTTTCCACTGTTTTTATGAATGGCTGATTACTGGCCTCTCCCTAATGCACATGGAAATCTTTTCTGTTTAGGGTTTGGTGAGAAGTAAGAACGCAGCTTGAAAGCACAATAGTTTATTAGTGGATCCTGTGAAAATGAACTGGAACACAAAGTGTTTACAAGGGAAAAAAATAAAGACACAAGATTCTCTTTAGGACATCAGAGAAAACATGTTTCATTCTAGATACATTTATTAGCATCGGCACAACATCTCCTGCACTCAGGAACACAACCACAAATCCCACAATGGGTTAAAAACGGATTGCATGGAACATCTACCTTGCAATGTCAGTGTCTGGATCCCTTCTCCTTAGTGAGCTGCAATATTTGAACCAATCAGCTATAACATTTCCACCAGAAGATGGCAGCATAATTCTTGGACTAGTTCAGTTATTTTTCCCAGTTAACTTAGCCTGATCAGCTGTATATATTTGTAAACAGTGTCAAACAACAGAATGAAAAGGTAAAATGGGGCAGAACTTCTCAAAATGTGTGCTGAAGCCTATATACTTCTGTCTTAACAGTTAGATTGACAAGTGACTGTTTACTAGGTGGACAAGAGAAATGTCACAGGAATTTTTAGTAACATATGCAAAAGTTTGCCTGATCCAGTAACCCATAGGAAACCAATCAGAGGATTGCTTTAATTTTTCCATCACCACTATTCCGATAAAAACAAACCGTTCATTGGTCGCAGAGGGGTAACCAGACAAAGCAAACGTTTGCCTGTGTCTTTACCTTTATTCAGGGCAGGTATTGGTAGTTGTTAAGTTTTTTTTAACAATCTGAGATAAACTCAAAAGCTTCTTGCCAAGTCCTAGTCACAGATTAACCTGAAGTTGGCTAGTAATCATTCAACACTTTCATGTCTTTCTCTAAGAACAGCTGTAAAGTTATTTCCTTATTATTTTCTTGTCCATTGCTAAAAATCTAATCCAACATTCCAAATTCCTAGCCTTAATATCCTAAGTAAAATCCAGTTTCTGCTGAGTGTGAAGTACCTATTCTGACCATTCCATTGAGGCGCTAGGCTCGTAAACATCACTCCATAGGATTAAGGGGCACTAAGGGATCCACAGGGGCGGCAGCAACAATGGGGGGGGGGGGGTTATCTATGTAATATAGAAGTTTTGGGGCGGTTAAGGTTTAACCAAAACTTGAGAGTTCGGGTATAGAAATACATGTATGTGTATGTATGTATATACATACATACATTATATATATAGTTACACACACATAACATTGACGACTTTTACACACAAAAGAGACTTTGCATGTACCGTTATGTATACATAAGTGTGACTTTTGCTATGTATGCATAGAAACAGACACACTTATATAAATTAGTGTATATACCTCTTAGTCAGCATTCTTTAGAGTAGTCATCCCAAAAGCTATATAAAATGTCAAGAACTGGCAACCCTTCGGAATGATTAAAATTCAAAAAAGGGTAGTAAGGGCAGGAATAGGTAGTTGGAGGATTAGCCAAGGCTGGTGATATTGGCACGGCCACCAGGGGGTGCAACGATACGCTGAGTAGTGCGACGAGGGATGTTGTCATCAACTTGAGCACCTGAAGAAATAAAACATGTCATTTCAGTCTTTGGACATACAAAATAGAAATAGACGCACTTCCAATTGACATTGAGCTTTGATTGACATTGAGCTTTGATTGACATTGAGCTTTTCTGTTTTTCTTTTCAGTTTTACCTTAACTTGTATTTTAATGCCCAGAAAAAAAAATCTATACTTGCCACCCTTACAGCCCTAAATAGTTACTTGGCTCCTCTTGGTCCCCTTAACCCAGAATACATTTCTCCTCACCTCCTCTGTAAGCTCAGAGAGGTTTTACAAAGAAGGTGTGCAGGGCAAAAGGCATGCCAGAATGCAGTCGGTCATTGGCTGAGACGGTGACCAACAGCTGCATGCGGAAGAAACTGCGGGGAAATGAAAGTATTATGGGCTTCAGGGACAGAAGGGGGGGTAAGTAACTATAACAACCTCAGGATTAAGGGGATGGAGAATAGAGATGGGATCCGGGTTCCGAAATCCAAATGTTTCGAATTACAGGACTTCAGAATTTTTGATGATTATAGAACTTTCAAGGATATTTTCGATAAACCTCTAAAATAGTTCGATAATCATTGAAAATGCACTTTGAAGTCCCGAAAGTACGTTCCGTTTTCGGATTTTCTGGATTTTCCAGAGATCCGTAAATCCGAAAACAGAACGGATCTTACCAGTTTCGCCCCTCTCTTGATTTTCTTTATGGGGGTGGACATGCCCTTTAGGTAGTTGTTAATCCATATGGTCCATTGCACAGGGTTAGTCGGACTGATGGTAGAGTTGAGAATGTCAGCATGTGTTTATGGTTGCATGACACAAGTATGCTCTTATGTACAATGAAAAGGGTATAAATGTTATCGCACGGTTTTATTATTTTAAGCGATTTGGGCAACATTGACTTTATTAAGAGGTTGTTACCTGAAAGGCTAAATCCAGATTGGTGGAGGTTCCGTATCGGCTGTGCTGGTTGTTTAGCTGGTGAGGTTTTGGCAGAGGATGCTGGTGTGACAGCTTTTGGGGTCACAGATACTTCACAAACTGGACCATCATAGAGACCACGTGGGACACCCCGAAGCTCAGCAAGCTGGAAACACGAGTGACAACACAGGTTACACACAGAGAAAGAAGAACAGTAACTTCTTGTAAACTTATTAATACCCTAGTTTTAAAGCATACCGTAACTGTAGTCTCCATATGAGTGCTCTCTATTTTATAGAGCTTTTTCATACCTTCCAAACAAGGATGATGTCTCTAGTTTCTCTGGATCTTAAGTTATAGGCTTGTAAACTTCGTGGTCTGTCCGGTGTGTCTCTGTGACAGTAACATGATGTTCTGTGTAAGATGCCCCACCCCCCCAAAAAAAATGTCTGGCTATTTACAGACCTGCAACCATTATCTGTCCTTTCCTCTACCTATGGGCACCTTAGGAAAATAAAGTGTTTTCTTTTCAGGCTTGTGACTAGCTTTAAAAATGATTTAGATGTTTGGGGGCGGGGCTTATGATGCAGCTGACAATGCTCTGTCCCAGCAATGGGCATGCTCCAACCTTAAACTTGTAGGCAGACCCCAAAATTCTGGTGATTTCACAGATCACAATACTAGCAAGAAAAAAAAAACACACTTTATACTGCTGTAACTTTCCTTACTTACCCTGCTTCTGGCCTTGATCCTCTTGTAAACATAATCTGGGAAAGGTTTTCTTGGAATGTATCGTCCAGAACCTTCAGTAGCATGGAGGTTTCCATCCTCAAGTACGATCTTTCCTTGGCTGATTACCACTAAGGGGCTGCCACGGCATTCCATGCCTTCAAAGATATTATACTCCACACACTGCATCGATACACAGAGATTAATACCATAAGAAAAAACTGAAGATTGAGATAAATTTGCAATTTTTATAGAAGAACAGGGATGGTCAATGTCAATTGGATGTCTATATTTATTCCTTCCCAATAGCCTCTGCTAACACTTACACTATTGTGAGTTTTGGCTGAGATTGTCCTCACACTGTCTGGGTCCCATATAACCAAATCAGCATCAGATCCAACGGCGATGCGTCCTTTACGTGGATACAAATTGAAGATCTTTGCAGCATTTGTACTGGTGACAGCCACAAATTGGTTCTCATCCATCTTTCCAGTCACCTAAAGAGACAACCACGAACCATTATTAATTACTTCGGCTTCAGTCATATTCTCATACTAACTTCGCCTTTCCCTGCTAATAGATTATTAACACATAAACACACATTCTCTCGATTTTAATGTTTCTTCTCACCCAGCCAAATGCAGCTCCCTATATTTTTAAACACACCAATAACATCTACCGAAGTAAGAGGCACTATACATACCACAGCTCGGTCCCAAACGATGCTCATCCTCTCTTCTGCCCCATTAGTTCCCTCTGGAATGAGTGTGAAATTATCTTTCCCGACGGCTTTCTGAGCCGTGTTAAAAGTGCAATGAGAGCTGCCGCAGACCTGCAGGTCACCACTAGGAGTACAAGAGAGCAAAGCACACATTTACACTAGGAAGCAATTGCTTATTTTAAAATTAAAACAAAACAGATAGATATAGACTTTGGAGGAAGATAAGGCAGAACCCAAAACCCAAGTTTTAAGAGGCTGATGCATTAATAGGTGCAGATATTAATCTGCAGCAACCAACCAGATCTGATCTAACTGCAGCAACCCAGTAAAAAGCAAGAATCTGATTGGTTGGAAGTAATTGCACAGGAAAATGTTTGCACCACTTATTGCATCAGCCCTCTAGACTTTACATGAGAGTTCTAGATGGCGATGCAGAATCGCTCCCCATCACTGCTTACCTGGTCATCATGGGAGTGAGTCAGTTTTGTGCTATGTACCTAAATCTTGTTCATTCTCCTTACCTCATACCCTTCTAGTGAGCTATAACTAACTGCTCAGAAAGTAATTATTACTTGAATTATCTCAATAATGGTCCACTTGCAGTCAGTATGAATAAGGTGATTTATTAGCTATTTACAATTACCAAACAATCCTACAACTTTTGTGTGTTATATGGGCTACTTCAATTTGTGTTGAGAAGTTGGGCCCTTATGTATAAAGCTAAATACACACACTAACACCCTGATACCGTCTGACGTTTCCCTCCCCTATAGGGGAGTCGGCCACGGTCGAGGGAAACACACATTCCCAAACGTTCTCCCTAAGCTGTGTATATGCTGTGTATAGGGAGAACACTCAGGACTTCCCTGATCTTTGAAAAACGACAGACAGGATCTTGCAGATGGTGTCTGTCACCCCCAAAAACCTTTACACAGCTGCAGTAAAATCCTACAGTTAGATATAAAGCAAAACAAATGATGCATCTCAACTACAAGAAGAACTTGACTTATATATTTTCAGTTTTTATGGGTACAAAAGACATGTAAAGGCAGAATAAAGAAAATTTTAATCTAGGGGTTTCCAAAAGTGAAGGGTAAAAGAACTGCTTTTAGATTAAAGACCAGAATTCTCCTGGGCAATAATGATTTAATAAATGGTGGTTATTATTAAAGGGCAAAACTGGAAACAATTAGGGCTATGTACCGAGAGCCGCTCTCCCTCTCTGTTGCCTCCTCTAGGCAATGCACTGAGCCGATAACGGCTCACAGTGCATAGTGAATTGGGTTTTCCCATTCCGAAACGTTAATGCCAGCCATCTTAAGTTTCTGTCTTAAAGAGCCGTTGTTGGCTCGGTACATAGCTTGCAGCGGTTGCGCAACACAGTTTTTGCGTACCGCCGTTAGTTCTTAAAGTCACATTAACCCTTGGTACATGGGTTAATGCGACTTTAAGGCGGAAAAAGACGATTACGGCTCTCTGTACATAGCCCTGAATATAATTTCTACATGTCTACCTAGCACTTTGTCTATTAATCTATCCAGGTGCATAACTGACCCACCCATCGTAATCGGCTATTTTTAAAGTAAAGATACAAATAAGCAAGATACATCGTTGAAATGACCGTAACCGTACTGGCAGAGTTTTTAAACAGCTGATCGCGCGTATCTTTACTGCATACACACGATCAGCTGTAATAGATGCTCTGGGGATGGGTTTGCGGGCCATCATACTCCCTGGGTCACCCACCATCTTGGCCCTATAATTACGCCACTGAATCTATCAATGTATGATCTATCTATCCTCACAGCACCATGGGTGGGGGACTAGGTGGATATCCACAAGAGAAGTTCTAGATTTCCATTTCAAAAAGATAGTTTGGCACATGGTACACACAACTGCCTATTTATAGAAAGGAGACAATACGGAGTACTTTCCTCTGTTTACTCCTTGGTTCGAGAATGTCAAAAACAAGTCAGAAGAATTTTGAACATTGTTTTGTTTTTTTATTCCATTCAGTATCATTTTCAGACATAGACCAGGAGAACTTACAGCCCCATTTGTGAACACAGAACTGTGTATGGTAATCGATGTTCCGTTGAAAGATTACTCACCATGAGAGCAAAGAGTTTAGGAAATCTGGAGTGCTGGGATCAGGGCTGAGAGGTGGGGAGGTAACGAAGGCTGCAGCTTTGGCCCAGTTTTTGCTCCAATAATGGGAACCATCAGTTCCCAAACTGGCTGTTACTGGCTCTCCATAAACTACAGCACCTAAAGAGAACACAAGAGTTTAGGAATGCGTGCAGCAAACAAACATTTATCAATGAAGTTCACAGTGTCGGATATGTGTGTATACATAAAAGGATGGTCACTCCAAGACACTAATACTTGATACACACGGGTCAAAACTATTGATCCATGTATGGCCAACCTTACTGTTAACAATGATATTAACTTGAAGTAAATAAAATCTGCACACACTCCTCTGCTATATTAAAAGACCATCATGCACCTTTCTTCCTGGACTGGGCAATGACCTCAGCGGAACTCTTGCTCATCACTTTGGTGACATAGAGAGGACAGTTGGTCTGGTTGGCAATGGTGACAGAACGATTCACAGCTTCAGCTTCCACCTTTACATGAAATGGAAAAAAACATTTAAATCTCATTTTAAACATAATTTCTACCATAAAGCCCATGATCCAGTACATGACATGGTAAAGTAAGACATCCAATATTTTGGAAATCTCACCTCCTCTGGTCGACTCAGAACGTGTCCTTCTGGGCCAGTGATTCCTTGTTCAAGAATCCTTAGTTCCTCCTATAACAGAGACACAACATTAGAAGGAAATGCATATTCCCAGTACCCAAAATTACTATCAATAAGATCTAGAAAGAAGAAAAGCCATCAAGTCTTAGCCAATCACTGATGCTGCTGCCGGTCCGCCCCCTACTGTTGCTGCTGTGCTCATTAAATATATGATATATTTATATCATTAAATATAACGCGCCCATCAAGCTCTCTTTCTAATGCTCTACCAATCAAAAACCATGAAACGTACACATAACGTGACACTGAAAAAGTTCTGTGTTTTGAACCCCCATATCCCAGTTGGCAATTTAGTAGATAATATTAAATAACTTACCTCTGCAATGATATCACCATTCTCAGCATGAACTTGTGCAATGGCCCCAACATCTCGGATTACGCTAAACACCTCATAAATCTGGAAATAAACAGAAAAGGCTTCATTTCTATGACAAAGAACTACTTGCAGCAATAGGAATAAATTGATACTGCAGGTGGCAAGACTGATCATAGTGTCAGTACAAGCCCTGTCTGCATATATTAGATCTACCACAAGAAACTTCTTAGAAGAGAATTAGCACTGCAACCAGATCATTGTGTAAAGGTGCCGATGACCTGCTGACCAATCTCGCGACATCCAATCAATTCCCGGAGGAATCTTTACACTTTGAACAGCATAATGGAATGAGGTAGCGAACAAGAGAACGATTTAAAAAAATAACATGGGAAAATGGGTGAATTGGGATAAATAGTACAGAATAGGGGAGAATAATAAAGTCACATTCACTCTTTGTAAATGGATGACTAGTGTAAGGATTTTTGAGCAATACTGATAAAGAATTACCGGTATACGTTTTTTTTTTTTGTTTTTTTTTTAATATAACAACTTCATGGTCATCCACAGTATAAGGCCTTTAGCAGCTGTGTGTCTACTACTCAATTAACGGTAACCGCTTTGGAAAAACACCATCTCTGCAGTATGTTCCTCAGAGCAACTTGCGACTGGGGCACATTTACCATACTGCTCTGCAATGCAAGATATGGCTACCTACCAACTATCAGAAAACATGCACCTTCTTCAGGGTTCCTCTTGTGTTGATGGGATGAGAAGCGATAACTTATTTTAGTCTTTCCAACAGTAGAACTTCCTTGCACACACAAACATTCTTTTTTTCTATTATGTTTTTCTGTTAAAGGGCATCTATAGTGAAAAAAACGAATTGCCCCTTTGCAAAGTTAAATTCATGTACTCTGTGCTGCCTTAATCCTATCTCTGTCAGTGACTTTGTTTAACCATGGTGTCAGATCTCTGTGCAGCACTCCCCCCTCCCCTCTGTTATCTCCTCCATGTCTCAACTCCGGCTAACCGACAAGCTTATCATGTGCAGTAGGAGTTAAAAGTTCAACATCCCGAAAAACACACCCACGCACAGTGGCCAATAGAAAGCAAGCTGTCCTGGAGACACCGAAGAAGAATGAGAACAGTACAGTTTACGATCACTCACTTTGTGACCCATCATCAAAGGGGGGTCAAGTGCAGCCTTATATCTACCATGAAAGCTACCTCTCTCCCCTCTTATCTCTATGTGTATTACAGAGCAGGGAGGGGGGATCACGTCACAGGGATTTGATTGACAGTCCAAGTAGGAGTAGAGGAATGCAATCACGTATTCTTCTAACTGGTGTATCCAGTTAGAAACCTAGCAAGTTTCACCTCCTGGCATTCCAGCAACGTTCTACAAAGAGAAGGTGCGCAGCTGTAAGTCAACCCAGTGATACGCTGTAGGGCAGTGTGCTAATACGGGAACATGCTATAGATTTAAAAACAGGGATAGAATGGAAGAAAGGGTTCTTGAAATACCTTAAAAATGACACAATCACATAGGTATAATCAGAGTAAAAATATACTTTATTGTTTATTCACAGTCTGGCTATCCACCCTGTATAACAAGTACATCAAAACACATCTAAAAAATACCCTCATAAAACAAGGATAAAGTTACCATCACATAACATCTCAAGACCTGGCGTCCCGGGGTATATATTTCGCAGGGTTAGACAACAGAAACACAGAAGCTAGGTAGTCAGATAGCTGCGATATCCTTAGAGCCACCCCAGGACTCAGCATAAAAATCCAGGTCTGGGATTGTAAGACACAAGAATACGCAGTTCTTTATTCATGTCACGGATGGCCACACTCTTTACCTGATGCACTGGTAAGTAAACTCAGCACGGACCATACCCGTTGCTGTATTCAGACTAGGTAGGTCTCATTCAGACTGGGTAGGTAGGTCTCGTTCAGGTAGCAGCAAATGTGAGACTGTCTGAATATAGCGACAGGTGGAGTCGTCTGGAAAAATGATTATTCTTATTTAAGTATATTTAAAGTTTTAAAAGCAATTACTGTATAAATTTCAATGCCATGTCTGTTTATGATACAGTGTATGGTGGACCCAGTATTCAATGAAACAAACAATGTTGCACAGAACAGTAAGGTAGATCTATCTATCTATCACACCGTCTGTCTATTATATATCCATCTATCTTTCTATCTATTATATATCAATATATCTATCTATCTTGTCTATCTGTCTGACTGACTGTCTACCTGTCTGTATCTGTCTGTCTATCTATCTATCTATCTATCTGTCTGTCTATCTATCTACAGGAGTGTGTCACAGGAGGTCACTTACAGGAAGGGATGGTAAGTGGAGGTCACTTACAGGAAGGGATGGTAAGTAATGGACAGATAAAGAAGGGAGTTCCAGAGCAGAGGGGCAGCATGAGGGTGGATGTGGGCATGGGAAGAGGTGACAAGGGTGGATGAGAGGAAGATATAATTTACAGAGCGGAGGTTGCATGGTGGGCAGCCAGTGGAGTGACTAGCAGAGAAGAGAGGCATTAGAAAAGCAAGAAGAGAAGTGAATGAGCCAGGCAGCAGAGTTTAGGATGGATTGAAGTGGTGCCAGGCGATTGTTTGGTAAACCACACAGGAGTGTGCAGTAATCAAGCCAGGATATGATTAGGTGTGGACTAGGATTTTAGTAGCTTCTTTCGAGAGGAAAGGACAAATGCGGGAGATGTTTCTAAATTGGAGCCAACAGGAGTTGGTAAGTGTGTTGACGTGGGGTTTGAATGAAAGGTCTGAATCCAGCATTATTCCCAGGCAACGGATATGAGAAGATTAGGATATTGGTGTGTCGTTGATATTAATAGTGAGACTAGGGAGGGGAACAGAACGGGAGGGTGTTTGAGAAAGCAGGAGGACATGAAGGCAGAGATGGCAGTTGGGGACCTGGGATGTCAGTGTAGGGAGATCTGGGGCAGAGATGTAAATTTGGGTATCATCCGCATACAGGTGATACTGAAATCCAAATGAGCTAATGAGTTGTCCAAGGCCGTAGGTGTAAATGGAGAAGAGGACCAAGTACTGAGTACTGAGTTGGCAACAGTAAGAAGAGGCAGATGTTGCAGACAGTGAATCAAATCAACACAGAAGACAAAGGATTCCCAAAGATCTTACTGTTTGTAATGATCTGCTACAGCTTTGCAACATATATTAAAGGAGAACTATGGTCTCTAAACAAGTAAGGCTAAATAAAATCTTGCCCTGGTTCATTTTATTGTGTGCAGTCAGTCAGAGGTTATAATGGTGAAATCTAATATTTCCTGCTTCATGTTTGGCCCCTGTCCTGGAGGAAGGCTGGTTTGATTAAAAGTCGACCATATATTATTAGTCTCTTATTTATTATAAAACAACTACTAAGCATTTCTCAGCCTTTGTAAACCTTAAGCTTCCTACACACATATAAGCATGTGAACCCCGGACTGAGTGACAATCGGACAAGGCAGCTGTTCGTTAGCCGATGTACCTCATTCACACACTTGTATACGTGTACAAAGCTTTAGACTCTGGCAGATTTATGATTTTAAAGTTTCTTTGTTTCTGCACAAACAAAGCAACAGTGAGGACAGGAATTGGTAAGTAAGATATCGGTTTCAATCTAGTAGGAATTCCGGTTGCAGACTTTTACTTAATTATAACTTGCTTGGAGACCAGCTTTCTCTGTTAACTTGAAAAGAATGAAGGAAAATAACAGAAGCACATTTCAAGAGAGAAATATGTAACATTAATTCCATTATTACAGCATAGGATAGCTTTCCCATAATTCTCATGAACTCATGTAATTCTCCTCTGTTTAATTACCTGTGAGTCAGTGAGCTGGTATTTATCCTTATAGGCCATGTAAACCAGGAAGGAGTTCACACCTGATAGAAATAAATAAATAAATGATTAATCCTATGCACATAGTAAGGGAAATCACTTAAATAGTTCACTGCAAAAGTGAATTATTCCTTCAATGCATTGATTGAAGACTGGGGGGTTAAGGAGCTATGCCTTACCTTCTGTTCTTCAATCAAGGAGCTATTCCTTACCTTCTGTTCTTCAATCAATGCCTGTGGAGCCAGGAACGCAGATAGAAGAAACTTACCTTTCACGCGATCCTCCACTGTCACATTGAAATTCCTGACTGCTTCCTATAGTTCTGAACTATAGCGTGCTATAGTTAATCAGAACCAGGAAGAGAACAGGACCTGTCAGCGGAGGATCACGTGAAAGGCATTGATTGAAGAACCGAAGGCAAGGCCTAGCTCCTTAAGTATTGGGTATTACTGGTATTAATACATATACTGTAGTTCTTGTTGGTACAGGGATGCTATATAATATTGAGTACGGTATTACTGGTGTTAATACATATACTGTAGTTCTGGTTGGTACAGGGATGCTATATAATATTGAGTATAACTGGTATTAATACATATACTGTAGTTCTGGTTGGTACGGGATAGTATCCAAATATTGAGAATTACTTACTGGTATTAATACATATACTGTAGTTCTGGTTGGTACAGGGATACTATATCATATTGAGAATTACTGGTATTAATACTTATACTGTAGTTCTGGTTGGTACAGGGATAGTATACAATATTGAGAATTACTGGTATTAATACATATACTGTAGTTCTGGTTGGTCCAGGATTACTCAATATATATTGAAAAAAAAGGGAGAGAGATTACTGGTATTAATACATATACTGTAGTTCTGGTTGGTACAGGGATCTATACAATATTGAGAATTACTGGTATTAATACATATACTGTAGTAGTTCTGGTGGTACAGGGATACTATATAATATGAGAGTACTGGTATTAATACATATACGAGTTTCTGGTTGGTTCAGGGATACTATATAATATTGAGAGTACTGGTATTAATACATACTAGTATTCTGGTTGGTACAGGGATATTATATAATATTGAGAGTTACTGGTATTAATACATATACTGTAGTTCTGGTTGGTACAGGGATACTATATAATATTGAGAGTTACTGGTATTAATACATACCGTATATACTTGAGTATAAGTCGAATTTTTCAGGCTTTAAAATTAGCCTAAAAAAACCTAACCTCGACTTATACTCGAGTCAAGTCCTAATTTATATCCAAATTCTGCAATTACAGATAGTAACCAGTAGGTGGCGCTGTGTTAACCTGTATAGAAAGTTACAGGAGCTGATCTGCCTTTACACTTCCTGCTTCCTGTATTCTGCCTGCTGGACTCACTCAGCACTGTCACTGGATGCTGTTAATCTGATAGGTCTCCTCAGTTTGGGGCAAAAAACAGCTGCTAGTTCAGTGCAAATGACAGCTTGAAACTACAACTCTCAGGTGACATTTTTAACTATTGGGGTCAGAGAATCCTTTACTATATGGGGTCAGAGTTCCCTTTACTATATGGGGTTCAGAGGGCCCTTTACTATATGGGGTTCAGGAGAATTGTAAATGATGGTAAGCTTAATTAAAAGTTTACTGGACCTTGCCACTCCACATGTTTAGGAACTGAAACTCCCAGCAACAAAGCATGCTGGGAGTTGTAGTTTCCAAACATCTGGAGTGCCAAAGAATTGGAGGTTACTGGTACTGGATTTGGCTATTACTGTATGGGATTCATGTATGGGAATTCTGCTGTCCATTTAAAGGGCAACTAAAGCCTAAAAACAACACAGAATCAGAAGGCAGTAGTGGTGATAATTTTTACCCTCGACTTATACTCTAGTCAATCAGTTTTTACAAATTTTTCAGTTAAAAATAGGTACCTCGACTTATACTCGGATCGACTTATACTCGAGTATATACGGTATACTGTAGTTCTGGTTGGTACAGGGATACTATATAATATTGAGGATTACTGGTATTAATACATATACTGTAGTTCTGGTTGGTACAGGGATACTATAAAATATTGAGAATTACTGGTATTAATACATATACTGTAGTTCTGGTTGGTACAGGGATACTATATAATATTGAGAATTACGGATATACATTTTTTGCCTTCCTCCGGATCAACTGTTAAGTAGAGTTAAAAAGGAGGGTGAAAAGGTTGGACTTGATAGACGTATGCCTTTATTCAACCTCAGTTACTATGTATGTTACTATGAAATATTGCTGTGCTAACAGATCTCTGTCGAAATTTAGCCCAAATCAGACATGTTGATAATATTTGGCCTTTGATGGCAGCACAATCAGTTGCGCATATTTTCTTCCTACCAGCAGACTACCAATCGGTTTAATGAACAGTAGTCTGTCGGTTTAAAAGATAGGTAGAAAATTGTACCAGGCCTTAAAGGTTGTGTTATTTTCTGTGGACATGGCAGATAAATAAGTGCCCATAGGACACCATTTCTCGCACGTTCCTGTGCCTTTGCATATATTCTGTTATTGGAGAGCATGCAATCTGCACCAAAACTAGTGCAGATTGCCAGGAATTCAAAAGCAGCAAAAATCCAAGATCCCAGACCACTGTTACACAGGAAATCCACAGCTACAAATAATGTAACTTTCCATAGCTATTCTACACTGCTCTGTTTAATTTTTCATAGTAATATTTTCATGGACGCCTCACCATGGTCCTTGACAAGCGCCTCCATCTCCTCTTGGACACCCTTGTGCCACTCAGTGATGTCCATGTGCAAAGAGTAGTCACAACAGGATTTGGAATCTGCCCACTCTCGCCACTGATCGAAGGCGCTGAGCAGACTGGTACCGGGTTCTGGTATAACGTGATCAACTGTTTGTTAACAAAGGAAAGAAAAACAGAGATAAGCAATGAGGAATCAGCCAAAAAACTCTTAAAGAGGACAGTAATAAAGAATTGTATTCACGGATAAAGCTCCTAGACCAGTCCCTACTTTGGAGAAAATGAAGTAGTCTTGAGATGTGAATCCAAATTGCCCATTTATGTTGTGTATGTTCAGAATGGTTTTATGTCTGAAGTTTTCTTAAAGATGTATCCCCTGACAGATTGTTCTTCCCCTGGACTGAAAAGGGTAATGGGATCGGCAGGAGTAGGTAAAGTTTGACGGTTTTAAGTGTGATAAATACTACAAACCCAGGGATAGGGACCTAGCAGTTTACATCCTCATCCTGGGTACTATTAATGTGTCTGTGTGTTTATAGTAAAATGGTCCTTGAAGTATTAAAATCATTATGACAAAGTCAGTTAAACTGAATAAAAATAAGTAAAGGTGGCACATGGAAATTTGGGGTATTACTTTTCCATTGTGGATCTCTGAGTGGGAAAGGATGAGGTTTCCTTGAAGTCATATCTCACAACCTCCCACCCTTCCATAAGATCCTTCTTACTGATCATAGTTGTGCCTCCTGCCAGTGCCGCCTTGGTTCCCTGGAAGAAATCATCAGCAGACACCATGCCATCACATGGTTTTTGGAAGCAAGTATGGACGTCAATTCCACCAGGTACCACCATTCTACCATGAGCCTCGATGGTCTTCACTCCTCCAGGCACAATAAGATTTTCCCCAATCTGCCTGGAACAAACCCCAACTACAGGTGAGAAACATAAACCTCTCAATTATTGGCAAAAGCACAAAACAATCTCACAACAATGAGAAAGGATTATAAAACCATCCATATGTGCACTTATAAGAAAACAGTCTGCAAGAGATGGGAGATGATTCTGGTACACCACAAGGACTTCATACAATCAGCAATAAATTGAAACAACAGGTCCTAGTGGTGTACCAGAGTCCTATGGCAGACAACCGGGCAGCTTTAGAAGCAGTTTCCGCAGATCATACATTGTGGTGCTAGAGTTCCAACCCAAGAGTTCAAGATAATAATGCTGCAGGAACATAGGGACCCGGAGTGCTAGATCACTTGTTAATCCACAGGTAGACTCTAACTATGTACAGATGTTAGATAATGGTCGGCCAAAGCAGCCAACTAACAACCGCTTTGGTTGACAATCTAATGTGTGTAATAAACTTCTCTTTATGGGAGTCTTTGTATTGTCGATACCAAGGCTGGACAAAATGAAACAAGCCTGGTAGCCGATTAGAAATGTTGTTCCAGCAACTAACATCTTACTAGATAAACTGCCTAACCATCAATGTTACACTGGCTCCTAGATTCCTCCAATATACTACTAATGTCAAAAATAACGTATCCACCCCTCGCATGACCCAGCCAATCACATCTCATATTGGAGCATGCAATAGTGTGAGTGCCCAGATCAGGTTGTATTACAAGTCTTAAAAGAAAATTAATAGATGCCAGAAATTATGGGGGGTGTCGGAATGTACCAGACACTTTCCATTACCAGGAGACTGAGATGTTATTGTAAGAAGTCTCACTTTACTGTTGTACGTGCTGCAGTTCTCTGCACTTGTTAAGCTTTTATTCTGTTGATCTGTGTGGCTGTTATTCCTGTCAGTACTATGATGAATCTTATTGGGCTTATCAGACTACTGCATGCAGAAGTGTTTGTATTTGGATATTCTTGGCTGGAAGGAAACAGTCTGCCCTCCAGCACAATAGTAGAATAGGAAGAGAAAGTGTGTTCACATGGAGGCCACCAGCTTACTAAATCAACCTCGGAGTTTCTAACCTGTCAGAACTTCCTGACCCTTGGAGAACTCTGCACAATAAGCTGTCTGTAAGACATTATACCCAATACAAGGCTTCTGTTCAGGTCACCATTTGATTAGCAGTTAAATGACCATTAATCCCTGAAAACAAGATTTTACTCTAAAACCCATAATATTATGAGAGATATTAACAAGTATTCCTACCTCTCGCTTTGCTTTCATTAAAGTAATTTGCTGTAAAAGTCTGGAGCGTTTGTGCAACTCTTTACCTTGTCTAACTTCAATAAGAACAATATTGTTACAATCAGGAAGTCAGACAGGGTTACTACTTCCCCGACTTTGGTCTCAGGGAGACAGAGTTGTAAGCACAACATCTGAATGAACACAAACTTCTGATTGTAGATTGGGGGACGGGGTGTTTTGAGGTTTAGTCGTGGCCATAAACATGGAGGATTTTCAGCAAACATCATATTTGCTGAACAACAGACATATGTATGGATTGGTTACAATGCTGACAAACTACCGCTGCCAGCATCGTAACCTATCATTCCGAATGGAAAATTTCCCTCAACATAGTTGACTTATATGCGGGCAGTGAACATTATTGCATATAAATTATATTTGGAACGATCGTTCCTGTGTATGACCTCATCGGCAATCTCATGATGGAATCTGATTGTGAGTTTGTGACCAAGGTCGCGTGTATGGGCACCTTAACATTAAAGCTATCTGTAGACTGTACTTGGTATCAGCATCACTAGAGTGATACCTTAGGCAAGCAGCCTGTATGTTTAGCCAACAGAAGTAAAATTAACAGTTTACATTTATGTGCTTTTGACAAATAACCCCAGAGTTCACCAGTGTCATTCAATTACATCATGATGTACAGGATACATTAGCTTTTTATTCTACTTCTCAAAATGTACTTCTGTAAGGATCCATTTACAAAGCAGCACTTTCCAGTGCCTTGTAAAGAGGGAGAATAATATTTTTCTCTCTTGCATCAATCCCCTCTTTATACAAGACAATATCTTTCTAGCTCTAGCTGTTGCTACCTGGCACGGCTTGCTATAGCTAAGTCTGTTATCTACCAGAACCCCCAAACCTTGTTCCAACAGAAATTCACAGAGCACACCATGCAATATTTCCTCCTGACTGACTGAGGAAGGACTGCCTGTCCCAGCAATAGTGGCTGCGCGCGACAGTTCGCCGCAACCGAGTGTGCAGTCCATAGAGGAATGCATGATTGGCCGTGGTTTTGGGACATATCTGATCGTGTGTTTGTCCAGTTCGGACGACCGGTAGTCGCATTCGAAATACCATTCAACTATATTGGCCTGATCGACTGATACAATGAACTATGGGCCGATCAGGAAGAAATATTGCATGGTGTGTACCATGCTTAAGGCAGCACAAGGATTGTTAAACCCCAAATGCATCACCTTACATTTATCAACACTGAATCTCATATACCACTCTGCTGCCTATTTTTGACAATCTACCTAGGACCTTGCTCTCAATACCCAATTAGTAATTCAAATTCAAGTGGCCACAGTGTATCTATTCTACATAGATAAAAGTTCCGTTACCAACGGGATCGGTCCTTTTTCACTAATGTGTTTACGGCCGTATTGACTGTTTTTGATGGACAAGACAGCTAAATAGCTTAGTGAGGTGGGCCAAAAAGAGCAAAAAGCCCTCCACAGAGCATAAAAATGGAGCAGAACCTTCTTATAACAGAAGGTATCTTGCAGTCGCATGCGATATGAATAACATTGCCCACAAATAATTTCTTACTCCCAGATTCCCCAGAGTAAGGGGCCGAGATATGCAAAATTCTCCTTTATGTCCTACGGCTAATGCATGTGTCCAGAACCGCTGGCTTAATAACATGCAGTACAGCTTATTGTTTAGAGCTAATCATCTGACTTGCAGACATGACATGTTTCGATCTTGTTAGATCTCGTCAGTACAAGATGCAGATTCATGGCTCTATGGGGTAGGACTTGGGTGCACAATAGACAAGGCAGCTAAATAGCTTAGGGTGAGGTGGTCCAAAGGGAGCAAAAAGCCCTTCACTGAGCACAAAAATGGAGCAGAACCTTTCTTATAACAGAAGGTATCTTGCAGTCGCATGCGATATATATAACATTGCCCACAAAATTTAAGAAACAATAAATAATTTCTTACTCCCAGGTTCCCCAGAGTAAGGGGTGGAGATATGCAAAAATTCTCATTTATGTCCTATGTCTAATGCATGTGTCCAGAACCGCTGGCTTAATAACATGCAGTACAGCCTGTTGTATAGAGCCAATCATCTGACTTGCAGATCTTGTTAGATCTCGTCAGTGCAAGATACAGATTCAGGACTCTATGGGGAACATAGTAACATAGTAATTAAGGTTGAATAAAGACATGCGTCCATCAAGTCCAACCTATTTTTTTTTTTTTTTTTTTAACCCTACCTAACAGTTGATCCAGAGGAAAAACTTGGGTGCACAATAGACTAGGCAGCTAAATAGCTTAGGGTGAGGTGGTCCAAAAGGAGCAAAAATCCCTCCACAGAGCATAAAAAAGAAGCAGCACCTTCTTATAACAGAAGCATTGCCCACAAAATCCAAGAAACAAGAAGTAATTTCTTACTCCCAGGTTTCTTGTTTCTTAGATTTTGTGTGCAATACTATTCATATAGCATGAGACTGCTGCAAGATACCTTCAGTTATAAGAAGGTTCTGCTCCTGTTATTGATGCCGACAAAGGTTCAGCGGCGGCAAGGAAAATGGTCATTATGAACAGAAAATTTCCTATGGTCAGCCAACTGTGCCAAGTATATGGAGTCGGCCGTGATCATCAAGTTTATGGCAGTCACGAGCCATCTCTAGGGAGAACACTCGTTACTGTGTGTAGCCACACCTTTCAAAGATGACAGACAGATACAGTCTATCATCCTTGAAAGATTGGTACTTTGTGTACCCATGGACATACAAGTGCAGGCACTAATTGCTATTAAGTTTTAGTAAAGCTTCATACACAAGTGCAATCTACAAGATCCTTGTCTGTCATTTTTCAAACATCAGGATACACACGGCTGAACTCTCGTTCAGGAAAGACTACACACACTGCCGATGAAGCCCCGATACTGTTGGATCTGACGGTATCGGCGCTTTATCGGCAGCACGTGTCAACAGCCTGAGGAGGATCAAAAAGTCCATTAAAGAAATTGGTGAAATCTTTAAAGCAGTACATCCCCATCAATATTTCTATCAAAATTAATGCATTTTAGTTTTCTTAAAATGAACACTAAACCACTAAATGCATATTAAGAAAAGAGCAAAGGAATACCCCTGAGAGAGGTTGGAGAAACTTCCTATCTCCCCTTCTAACCTTAGAGATGAGATTGCCTCCTTCAAAGATAGACTTATCAAGGATTGACAGCTTGCCCACCCATCCTCAAACCCCACTTCCTTTTTTGAAATAGCGGGCATGCTAGAGGTAGGGTTGTGTCTCTGTGTTGGACAGTGGTAAGAGTGAAGAGTTGTCAGCCACAACATCTTATTACTATGGTTTTAATGATAGTTAGGAGGTGTGTCTGGGATATTCCTTAGGTTTTTTTTTTTTTAATGTGCATTTTAGCGGATTGGTGTCCCTACAATGGAGAAACGGTTAACTCATATCAGTTGAGATGCTTCCAGTATTATCTATTCACCTACTCTGCCCCTCCAACCTCCCAAACCCTCGAACAAACTGAAGGATCCAAGTTCCATTAACAAGTTCTGTTGCACTTACTTGATCAGCCCATCCTCCATGTAAATGTCAGCGTGAAAGGATTGGTCATCGTTAACGATTTTTCCACCTTTAATAAGGAGTCGATCACTCTGAAAGACATGAGAGGCAAATACATTTACTTGCTGCTGGAAAACAAATTCAACAAAAACATACCTCTTGTTCTCCCCAGTGTAAAACTAAATGTCTCCAAGAGTTGTCCCCCTGGGAGTGTTGACAATAAAGCAAAAAGGTATTTTGGGAGTTGTAGTGTTCAGCTGTGGCAACAATGTTTGCTAATACCCAGCCACCCCTTTATTTAACCCTTTAAATGAAACTGAAGTTGTGATAAACCAACTGACCGCAGAGCAGGGCTAGAACAGACAGAAATTCTGGAACAAGTCTTTGCAGAATAAGAAAACAATGCAGTCCCCTATACTGCGCTATACGGACAATTACAGCTAAACATCATGTAACTCAACAAAAACAGCCACTGTGGCAATACCAACTGTGTGGTCAGACCATAAACGTAACAAGTCCTATTTACTTTAATGAAATAAATGAAAATCTTAGCAGGGGTTAATATCTACCTTACTGTGTAATAATAAGGATAGTAAAAGTCCTCATGTTTATTAAGGTTAATTTTCCCATATATACAGTAATTGTCAAAAAGAGAATGTTATTGTGAATGAGTACCCATCCAAGTATAAGCTGAGGTACTTATTTTTACCTGAAAAACTAGTAAAACTGATTGACTCGAGTATAAGCCAAGGGGTGACTTTCTCCCATAGACAGCCTCATAGTTCCACTAGAGAGACTCATACACAGCCCAATATAAAGTCCCATTCACATCCCCATTGAAAGTCTTATACACAGCCTCACAGAAAGTCCCATACACAGCCCCATAGAAAGTCCCATACACAGCCCCATAGAAAGTCCCATACACAGCCCCATAGAAAGTCCCATACACAGCCCTATAGAAAGTCCCATACACAGCCGCATAGAAAGTCCTGGAGAAGATAGCAGCGGGAGCGAAAGTTTTTAGTATTAGCATGACTAATTAGGGGTGGGCAAGCCTGAGGAACATTAGATTAAAAGTTGTTTGGGTGGACATGCCCTTTAAGAGGATTCTGTGTGTTACAGTGTACAACTTTGATTTTCCTAGGGTTATGTAATTTGCTCCAGCTGCTTCAGACCCAAGTATAAGCCTAGGGGAGACTTTCAGGATGATTTTAAAGTTAACATTTCTCAGCTTATACTCAAGTTTATACGGTACCAGTTACAAATACCATAGCTTCCTATAAAGAATCACTCAATGAAAGGAGAACTGTTGTGTCTGCAAGATTTGGGACCTGAATTATATTACTCAGCCTGCTGCCTTGTGCTTTAATCTAGTGATAAAACTCCTGTCTGGTTTCTAATATCCTCGTATTACACAGGGGTACATTATCCTACATACTACCAAATTATACCAACCATCTCTATAGCAATAGTTCCCAATCTTTTTCAGACTGCTGTACACTCTGCAATGCAAATTTCAGCCAATGCTGAACTGGTGAATCCACCCCAGTCCAATTCATATCTAGCAGTAGGATCCCCAATACCGATTACTCTGACATTCCTGAATGGAGATTTCCAATTGATCCTTGCCGGCGCCCATCCAGAAGATTAATGCCTTCTCTGCCAACCTAACAAGCTTGCTACAACAGTGCACTGCCGTTATATAGGCAGCTGTAGGTCATTGGCTGCGATGTCAATGTTATGGCTATAACTGAGGAATGGGAAGAAGATAAACAGAGTCAATAAGGAGGAATATCTCAGTTCAGGGACATTGGGGAAAGAGGTATGATTTGTAGTTTGTAGTTTGAGGGTTTCTACTGCTAGCTATGGTTTGGAATTGGGGTGTGGACTTGCGCTTTAAAATAATTAAGTATAACCAATGTAGAGTAAATTAACACAACATTACCTATATTTAAATCGTAGGTTTTGTTTTTTTTAAAACTATACTTTTTAAGCAAGATGTGGCTAAAATTGGAATTTTGCTTGTGAAAATATTTTTACCAGTAAAATTTTGAAACACAGCCTTGGTTCTCTCATGGCACACCAGTACGGTAATCCCTGGCACTCCCGTTGAGAAACATTGCTCTATAAACGTAATTATGTCTGATACGATGCAGGACAATGCAAGCTCAGAGTTAAACACATCCAATGCTGTGTGTCATCGGGGGGATATAAATAGATCATCACATAACAGTCCAGCTGTGAACTCGGTCACACAGCAGCATTTCTGTGGGTCAATGGATTCATTTTCATGTAATGAATGGCATGAATCTATTAAAATGTCTTTTCTTTAGTTTATTTTTTTCCCTCTATTGTTTTTTCTCCATGTTTTGTTGATCTTGCTGCCCTGCACGGAATTTGAATGTCTCTAACACGCATGAAAGATCCAGAGGTTCTATTTTAGGCAACAGGTCCCTGTGCTATGGCTTAGAAACACAAACGACAATTCTGAAAGTAAACACATGGAGAGTTTTGATTGCATAATGCAGAAGGAATTTCTACAAATGGACCACGTTAAACAAACAGTCAATCAGGACCTTAGGAAACATCCGGATTCTGTGCTTAAACCACCCACAGTGCATTCAGGCTGTGCATTAAGGGACAGCCTGGACTTATTACTTGGACAGTCATAGTCGGTAATGCTGGTTATTCACCGCGCAACATTCTGGAGAGGTTTCACCAATCTAATGTTATACAGCACAGTCGCTCAGTGGTTAGCACTGATGCCTTGGACACATCTGCAAGGAGTTTGTATGTTCTCCCCGTGCTTGCGTGGGTTTCCTCCGGGCACTCCGGTTTCCCACACAATCATAAAGACATACTGATAGGATGTATGTATGTGTCAAATAAATGTGCTTAGATTGTAAGCTCTTCTGGGCAGGGCCTTATGTGAATGTAAACATGTAATTGTAAAGCGCTACGGAAGATGTTGACGCTATATAAATCCACAATAATAATAATACAGAACAGCCAGATATCACCATTGAGTCAATGTTTATGTCAAGTGGAAAGTTGAATTAAAAGAAGATATCAGACCGATTTCACAGAACACCAGTACGGGGGGGACCATTGACAATTGCAGGCAGTACCTTTTCTGTGTATACTATAGGAGGCTATTTACATGATGCTTCCATTCACTGCTCTGTATCCTAATTAATTGGTGTGGTGACCTATTGGTATTCATAGCGTTAAAACCTTCCCCGTGTTTATTATCCCCACCACCATCAATATGATTGGACAATATTGTGGTGCATGGCATCCTCAAGGCAGAAGCCAGATGGCCAATGCAACTAGAAAATCACACCCGACATTTTCTATTGCAGTCTATGGAGCTGGTGTCTACCATTGTCTGACTGCCTCTAATGTCAGTAATAATTTGCTACCCTCTGTACTGTGTTCCGAACTAAAGGTGCCAATAAATTCAGCAGGAACCACCTTTCCGGATCTTCTTCGCGACCGACATACGATCCCTAGGTCCTGTCTGGCCCATTCAATTTGCGGTCGTATGTCAGTCGCGAGAAAGATGCGGAAAAGCAGTTCCTGCAGAATTGATTGAATGCTGCAGGACCGGTCGGCAGGTAAGCTCTAACGTATGGGCACCTGAAGTATTATTTTTTCAGATATTTGGTTACTTTTTACTATTCATATAGTATATATTATATATTAATCATTGATGCCTATTGCTATAAGATAAGCAAGGAATGCAAGTTCCCTTGATTGTACAAAAGAATAAGCGGTGCCTCCGATTCCATTGGCTATTGTACTATTATGGTTACTATGCTGCTGTTAACAGAACTCTTCCCTCTTCCTCATACACTAAACAAGCACAGACTATTAATGTGTCTGGGGCCCCTGTTAATGAATAAACTCTACATTCAGGGATTAAATGCACGGCTGATCCTAGGGAATTATAGACATTTTCTGAGTGCGATAAATCAGAAAAATACGCAATGGAACAACAAAAAATAATAGATAATCCATTTTCATCAGTTATGGGGAACCAGCATCATATTTACTGCTCGGTGCTTTGCTATCCATCCATTTCATTTTCTTTTTAAAGCAGTAAGCAGTTCAGTTTGTTTCGGGGGGATTGTGATTGGCAATGTTAGTATAAAACTGTCTAATCTTTTTAATGTTTATTTTGATTTGTTAATGAAAGGTTATCAGTAAATAGTAGATTTCCTTTTGAGCTTTATAGCTTGTGTTTTCAGCCGAGAAAGCCGTGCAGTACATACTAAATGGGCCATTTCTGGGCAAAGGGCAGTTATAGGAAATGCATAGATCATCTACTTACTTTCCTGCCCATCTGCAATGTCAGAATGTTAAAAAAAGATCTGGAATGATACTTACAGCCCCTCGATCCTCTGGTTCACTGACCCAACTCCCTGCTTATCAGAACTTGCACGGAGGTGCCAGACAAGCACCCGCGTCTTTGTGGTTGGCTGAGAGGCAGCCAATCACAGATGCGGCTGCCATCAATGGAGAGTGCCCTGAGAATTAACTAATGTTCTAAATCTAAATGAAAATGACACAGCGGTTAGGGACGGGCAGGGATGCCCTACACTACAGAGAAAACGTTTTACACTAGGTGGATGGATGGATACGGATGGTGGGAGGGAGGGGGGAGGGGAAGGGCTCCCCTTCGCTTGCCACTGCCCTCTCAGAGGACAAGGAAGAGGCAAAAACCTTTTGGACAGGAAGACACCTCCTACTCTCCAGTTTACTGCACTAAGGGCAAGCACTGCATTAGAACCATAAGGAGCAGAGATGTAAGGTAAAGATTTTTTTAAACTATACAGAGGGGCCAGTGGTGGGTTAAAATTTAATTTAGGGGGTGGACATGCCCTTTAATAGACTTTATTAAGAAGGAAAGTCACTAAACATTTTAGAGGGTAAATACGCCAGGTTTGTTTATACCTAACAGATAAAATGTATTGAAACTAAAGTTCCCCTGTGCTAAGATAGGTTCACTTCATTATCCTCCCCCTGCAGCTCTGCATTATGTTATTTCTTTAAGTGTAACTATTAAAGGGAGAATGTTGGAGGGTTGGAGTAAGTGCCACCTTTAGAGACAGAACAGTAAACATTGAAATCAATAATCTAATTGATAAATCCATTTTGACTATCTATCTGAGGTACTTAGTATTGGCAGGGTGGCGTGCATTGGTCTCCAAGGCAATTCTCTAAAAGCTACGCTACATGTACTGCTCTTTGGTTAATTATCTCTATTGCAGCGGAATGAATATGCCAGGCACTACAAAGGGTGCTTGTCTGCCCTAGTTCTGTATTTGCTATTTTGGGCACTTTTATTAAAGGGGCAGTCTCCTTAATAAGAAGAAACTTTGTAAGCCCTGCAAAATTACACATTTCTAACTAGCAATGAGAACTCTTTCCCCCCGGTATATCCTATTTTGTACAATGTCATTATTTCGTAATGTTTCTTTAGGCTAGGACAGAAAAGCTATTATAATGTGGCCTAGAATTTTTTTTTACTTAAAATTTTAATATTCAGTTTCTTACAAACATGCTGGCTAAGAAATAAACTGAAACCTCCTTGTTTTGATCTGCTGAGAGAGCATGTGAAGTGCTTAGACATCCACCAAAACATAAAGGTGGATTATGGGAGCTGACCCCTAATATCCACAAGTTAATTTCACAAATCACCCAGCAGCCACACACAGCAAAGGGAAAGGTGAGACATAACTTTGTGTGGATCTTTGTGTATGAACATTGTCTATTGGGATAAAGTTATCTAGTGATTTTATACAGAAGATCAGTTGCATTCTGTGCATGTGGCTCTGACTGTTGCCACTAGTGCTAGCTTATTTCTTTTATTAGCAGAGATGTCTAACCCTGGCTCTCCAAATGTTGAAACTACCCTGGCAGCTTAATACAGCTAGACACAATGCTAAAGGTCAAAGATGGCTTTTATAGTTTCATAAAAAAATTGCAATGTTTCTGATGATTAAATGTTTTTGAACACTAATCACTTATGATGCAAACAGAATCACAAAGAACCTCCTATATTAGAACACACTTGAACAATTTTATTACACAGCATAAGTTCTGTAAAATGTTGGATCTAGCATATATAACCCAAACAACCAATTAAAAACTTGCTTTGTCTGGCGATGGTCAAATAAGAAAAAGGGGGAAGCATTTGTTTGGTACCGTAATTAGCCTGCACTATGATGATACATAAACCAGGGTAAGCACTGACATTCCATATCAACTCCCAGGAGTATGCAGTGCCTGTGTATACAAGTTCCATTGGAACTCAGAGCTCACTCTGGTTACAATCCCTTCATGCTTCGGAATATTCTAATTTATATTTAACATAAGATTAATTTATGAACAACAAGATAGCTTTCCCATGGTTTGAATACTATATAATGACCATTTAAGCCAGAAAGATGCAGGGATTATACTGCTTCTTATCCTTACAGGGTTAAACCATTTATCCATATACCGACTATTGTTTGGTACGCTACTCTGCAACAGATTCAAGTAAAACCTGGAATCTATTTGGACTTTTTTTTTTAATGGACTGAATGAGTCAGTGTTTAGCAAGAGCCCCATTGGGTTTAGGCTTCCTGCAGGAGGACTGAGCACGACACCGAGAGAGGGCACCGTGTGCCAACCCTTCACAGGAAACAGAGGGTGTGTGTTTAGATGTGTTTGTGTGTGTGTGTGAGTCACATGTGGTGGAACATCAACCAAAAGTCTGGTTGCCCCCAGAAACCATCATACAAACAGAAGATTTAGATGCTGCCAGCGATTACCACGACTCTCTCTGTAAAACATTCCATGTAGTTTGTATGTGCCAGGAAGGTTACACATTAATGCTATTTATAAAGATACCAAATCCAAAACTAAACCAGACATAGGGACACAGGCACCAAAACAGAGCGAGAGCTGTAATTTCCATATCTTGGCCGTGGTTCAGATGCATGATGTGTGTTTATTTCCACCAGACGAAAGAAGCAATATAATTTCACTGCATCTCTGCACGGAGTTTTATTATTATTATTAATCATTATTATGATGATTATAACGTTTTTTGCTGTTTATGGGTCACATTGTTAGATGATATAAAGAAAACTGAAAAATCTAAACCCATTCCTACTATAGGACCATATAGGCCTATGGCATAGAACCTTTCATCAACTGGATTCCATTGTGGAATAAGGAATAGATCAACATATAAATAGAACATAGAGAGGGAAGAAGGAAAACAAATCTAAGTTTTTTGGCCCCTGAGACACCACCTAGCACATAGCTCCCCACTTTCCTAGACAGAGGCTGCAACTGTCAACCAATAGAGCACCCACGCACTCCTATATATAGTTCGCATATAGTATAGGGGAGCGCAGATGCGGGAAATGTCAGAGGAAGCAGTAGAGGTGTGCAATCGCGAATTGCGGGTAAGTTTAACACCTTACCTGCCAGCTCCTGCTTGAATTGAAGAATGGGAGGTAGGACTGGCTCCTTTACCCCCTACTATAAATTATATGGATATCAGACATCAGAATTCTGTGACACGGGTGACTTACAATAGGGGGTACTACATAATGGACAGGGGGAAGAGATTGGAGGAATGAACATTCCACTGAGCGTTCAGGCAGGAGTAACAGTAAACTAATGGGTGGGGAAATCTATACAATGAAAAGTCTTTCACATCACATTACCAGGGCAGCCAAGCAGCCTTACTAAGGATAACGATAAACTACCTATTGCTCCCCAAGCCTCGAGGGGACGTTGGTTAAAAGTGCAATTGGCAAACAAATAATCACATTGCCTTTTTTAAAAATACCTTAATATTATATTTAGATAATTAATAACCTGCTGCCCAGCTAAAGGACATTAAACAAAATTCTAAAAATCCTAAAACAGCTAAGCAGCCAATAACATATGAAACGGAGATTAGTGGCCAACCATGAAATTCTGTTTTTTGGGGGGGTTTTGCCCTTCCTCTTCCATGATTTAACCCTTTACAACATGCTGCATTCCAAAGACACATGTCCTGCTTTAAGCCTGTGTGCACACCAGGCAACATTCCCTTAGACAGATAAGGGGACAGGGATTTAAACAAATGAAGAGGCTTTGAGATTCTCCATTCCTAATCCCCCATTAGGAGATCTTGACCTACAGCCCCCAGACATATAGAGATTAATACCAGTAAAAATGGAATAAATTAAGCTGTAGTTTTCCTTTAAATTCTAAAGCCAATGGACCAATTTTCTCTGTAGATTGGGTGACGCGTTATTAGAACCAGCAAACTGACCACTGGCACAGCTGTGGGCTAATTCAGTGCACAGCGAGACCCAGGTCACGTGACTTTAGCTGGAGGCTCATTGCTCTTCTATATACCACAGCTATCAGGGTGACAGCTACATAGTAAATACATAACAAGCACTCAGGAGCTACCAATCCCTCCAAGGTTTTCACTTCCCTAAAAACGGGAGCAGAGATATGAAACTCACTCACTCACTCACTCACTCACTCACTCCACTTAATATCTGCATCAGGATCTCATTATATGCTTATGGAAGCTACTCACTGCCTCCAACAGGTGGCCAAGGTGCAGGTTGCCCCAGGCCTGACGCTAAGCCCAATGTTCCAGGAAAATAAGGTCAGTACACAAGGGGTATTGACAGCTACATAGTGCACATAAAGGAATCTTCTTTAAACCTGCACTAAGGAATCATGAGACCAACACTAAAGCACATTCATTTCACTTGTTAATAGGCTGACATGGTGAATGCCTTGAAATCAGCAAAAAGTGGGTCATATTTGGATTGCTCCATCTACTTCTATGTGGATTGTAGACCTGCATAGGCAGGTGGAGCAATAAGCCGACAATATCATCGCTTATTGTAAATTTGGGTAGGATTGGTATCAAATAATAACTTCTAAAGTCAACTACAGGCAGCAACATTAACATTAAAAAGGGAAATCTTAAGTGATAATTATTTTGGAAAACCCTCAACACTGTTTCTTTAAAGGACAATTATAGTCCTTAAAATCACCAGTATAGTCCTGTAAAAGAACCAGGATCAGTACTCACTACTGGATACAGATTAACTCCTCATATACTGACCGTTACTTCCCTCACCGCTCCGGTCTAACACCGCCCCACGGACTGTCAGTGGCAAGTCCAATAGGAAGAAGCATGTCTTACCATTGGCCAGATGGCAGACAGCTGTAAGACGTGGAAATAGAAAGGAGCATCGAGGGAAGGTTTTGGTAAGTATATATGAAGATAGAGACTGTCCTCGCCCCTGGGTACCTTTATGGACAGAAGTTAAGGGAAGCGAGGAAAGCAAGTCTAAGAGACTATTTGCACTAAAAATACTTGGCAGAGCTCACTAAGAATAATGATAAACTACCCAAAGTGCCCTGGGCCCTAGGTTAAAAGTGCAATTGGTAAACAAATAATGACATTGATTTTTTTTTAACTCTAATATGTTTAGGTAATGAATAACCTGCTGCCCAGATAATGGATTTTAAACAAAAATTCCCATCATCCTCTGACAGCCAAGGCAGCCAGTAGATACTTAATATATAACAAGATATGGAATGTTTCTTTCTAACCATTCTGTGATTTTACCCTTTCCATGCTGAATTCCAGACACATGTCCTACTTTAAGGTTGTGTGCATATCGGCAATGGTAAACCCTTAGTATTCTGGTGGGAATTAAAGTGGTACTCTTGATATTTCTGCACATCCAATCCATTTTTACCCAATTTTGGCAATAAAAAAAATGGTCAAAAAGCTTAGCCATAGAAAAAAATAGCCCAATATTTTGGCTTAAACAACCTAAATTCCAATTGATCAGGTCGGAATCATGTCCAGTGCGTGTACGCATCCAAATGTAACATTCCATACCATTTCCCAATACTGCTCCAATAGTAAATAAGGTTTCAAATCCAGCAGATTTTTTAATATTTTTTTTTTAAAAATCCATTGTTTAATATTTTAATTAAGTAACAGTAAACTCTGTAGTAAACGCCCAACATAATGAAGTTTAATCTGATTGAAGACAATTTCCCCAGCTGTATTTTCATCACTATGTATTATACTGTCGCTTTCATTCATTAGAAATGCAAATCCATGACATTTGCAACCTTTTCTTTTCCCAGTGAATAAGGAAAATTAAAATAAAATAAAGATCTGCAAACATATTGGAAATATTTTAACATTCCTCCTGTAAACAACTACAGGAAGTGGATGGGAATGTACACATGGATATTCTGCTGCACATTCATGCCATACTAATAGAACTTTCCAACCAGGCGAACTGCAGCTTGTGACTGTGTCGGACTAGACAGAGCCTACACACAACTACTGACAGAGTTTGGACAGACCTAGGATGGATATTCCTAGGATGGATACTATTTGTTCTATATTTGCATCTAAAAGAAAATTAAATGTGATTTAATGGGCCCTTAATCTAATGAATCAATTCCCAACCACCCATTCACAGTGGTGAGCCTGACACACACCAGCAAATAAAATTATCCTAGAAGAGAAAAGACAGCAGGAGAACACAAAATAACTTTATGATATAACCGACGTTTTCCTTGACTATCTAACCAGATATGTTTGTGCCTCCCAGTGAGACAGACATGCTCAGTGTGCTTCATCCAAGAAAAACAATCTCCCTGTACGAAGGTGAGGAACCACCAAAAAAAAAATACTTTTCAGATTTTAAAATCCCTAAAATCCCAGATGTTGAAATCCCTACACCAGATTTTAATGCACCTGAGTGACCTATTAGGGGTACGGGAGATAGCCACGGTGGTCACTATAATGAGCAATGAGCTGTCAGATGCTTCACATGCATTGCTCACCAGTCCTGCAAATGGTCACCCAGGAAGGTGGGAATAGGATTTTCCTAACTCCCTGGGATAGACGCTTTAAAACATAAAAAAGGTTTTTAAGGCAGCATAGCTTCCCTTTAAGATAAAAAGTAAAAGTAACTAAATTGTATCTCTACGGAGCAGCAACTTCCTCGTGTTGTAAGGTTCAAGTACTTGCATACTAATAATGTACAAGATTAAAGTGTCCCTCCAGACTCATAATAAAATACAGCTTTTTCATCAAATTCTCCTTACAAAGCCTGATCCCTTGCTGCAGCTCTTTAACACTTCTTGCTGCTTCCTGGGTAGCGGCCATCAGTAACGGCTGTGGCTGTGTTGTCACAGCCAATGGCAGACATTCGCTACCTAAGTAGCCTCTTCTGCTGCTGTGCAAGCTTGTAACCAGGTCACAACAGCAGAAGAGCAGGCTGAGCTCAGAAGCTTAGAAGAATATTCGGAATTAAGGCAAGTCCTGAACATGAATATATTTTTTTTTTATTTTAAGGCTTGATTTGCCCTTTAAAGTATTTATTTTTTAATGTTTTTTTTAGTTCCCTCCATAAGAAAGCAGCACCCTCATAGCATGGCCGCAAGGCATAAGAACAACAATGTGCACATATTCCACCGACACTCATGTTGTAGGCAACAGGGACTTTCAGCTGTGGTGAAACTACAATTCCCAGCAGGCTTTTTCTTATTATTACAGCTGGAGTGCAGATGGTTGACGGTCCTGTCTTTGATGTGTTGTCGTGGTTCTACCGATAATTTGCACAGAGACGGCTCTAGCAACCAGCAGTGACTCTTATCCTACAGCTCCCATCAGGTGGCAGAAGTTACCATGGAAACAGACTTCAATGCATTGTACGAAGAGTCTCATCTCCGCTGGTCCCAAACTGACGCCCCAGTATTCACAATCTTCCACCCCCCTTCCCCTAATCCAGATACAATGGCCCATACTCTGTGTGTGTAAACAGTGTAGATTGTGTGTATGGCTCTGGCCAATGGTGTGACGACTGTTGCAATAGGTTAGGGTGCGAAGTAACTGTATATCAATAGGAGGATGGAAGGGTATCCCAAAGACACAATGTCAGTAGGACTGTGACTGGGTGACAGTCAGTGAAGACTGTGTCCCAGACAAACAGGATTTTCCAAATTACAGTGTAAGGCCATTAGGAATTCTGAGGATATTTAGACCTGTCATAGACCAGGTGGGTAACTGAGAAAACAAAGCAATGTACGTATGTGAACAGAGCAGCAGACTGTGTGTATATTAGATCAGGACAGTGTCTATGTTCTGCTCATTTAGTATGTGCCCAGCGTACGGTGGGGAGGGGGTGGGGACACCAGAGCATCATAACCGGGGGTCTGTGACAGGCAGCACAGTGGGTCTAGGGAAAGGAAGCACCCAGAAATGGCAGGCGTGTGTGTGTGTGTGTGTGACATTCCTACAGCACAGCTGAGTGGATCAGTCCCCACCTTCTGGGATTCACACTAAACCCATCTGTCCATCTGCAGAAAGACAGACCATTAGTGGGAAATGGCAGACTATTCTCTTGTGCACTGCACACAATGGTGCACACAGACTTGGGAATATTATCCCATCATATCATAGAGCACATCACAAATGAAGGTTGCACAACACTCATCACATCACGTATAACCCAGAATAGGTCCTATTAGTCAAACAGTACATTAAATCCTTTCAGTCCTTGACAAAGAAATACACAGTATACAATACATGGCCATCCCCATACTCATGATTTCCCCTATTATGCATGTATTATCCAGAACTGCATCCTCTGATATTTCTCATATTTTTACCAATTTCCCACTAACCCAGATGGTTGCAAATAAGGACCCTCTGGCTTTTTGTTGAACTACATCTCCCAGACATCCCCCCCCACACACACATAATCCCCTTTTTGGTTCTCCAACAGGGAGGGGATGGATTTGACAGCCCTCCTACCATATTGATATCCATACCACAGACAGAATCCTCTGCTACCCGCTCAGCAACAAAACCTATTGAGTCCATAAGACTGGGCACCATATACATATTCACCAACCCCCTGCACTATTATTTATTGAATTACTTCAAGCCCCTGCAGTTATTTATTGCATTATCTCAAAAACCTGCAGTTATATATTGCATTACCTCAACCCCTGCAGTTATTTATTGCATTATCTTAAAAACCTGCAGTTATATATTGCATTACCTCAACCCCTGCACAAAATACACTCCTATAATGTTATTTTTTTTTACATTCCCTTAACCCCCTCCACTGTTATTTATTGCATTACCTGCACTTTTATTGCCTTACTTCAACCCCCTGCACAAAATACACCCATGTACTGTTATTTATTACATCACCTTAACCCTTTGCAGTTATATATTGCAATATGTCAACCCCCTGCACTTTTATTGCCTTACTTCAACCCCCTGCACAAAATGCACCCCTGTACTGTTATTTATTGCATCATATCAACCCCCTGCACACAATCCACCCTCCAGTACTGTTATTTATTGCATCATCTCAACCCCCTGCACTGTTGTTTATTGCATCACCTTAACCCCCTGAACAAAATGCGCCCCCTGCCCTGGTATTTATTGCACAGTCCCCAACCCCCTGCCCTGGTATTTATTGCACAGTCCCCAACCACCTGCACTGGTATTTATTGCATAGTCCCCAACCCCCTGCCCTGGTATTTATTGCATAGTCCCCAACCCCCTGCCCTGGTGTTTATTGCATAGTTGTCAATAGGTTTAGTGTTGTTGCAGAGGCACGGGCTGTCGAACATACGGTACAACGTATATCAACTAAGTATGGAAGGGTTATCCCAAAGCACAATGTCAGTAGGACGGTGACTGGGTGACAGTCAGTGAAGACTGTGTCCCAACACAGGATTTTCCAAATTACAGTGTAAGGCCATTAGGAATTCTGAGGAATTTAGACCTGTCATAGACCAGTGGGGTAACTGAGAAAACAAAGCAATGTACGTATTTGAACAGAGCACAGACTGTGTGTTAATTAGATCAGGACAGTGTCTATGTTCTGCTCATTTAGTATGTGCCCAGCGTACGGTGGGGAGGGGGGTGGGGACACCAGAGCATCATAACCGGGGGTCTGTGACAGGCAGCACAGTGGGTCTAGGGAAAGGAAGCACCCAGAAATGGCAGGCGTGGGTGTGTGTGTGTGACATTCCTACAGCACAGCTGAGTGGATCAGTCCCCACCTTCTGGGATTCACACTAAACCCTCTGTCCATCTGCAGAAAGACAGACCATTAGTGGGAAATGGCAGACATTCTCTTGTGCACTGCACACAATGGTGCACACAGACTTGGGAATATTATCCCATCATATCATAGAGCACATCAAATGAAGGTTGCACAACACTCATCACATCACGTATAACCCAGAATAGGTCCTATTGGTCAAACAGTACATTAAATCCTTTGAGTCCTTGACAAAGAAATACACAGTATACAATACATGGCCATCCCCAACTCATGATTCCCCTATTATGCATGTATTACCAGAACTGCATCCTCTGATATTTCTCTATTTTACCAATTTCCCACTAACCCAGATGGTTGCAAATAAGGACCCTCTGGCTTTTTGTTGAACTACATCTCCCAGACACCCCCCCACACACACATAATCCCCTTTTTGGTTCTCCAACAGGGAGGGGATGGAGTTGACAGCCCTCCTACCATATTGATATCCATACCACAGACAGAATCCTCTGCTACCCGCTCAGCAACAAACCTATTGAGTCCATAAGACTGGGCACCATATCACATATTCACCAACCCCCTGCACTATTATTTTTGAATTACTTCAAGCCCTGCAGTTATTTATTGCATTATCTCAAAAACCTGCAGTTATATATTGCATTACCTCAACCCCTGCAGTTATTTATTGCATTATCTTAAAAACCTGCAGTTATTATTGCATTACCTCAACCCCTGCACAAAATACACTCCTATATGTTATTTTTTTTACATTCCCTTAACCCCCCCACTGTTATTTATTGCATTACCTGCACTTTTATTGCCTTACTTCAACCCCCTGCACAAATACACCCATGTACTGTTATTTATTACATCACCTTAACCCTTTGCAGTTATATATTGCAATGTCAACCCCCTGCACTTTTATTGCCTTACTTCAACCCCCTGCACAAAATGCACCCCTGTACTGTTATTTATGCATCATATCAACCCCCTGCACAACAATCCACCCTCCAGTACTGTATTTATTGCATCATCTCAACCCCCTGCACTGTTGTTTATTCATCACCCTTAACCCCCTGAACAAAATGCGCCCACTGCCGCCCTGGTAGAGTCCCCAACCCCCTGCCCTGGTGTTTATTGCATAGTCCCCAACCCCTGCCCTGGTGTTTATTGCATAGTCCCCAACCCCCTGCACTGGTCCCCTGCCCTGGTGTTTATTGCATAGTCCCCAACCCCCTGCACTGGTGTTTATTGCATAGTCCCCAGCCCCCTGCCCTGGTGTTTATTGCCTAATGGTCTACTTGGCTATTACCTACCCATGTGCAGTGCAATCCACTAACTACAGGACAGGCATTGTGGTAGCATTTGGAAATGTGCACTCACTAGGTAGAACGGTGCACATTACCTGCCTGAGTGTACATTACCCAATACTGCCACACTGCCTGCCATGTTATAGTGAGTGGATTGCACTGCCATGGGGTAGTAATGGCCTAATAGGGAGTGGATTGCACTGCACATGGGTAGATAATGGCCTAATAGGGTGGATTGCACTGCACATGGGGGTAGGTAATACCTAATAGGGAGTGGATTGCACTGCACATGGGGTAGATAATGGCCTAATAGGGAGTGGATTGTACTGTACAGGGGGTAGGTAATAGCCTTAAAGGGAGTGGATTGCCTGCACATGGGGGTAGGTAATGCCTAATAGGGAGTGGATTGCACTGCACATGGGGTAATAGGCCTAATAGGGAGTGGATTGCACTGCACATGGGGTAGGTAATAGCCTAATGGGAGTGGATTGCACTGCACATGGGGTAGGTAATGGCCTAATAGGGAGTGGATTGCACTGCACATGGGGTAGAGTAATGGCCTAATAGGGAGTGGATTGACTGCACATGGGGTAGGTAATAGCCTAATAGGAGTGGATTGCACTGCACAGGGGTAGGTAATGGCCTAATAGGGAGTGGATTGCACTGCACATGGGTGATAATGGCCTAATAGGAGTGGATTGTACTGTACATGGGGTAGGTAATAGCCTAATATGGAGTGGATTGCACTGCACATGGGTAGGTATTGCCTAATAGGGAGTGGATTGCACTGCACATGGGTGTAATGGCCTAATAGGGAGATTGCACTGCATGGGGTAGTAATCCTAATAGGGAGTGGATTGTACTGTACATGGGGGTAGGTAATAGCCTAATAGGGAGTGGATTGCACTGCACATGGGGTAGGTAATGGCCTAATAGGGATGGATTGCACTGCACATGGGGTAGGTAATAGCCTAATAGGGAGTGGATTGCACTGCACACGGGGTAGGTAATGGCCTAATAGGGAGTGGAGTTGCATGGCACATGGGGTAGATAATAGCCTAATAGGGAGTGGATTGCACTGCACATGGGGTAGATATAGCCTAATAGGGAGTGGATTGCACTGCACATGGGTAGGTAATAGCCTAATAGGGAGGGAAGCGTGGGTATTAAAGGTGTTTAGGGGAGTGGTTTTAGGGAGTGTTGGATATAATGATTGCAACTGAGGTTGGCCATTGGGGCAAGGGGTATAAAGGTATGGGATGATCTGCTAGTGTTTTTCCTGGCATTCCTGGGTTGGTCCTGGTGTATCTTGCAAGAAATGCAAACTGCAACAGCAGGGTGGTGGGGGGGTAAGGTAATAATGGGCCTAATAGGTAGAAGAAGGGAGTGAGTGGATTAGGGACATTGCATGCATCATCGGGTGAGTAGATAATGACCTGGCGGGTAGGTAGGTATGGCCTAATAGGGAGTGGATTGCACTGCACATGGGGTAGGTAATGGCCTAATGGGAGTGGATTGCACTGCACATGGGGGTAGGTAATAGCCTAATAGGGAGTGGATTGCACTGCACGTGGTAGGTAATGGCCTAATAGGAGTGGATTGCACTGCACAGGGTAGGTAATAGCCTAATAGGAGTGGATTGCACTGCACACGGGGTAGGTAATGCCTAATGGGAGTGGTTGCAACTGCACATGGTAGGTAAATAGCCTAATAGGAGTGGATTGCACTGCACATGGGTAGGTAATAGCCTAATAGGGAGTGGATTGCACTGCACATGGGGTAGTTAATGCCTAATAGGGAGTGGATTGCACTGCACAGGGGGTAGGTAATAGCCTAATAGGGAGTGGATTGCACGCACATCGGGGTAGGTAATGCCTATAGGGAGTGGATTGCAACTGCACCATGGGGTAGGTAATAGCCTAATAGGGAGTGGATTGCCTGCACATGGGGTAGGTAATACCTAATAGGGAGTGGATTTGCACTGCACATGGGGTAGGTAATAGCCTAATAGGGAGTGGATTGCATTGCACATGGGGGTAGAGTAATAGCCTAATAGGAGTGGATTGCACTGCCACTGGGTAGGTAATAGCCTAATAGGGGTGGATTGCACTGCACACGGGTAGGTAATAGCCTAATAGGGAGTGGATTGCACTGCACACGGGGTAGGTAATAGCCTAATAGGGAGTGGATTGCACTGCACATGGGGTAGTAATAGCCTAATAGGGGTGGATTGCACTGCACTGGGGTAGGTTAATAGCCTAATAGGGAGTGGATTGCACTGCACATGGGGGTAGGTAATACCTAATAGGGAGTGGATTGCACTGCACACGGGGGTAGTAATAGCCTAATAGGGAGTGGATTGCACTGCACATGGGGTAGATAATAGCCTAATAGGGAGTGGATTGCACTGCACACGGGGTAGATAATAGCCTAATAGGGAGTGGATTTGCCGACACACGGGGGTAGATAATAGCCTAATAGGGAGTGGATTGCACTGCACACGGGGGTAGATAATAGCCTAATAGGGAGTGGATTGCACTGCCACACGGGTAGGTGCCTAATAGGGAGTGGATTTCACTGCACAGTGGTAGATAATAGCCTAATAGGGAGTGGATTGCACTGCACAGGGGTAGTAATGGCCTAATAGGGTTGGATTGCACTGCACATGGGGTAGGATAATGGCCTAATAGGGAGTGGATTGCATTGCACATGGGGTAGGTAATGGCCTAATAGGGAGTGGATTGACTGCACATGGGGTAGGTAATGGCCTAATAGGGGAGTGAGTTGCACTGCACATGGGGGTAGGTAATAGCCTAATAGGAGTGGATTGCACTGCACATGGGTGGTAATGCCTAATAGGGAGTGGATTGCATTGCACATGGGGTAGGTAATAGCCTAATAGGGAGGATTGCACTGCACGGGGTGGTAATGGCCTAATAGGGAGTGGATTGCACTGCACATGGGGTAGGTATAGCCTAATAGGGAGTGGGATGGCACTGCACATGGGTAGGTAATGCTAATAGGAGTTGATTGCACTGCACACTGGGGTAGGTATGGCCTAATAGGGAGTGGTTGCACTGCACACGGGGGTAGGATAATGGCCTAATAGGAGTGGATTGCACTGCACACGGGGTAGTAATACCTAATAGGGAGTGGATTGCATGCACACGGGTGATATATAGCCTAATAGGAGTGGATTGCACTGCACACGGTGTATGAATGGCCTAATAGGTGAGTGGATTGCACTGCACACGGGGTGTAATAGCCTAATAGGGAGTGGATTGCACTGCACACTGGGGTAGTAATGGCCTAATGGAGTGGTGCACTGCCACGGGGTAGATAATAGCCTATAGGGAGTGGATTGCACTGCACATTGGGTAGGTAATAGCCTAATAGGGAGTGGATTGCACTGCACACGGGGTAGATATAGCCTAATAGGGAGTGGATTGCACTGCACACGGGGGTAGTAATAGCCTAATAGGGAGTGGATTGCACTGCACCGGGGGTAGGTATAGCCTAATAGGGAGTGGATTGCACACTGCACACGGGGGTATAATAGCCTAATAGGGAGTGGATTGCACTGCACACGGGGGTAGATAATAGCCTAATAAGGAGTGGATTGCACTGCACACGGGGGTAGATAATAGCCTAATAGGGAGTGGATTGCACTGCACATGGGGGTAGATAATAGCCTAATAGGGAGTGGATTGCACTGCACACGGGGTAGATAATAGCCTAATAGGGATGATTGCATGCACATGGGGTGATAATAGCCTAATAGGGAGTGGATTGCACTGCACATGGGTAGGTAATAGGCCTAATAGGGAGTGGATTGCACTGCACACGGGGTAGGTAATAGCCTAATAGGGATGTGATTCACTGCACACGGGGTAGGTAATAGCCTAATAGGGAGTGATTGCACTGCACACGGGTTAGGTAATAGCCTAATAGGGAGTGGATTGCACTGCACCTGGGGGTAGGTAATAGCCAATAGGGAGTGGATTGCACTGCACCGGGGGTAGGTATAGCCTAATAGGGAGTGGATTGCATGCACACGGGGGTAGGTAATAGCCTAATAGGGAGTGGATTGCACTGCACACGGGGTATAATAGCCTAATAGGGAGTGGATTGCACTGCACAGGGGGTAGGTAATGCCTAATAGGAGTGGATTGCACTGCACACGGGGGTAGGTAATAGCCAATAGGAGGATTGCACTGCACACGGGTAGGTACTGCTAATAGGAGTGGATGCACTGCACACGGGGTATGGTAATAGCCTAATAGGGATGGATTGCCTGCACACGGGGTGAATAATGAGCCTAATAGGGAGTGGATTCACTGCACAGGGGGTAGAATAAAGCTAATAGGGAGTGATTGCACTGCACATGGGGGTAGATAATCC
This sequence comes from Hymenochirus boettgeri, assembly GCA_019447015.1. Taxonomy (NCBI): domain Eukaryota; kingdom Metazoa; phylum Chordata; class Amphibia; order Anura; family Pipidae; genus Hymenochirus; species Hymenochirus boettgeri. The sequence continues at coordinate 238,198,157 of CM033471.1, read as the reverse complement.
TAATAGGGAGTGGATTGTACTGTACACGGGGTAGGTAATACCTAATAGGGAGTGGATTGCCTGCACACGGGTAGGTATAGCCCTAATAGGGAGTTGGTTGCATGCACATGTGGGTAGGTAATAGCCTAATAGGGAGTGGATTGCATTGCACATGGGGTAGGTAATAGCCTAATAGGGGTGATTGCACTGCACAGGGGTAGGTAATACCTAATAGGGAGTGGATTGCACTGCACATGGGGTAGGATAGCCTAATGGGAGTGGATTGCACTGCACACGGGTAGTTAATAGCTAATGGACTATAGGCTTACCTACCCCATGTACAATGCATCTCCACTATCACAGCATATAGTGGCAGGATTTGTAATGAAAGGCACCATTGATAAACATTCAGATTAAATGATAATGCTTAAAGTAACTAAAGTGCTGTCTAACAGGACTGCCAGTGGTACGGGGAAGTCAAGTAGTACAGTTGTGTTTTTACAGTCAGGAGATTCCTTTCAATCCAGGTCTTTTATCAAACTTGGAGAATGACAGAGCCATTAGAGTCATGTAGATTTATACACAACATGGGCTATGGGATGGTTTGTGAATCCTTAAGAAGAAAAAACTAAATAATCTACTAAATTGCTGGAGGTTCATTCCAGGTCACGTATTGTATATTCATTCTCGTCACTCATCGTATATTCATTCATCCAGTCACGTATATTCTGAATATTCATCATCGTCACGGTATACGAATATTCATACCATCCAGGTATCACGGTATATCTGTAATATTCATCCATCCAGGTCACGGTATAATCTGTAATATTCATCCATCCAGGTCATTACGGTATATCGTATATATTCATCATCCAGGTCACGGTATATCTGTAAATTTCATCCATCCAGGTCACGGTATATCTGTAATATTCATCCGTCCAGGTCCGGTATATCTGTAATATTCACCGTCAGGTCACGGTATACTGTAATATTTCATCCGTCCGGTCCACGTGTATATCTGTAATATTCTATCCCGTCCAGTCACGGTAATATCTGTAATATTCATCCGTCCAGGTCACGGTATATCTGTAATATTCATTCGTCCAGGTCACGGTATATCTGTAATATTCATCCCATCCAGGTCATGGATATCTGTTGTATTCAATTAGATCAACTGGACTTGAAATGTAGTTCTTGAAGACTTTCGCTAGTCATTCCGACTGGCTTTCTCAATTCAGATGACTTGTCAAGAATCTGTGGCATTACGTACCCTGGAAAATCCCATTAGCATATCCAGCCAGGTGTTAAGGGTGTGATTAGATATGGCTAAGAAGGTGTTATAGGAACGCCCAGAGTAAGGTGTCTAAACAGCATTGTACATGGCAGACAGAGGTGTCGAACCCCCCCCACCTCTATTTAGGCTTGGTTTCTTTTTTATTTACCTGATAAATTGTTTTATAGACCTTCATGCTTCCTACTGTTTTAGTGAAGTGAAAAAAGTTTAGAAAGGAATAAGAGAGCTGGTAGAATAGTTTTAATATTATGTTTTTTTTGGGGGGGGGGTATAAGATTTTTTTTTTTTGAAAGTGAACAGTTATTTTGCGAAACACTTCATATGATATGGAAAACCCTACCTTGTTTTACAGCTTTGTTGGATGTCTCTGAGCCTAGAAGTCAAATAATTTCCTCAGCTGGAGTGGTGTGGAGGCAAACAAGTTGTCCCCCTCCCTCTCCCCCTAGTGTAAATCCCCTTTTGACATATAGTAGGTCTCCCTCCCCCAGCCCCAACCACCATAATAGATTTATCAGAAACTCCCCCGAACTCTTCTTACCTTCCCTCTCTCCTCCAGCGTTCTGAACTACCGGCACCCGCGTCCATGATTGGCTGCCTCTCAGCCAATCACAGACACGGCTGCTGGTCCGGCCCCCTGAGTGCAGTTTCATGCAAGCAGAGGGCCGGGCAGTGCGACGGAGGAGAGCGGGAAGGTAAGTAATGATTGGGGGAGTTTCTGGAGATGATGATAATGCGGTTCGGGCTGGGGGAGGGAGCCCTACAACATATGAAATTTTTTTTTTTTAAAGGGTAGACATGCCCTTTAAGAAACTACAACTTCCAGCATGCCTTGATTGCATTTTGCTACCAAAGCATGCACTGCACATGGGGTAGGTAATAACCTAATAGGTCTACTGGGCTATTACCTACCCCATGTGCAGTGCAATCCACTAACTAACAGGACAGGCATTGTGGTAGCATTTGGAAATGTGCACTCACTAGGGTAGAATGTGCACATTACCTGCCTGAGTGTACATTACCCAATACTGCCACACTGCCTGCCATGTTATAGTGAGTGGATTGCACTGCACATGGGGGTAGGTAATAGCCTAATAGGGAGTGGATTGCACTGCACATGGGGTAGATAATGGCCTAATAGGGAGTGGATTGCATTGCACATGGGGTAGGTAATAGCCTAATAGGGAGTGGATTGCATAATAGCCTAATAGGGAGTGGATTGCACTGCACATGGGGGTAGGTAATAGCCTAATAGGGAGTGGATTGCACTGCACATGGGGGTAGATAATAGCCTAATAGGGAGTGGATTGCACTGCACATGGGGGTAGGTAATAGTGCATAGTCCCCAGCCCCCTGCCCTGGTGTTTATTGCATAGTCCCCAGCCCCCTGCACTGGTGTTTATTGCATAGTCCCCAGCCCCCTGCCCTGGTGTTTATTGGCCATTTGGCCATCAATGCATCAGTCTGTAAAGAACCCTTATATAGGTTATAGTGACACACATCACTCAGCTGCACCCACCGCCCCTATCATACACTCACACACACTGGTGCACAGACAATCTGGCAGCTCCACTCACCGTGATGCGGGGAATGTTTTTCTTGCCCTGGTAAGACATGTCTGCGGGTCTCCCCTTGGGGTGCGAGGCCTGGGGGGGAAGACACTGGAAGATACGACTATGAAAGGGAGGAGGAGGAGAATGAAGAAGATGCGCTGCCCCCCAATCTTCCTCTGCCCAGGCTGCAATAAAGGACTTGCAGCAGGAGGCAACACGCACGCGCGGAGCCACTCCCTGTTCTCATCCGAGGCAACGGCTCCCAAAGTCTGCGATTGGTGGAGACAGAAGCCGCTATGCAAATGAGGCGTCTGCTTGGTGGGTGTGGCCATAACGGAAGATAGAACGACTGCAATGCAGTGAGGCTGAGCTACAGAAAGTGCGGGGCCCCGGTTGGCCCCTGGAATCCAGTGATCACGTTATGTGGTGTAGGTCCCAATACCTGTCTGTGTAGTGACCCAGACTGATCTCCCTCGGCCATACACCGTGTTGGCCCCAAGCTGTGTCCTCGATCAGGGTTGGTCCACATGGCCCTTTGTGTTACTGCTGCTGACCCAGGTTGGTTTCCTGTCAGTACAGTGAAGGATCTAACCCTGATTGGTTCCTTCCTTGGTAAAGTGTCTAGTAATGATCCATTCATCCATCTGCCCCTAGTTCCCAGCTATCCTGGCCTAGTTGTAGTCTTGGCACTGGGGCTCCAGCCTGGCATGTAGCAGTGGATGGTTACCAGACCAGGTGTGAATAATCAATATCCCAACTACTGCACTTTCCATGTGATCATTGCAGCTGTGCTAATTTCATTGACATGTCATTACCTGTCCTCCAATCACCTGATGGCCCTGATTGTGTCTGATTGGCGGTGTATATTTGTGTGTCATGGTTGCCAGATCAGTAAATAAGAAAGGGACACATTCAGCTTGGCTGATTTTCAATGAGGCTGAGGCTCCACTACAACGCACTAAATCACACCCTCAATCATGTGCGTTAACCCATGCGATTGTGTGCGCGATTCTTGTGCGCTTTTTGTTTGCACGTGTGATTTTGCAATTTTCCGTTATGGGAACGGAATGCGCTACCAAATTCGTTACCAAAACATTCGTTACCATACAAACGGAAACGTATGCGCAATCTCATGCGCATCAGAAATCGCAGGGATTTTTGCGTTCCCATGATTTCCATTATAAACAAATCGCATGCGCAATCACTAGCGCAAAACCCGTGCGCAAACTGGCCAAGCCCTGAAGGTTTGATTGCAACTACTTTGCTTGCAAAACAGTGCAGCTCTGTTAATTACATTAATGAAGCGTGTCCCTATCAGATAATTTGGAAACCCAGGTATGTGTGGTTGTGTATGATTAGGGTTGTATGTGTAATTGTGAGGTGTCTGAGGGTGGTTATTTGTGTTTTCAGGTTGGGTGATTAGTGGTGGGTTAGTGGTGTGGTTAGTGGTGGGCCTGTGTGTGCAGGTGCATATGTAGAGAGCTATAAAGGGTACAGAACACAATATAGGTAATAGGTGAACTTTTAATAATATTTTTGACCTATTTTGCTTATTTATTTCTTCTACAAGGAGCTTGTTTTATTTCTCTGTTTCCTGTGAAGTTATCCAGTTATATCTTACAGTTTTGGACTAAAGCTGCCCATGCACATGTATAGTATTTCTTATCTGAGTTTTAATTAACATTATGGCTGTAACGCAGGCTATAAAGTAATTGTGTTGGGTGGCTGTCCTGCCCAGAGCTTTGCTGGAACATCGGAAGGTAAGAGCTAAAGTATGAGCACCTTTATGGTTGCTGCAATAGTTTAATTGTTGCCATTCAGCGTGTATTTAATGCAATGGCACTTGGCACGGCAGCATTTACATTTCATATGCGAAGGTGGACCCTTAAAGGGCATCTATACCGAAAAATAGGTTATTTTAAACCCAACATAACTGGAAACTATAATTCTTCCCGACCACCATTGTATATTTTTCTTGTTGATCTGCCCCCTATTTCTTTAGATATCCAGCCTAAAACTACTTATATTTCAGCTGTCAATTAAGTAACTTGCTCTCAAAAACTATTCTTCTGTGAGTAGTTTTACTGTAGCTGGAATGATGACAGAGTTTTGACAGTTGGTTTTTGGGGAAAAAAGTCAGGTCTGGTGGAAGTGGGAGTGGTTAAAAGAGGGAGGGGGACACTGCCCCTAAACAAAATGTGTGCTGGATTGAAGGCATGCAGCCACACACGCTAATCAGAATAAGTGCTACTTAGATGTATTCAATTACAGATTAAGATGAGGCAGTCATTTTTCAGTATAGTGTCCCTTTAATAGTACTTAGGTCATAAGGTTCCAACTAACCTTCAGCATACCCCTTTAAATAGGTACACTATTGAGTAATGCATTGCACAGAGCTATGCCAAAATCAGGTTAAAGGGCATGTCCACCCCCAAAACTATAATCCCCCCCACTACTGGCCCTATCATGATCAGGATAGCAGGTCCATATAGGACACTGCCTGCTACCTGGCCTCCGGGAGAAGTTTGGCATGCGTACTGCAGCCCTTCTCCCCCTCCCTCCCTTTACTTACCTCCCCTTTTTCCTCCGCCGCAATGAACTCCCGGCAGCCGCGTCCGTGATTGGCTGCCGCTCAGCCAATCACAGACTCGACTGCCGGTCCCGCCCCTCTGCTTGCATTTTCTCGCAAGCAGAGGGCCTGGCAGCGCGGCGGAGGAAAGGGGGGAGGTAAGTAAAGTTTGGGGCATTTTCTAATAAAATAAATAGAGCGGTTGGGGCATGACATATAAAAAAATAATTTCAAGGGTGGACATACCCTTTAACTTCATTATCCACACTTCAATGTGTGTATGTATGTTCCAGAAAAATGTCTGACTGGCTGGGATACATACATTTCAGGACCCGAGAAAAAAAACATAGGCTACTTTAAAATTTTTACAAACCACCCCTTAAACCTTTTTTTTTGACTGCTTTTAAGTTAATTGGAAATGAGATCTAACCTGTGTGCTGGTGGTGAATCGATTGATCTAAGTTTATTGGGGGTTAACCACAGTATGTTTGAACTGGTTGCTGGTCAGGTTTGGTTAGAATGGTGGTTGTTGGGACAGCTAGCGGTTGCAGGTTGGATCAGGTATCAGGTGTGTTTATGAAAGCCACCAGCAAAGTGGTATACGGGTTTGCGGGTGTGTTTAATATCGGGTGAGGGTAACAGTTTTACGGTTGTAGGTCAGGTCCAGCTCGAAAATATTAGGACTCTGACCTTTGTTCTGCCATATGTTGGTGAAGAACAATCGAGTGATCGCCCTGCTGAGAAACGACAGCCCAACAAGGTTTTGATTGGGAAAAACTGGCAACGCCGGGTATTCTGCTAGTATTAACTAAAGGTAAAGGGAAGGATGATTAAAGGGGAACAAAAAATAATACACCACCCCTTCTTAGGAAATCACCTTAGATAAGAGAGGGTAGTTTTGAATTTTAGGTAAACCAAGGGCAAGGCCCTTTTCTCATACATTACCTATTGGTAGCACAGTGTATGCAGGCATGGTTAGAACACAGGCATAATGAGCCATGGTCAAGGTGCCACAAGGACCCGGATACAACACCCTCACTGACAACCCTTTTTGTTTCAACTCGCATTCCAAAGGAGAAGGGGGCGCGAGCAGTGATTTTTCAGTATGTAAATCAGTTGATAGTTTCGGCAGCAATAGTGCCGGTGCCTCTTCTGCAAAGAAGAAGAGGATTTTACTCAAAACGGTTTCTAGTCCAGAAGGTTTCAGGAGCTCTGGGACCAGAACTAGATATGAAAAATCTAAACCAATTTCTGTCAAAATTCATGATGAGATCTTTATGCTCCATAATAAAGGTAGTAAACAGGGATGTTTATCTCACCAGTATAGATTTAAAAGACGCTTACTTTCACATACCAATGCATCCGGAGTCAAGACGTTTTCTGTGGTTCCAAGTGGACAAGAATATTCATGGTGGTAGTGGTGACAGTGGTGGCCCTACACAGAATGCAAGGGATTGCTTTATACCACTTCCTAGATGACTTGGTAGTGACACAGTCAGAGCAGATGGGCCGCCTTCACACCAAAAGAGTAATTTAAGCTCAAGAAGAGCACGGATGGATAATAAATTGGAAAAAGAGCAATCTGACTGTGGCAGTCATTGATATATTTAGGGGTAAACTTTCAAACAAAGGAAAATTTGGTGTCCCTACAAAAAAAATCCACAATTTAATAAAGCAGCAAAATTCCTTGGTGGCATTCTTGCTAAAAGTATTGGGGCTGGTGGAAGCAAGTCTTCCCGGTTCAATTGGCAAGATGGCATATGAGACCACTGCAGTTGTTCCTGTTGACATGTGTCAGGGAGCCACACCGTCAGATGACGAAGAAGATTCTGACGCAAGTTGTAAGATCCAGCCTAGGATGGCGGCTGAGAGGCAAAAACGTAAAAAAAAGGTTACCCCCTTGACTCTTCAGAGTAGATGCATAACTACAGATGCTTTGGAAACCGGTTGGGAGGCGTTCAGGCAGGGGAAGTCTGCACAAGGCAGATGGAGGGCGGAAGGCACCCTATCAAATATCCTTGAGATCAGCGTGATAAAATGCGCTTTTAAATACTTTCAAGAGGATCTAAGAGGCCATGGTGTCATAATAAGATGCAACAATAGGACAGCAGTTGCTTACACCACAAGATGTCACACAAGAAGTCAGTCTCTGCTAAAGGAAGTGGAGCCAATTTTTGTGTGCTCAAAGATATCTAAGGTCTCTAACAGCAGTAACAGCCGCAACCCAATAAATTCCGGGTGTATGGAGCCTAAGCGAAGAGATATTCCATACGTTATGTCAGAGATGGGGCCAGCCACTTGTGGATTTGATGGTAACCAAATAAAACACCAAATGCCAGCACTTCTTTGCCCAAGTATATTGTCCGGAAGCCCTGACAACGGACGCGCTCCAGCAACTCTGGAATCAGGTGCTCAACTACATCTTTCCCCCCTTTCCACTAGTGTGAAGATCCTTAATCAAGATCCATCAGGAGGGAGCTGAAGTAATAGCAGTAATTCCAGTGTGACCCCGATGGCCTTGGTATCCACTCTTTGTATCTCTAGCAGTAGAGGATTCTTAGCAATTCCGTACACACCAGCGTGTCTGAAAAAGGGGTCCCATTCATTGTCAAGACTTTGATCATCTGTCTCTGATGGCTTGCTGGTTAAGAGGGAGAATCTAAAGGAGTTTAGGCTCAATAATGACATAGTAGAATTCTTACTATGATCTAGGAAGTCTACCTCGCAAAAGTACCACAGAATATGGCAGAAAAGCTAAAGTCTCAAGTTTCGGCAATCAGAGCCTTAAAGGAAGATATCTGTTGTATGAGCGATGAATTAAAAGGTTCTTCCAGACCATGATAAGAAAAAGACGCAGGAAATTCAATTGTCTCCTGGCGTGGGATCTACCGTTGATCTACCATCAAGTTGGTCTTTCTTGTAGCCGTTACATCTGCGTGTTGAGTGGGAGAATAGGTAGCTCCCTCGGCCAAACCCCCAGATACAGTGATTTTAGAGAATAGAGTAAGGCTAAGACCCTCTTTATTTCTTGCCCAAGGTCATAACTAACTCTCATATGGACATGGAGATATCATTGCCAGCATTCTTCCCAGACCCAAGATCAGAGAAACAATCAAACTTGCATGGTTTAGATTTGGTCAGGGCAATTTCAATCTATCTTGCTTGCACAAGGGAATATAATCCTTAATATAATCCTTAATAGTTTGGAAGAATTGTAGACCACAGTTACCTTTAAGTCACATTCCCTGAGTCCGGGGCTTTGTCAATTTGTCAATCAGATGATGCAGAGCAGGTGTTCCCATTGGTCAAGTCCCAGACTGTGGCAGTGGGTCCTCACTCTGGTTACTATTGATAGGCAGTGATTACATGATCAGGGCTATTTAATAAAAGTTCTTATTATTTAAAATGGTGCTAATTTTGCCCCAACCAATCAGATGTTAGCTTCAAAATTAGCACCATTTTTAACGATAAGAACTTTTGTTGAACATCCCTGTATAATTCTATAAAATTTAGTAGGGGCTTACAAAGTAAAAGCACTTGCAGCATGGCTAAAGCCTCATACACACGTCCGATGTGATGGATGACCAAAGAGTGACCCTCTTCATGTATATAGATGACAAGTGTAAATAATCTCTACATTATAGGTTAACAGATAAGTCACAAGGTATAGAGCAAATAGAGCATACTAGTACCGGTCCGGTCGTATAGTAGAGATAAGGAGAGAGGGTCCAGTACGGGTATAACCCCCACGAACGCGTTTCGCTCCTAGAGCAAGTGCAACGGAGCTTCCTCTGCGTATCTTTTCCGAGCTACCAGCCGGTTTAAAAGAATTCACTAGGTCCCTCCCCCCGTCGCGTCAGTCCTATCAGAAATGTGTCACATGACTGCACAAAGTTGCACGCATGTGACGTAAATCTCGCGAGCGTAGGTTCGTTGTGACCTAGTTGTCATGGTAACGTCCGTCAGAGTCAGAATAACTAAGCATAGCAGTACACAGTATAAACAGTATGAATTTGGACAAAAATGGCTTTAGTGCACTAAGGTAAGTATATCAATATTATATTCCAAAGCACATCTACTAATACATCTTGAATAAAAAGTAAATCCGGATTGCCGAGGGCCCTCGGCTTGTCTTTTCTTATGTTGAGTTTGATGACCAAAGAGAAAGCAGTCATCTAAAGGTGTTGGATTCCGGAATCCCTTGGAATATCCCAGTTGATATATAAATTGATGGATAAGTAAGTATCACATTCCTTGGTTATTTAGTATCGAATATAGGGTAATATCTTAGTTGATGTCAGTTTCTGCAATATACGTTAATGCCAAAGTAATTAAGGTAAGTCACCTCCATAATAACTTGTCGGCAATCCTAAGGGAGCCAAAAGAAAACTTGGAAGATGGTATATAATTAGGCTGAAGTCCGATGGTTACATAAGATGCGCCCAGGTATATTCATGCGGGATTTATCTTGACGTTACTGTAGCTGATTCTATAATTCCGTATCTTAGAAGAGGCATCATTTCAAAGCACCAGGTGGAGTAATCTTGTCGGGTGTTAGATCACATATGGTCGTCTGTCACTGAGTTGTAGTTCCGATCTTACTATCCCCCAGATTATGATCTAAACAATGGTCGTCTGTCACTGAGTTGTAGTTCCGATCTTACTATCCCCCAGACATCTGTTAAGACCATAATCTGGGGGATAGTAAGATCGGAACTACAACTCTAAACAGACATTTGGGTGATAGTAAGATCGGAGATTTACGTCACATGCGTGCAGCTTTGTGCAGTCATGTGACACATTTCTGATAGGACTGACGCGACAGGGGGAGGGACCTAGCAAATTCTTTTAAACCGGCGCGTAGCTCGGAAAAGATACGCAGAGGAAGCTCCGTTGCACTTGCTCTAGGAGCGAAACGCGTTCGTGGGGGTTATACCCGTACTGGACCCTCTCTCCTTATCTCTACTATACGACCAGACCGGTACTACTATGCTCTATTTGCTCTATACCTTGTGACTTATCTGTTAACCTATAATGTAGAGATTATTTACACTTGTCATCTATATACATGAGGAGGGTCACTCTTTGTTTTTAAATGTTTTTAGTATGTCCCAGTGTTGGAATAATCTATATAATAAAGGACGGTTTTACTATTTTTTCACTACAAGACAGTGTTGCGGTCTACTTTTTCTCTTTCAAAATTGTTACAGTATCTTTATACAGATCTGCACCTGCACTATATTATATAGTAGTTTACTTGAGTCAGTGCCCTGATCTACTTTTTTCCTTTCCGATGTGATGGATGAGGCATGAAGGCCGAGCATAAGATACACTCATGACAAATGTCCCTTTTGACCTATAGTGGTGTGTGTATACATTCGCTCGGGCGTTGTTTGTTGATGTGACACGGCAGCCAAATTATCAGCCAAAACAACCATAAGATGTGCCTGTGCTTGGGCTTCGTACAATGGACGTGTGTACAAGGCTTAAGTGGACATTTTAATTACATTTATTGTGTCCTACAATCATGTCTGTTGTACAAACTATTGACAAGCAGGGTAGGACGGCCTTTCCAGGCTGCCAAATTATTGCCACGCGGGAATTTTAAACAAAAATATTCTGTAGTAAAAAATAAACCAGGTGGTGGCCTTTTGCCTCGCAGCTGCTAATTTGGTTACCCAACCTATCAGGGTAGAGGGTCGAAGACTGCTGATGTCACCACCATATCTCCATTGGCCATGTTCTATCTATGTGTCATGTATTTATATCACTGAGTTTGGCACATTTATATTCTAACAATGTTTTTATGTATGTATAATTTTATTTATAAAGTGCCACTTGGGTACGCAGCGCTGTACATGAAAAAATGCAGTATACAAACAAGGGGATAAGTACAAGCCATTATACAGATAGATAAAAATTAAATACAATTGCATACATCAATTAAGGAAGCATATATATATAAATTATATATAAATTGATATAAGTGCAACAAGCCTTGACACATTAGGAATGAGATCCCTGCCCCAAAGAGCTTACAATCTAAATGGGAGGGACAATATACAGATACAAGTGGGGGGGATCGGTACAAAGTGCTTAAAGGGGCTAACAATCATTTGTTCTGCTGATGCTCAAAAAGGTAGGATAACAGTCTAGATTTGAAAGTATTAATGGATGTCACCAGGCGAAGCTAGAGAGGGAGAGAGTTCCAAAGGTAGGGATCAGCAAGAGAGAATGGTTTAAGGTGGGAGGCAGCACTGTTAGTTGGGGGTCTGTGGAGAAGATTTCCGTGAGAGGGACATAAGGGACCAAGAGAGAAGATAAGTAGGGAGGTGCAGTAGAGCGAAGGAATTTAAAGGTTAAAAGCAGGGTATTGAATATGATTCTTTGTTTAATGGGAAGCCACCCTATGGACTGAAGTATCGGAGTTGCGGGTTCTCTTTTGGAGGAGAGTGAGATGGAAGGAAAGAGAGGAGTCAAAGATTAGTCCAAGGCAGCGTGCAGATTCAACTGGGTTAATGACCATATTGTCAATGGAGATGGATAAGGGAGGACTAGGTCCCAGTTTAGGGGGAAATGATTAATTCCGTTTTGGATAGATTGAGTTTAAGGCGGTGGTGCGCCACCCAGGAAGAGATAGAGGGCAGACATTTAGAGATTTGGGATTGAACTTCAGGGGTTAGTGTGGGGTGGACAAGTAAATTTGGGTATCATCAGCATATAAGTGATACTTAAAACCAAAAGAACTGATTATTTCTCCCAGAGAGATAGTGTAGAGGGAAAACAGCAAGGGTCCTAAAACCGAGCCCTGAGGGATCCCCACACTAAATGGAACAAGAGAGGAAGTCCTATTAGCAAAAGAGACAGAAAAAGATCTGTTAATAGAGATAAGAAGACAACCACGCCGCAGTTTGATTTCGGATGCCCAGAGAATATACAATCTGCATAAGATGAGAGTGCACAGTATCAAAGGCAGTCGATAGGTCAAGGAGAATGAGGACCGAGAATTATCCTTTGGCTTTGGCAGCTTGTAGGTCATTTGAGACTTTGCAGAGGGCCGTTTAAGTTGAATGACCCGGTCGGAATCCTGAATGTAACGGTTCCAATAAGTTATTAGCATGGAGGTATTTAGTAACTAGCAAAATACCCGCGCTTCGCAGCGGAGATGTATTCAAATAACCTTTTTAGTAAGAAAGCAATAATGTATCAAGATTGCTGTAATCACTCGGCACTTGATATATTAAAGAAAGACAATTCAATAAGCTTTACGATAATGCAACACTCATTAACTTTAATTTAATATTATATTTTTTATTCAACTACGAAATTTTGGTGAAAATAACCCCCACCAGCCCTCCCCGTCCGTCCCCAATACCCCCCACTATTCCTCTCTGTCCACCCTCCAAACCCTTCCCCTTACACCTCAGCCAGTCCCCGCACACACCCTGAATTAGTAATGCCTGTAGAGACAAGACGTTCAAGGAGTTTTGATGCAAATGGTAAAAGGGAGACAGGGCGGTAGTTTGAGAGACAGGTAGGGTCCAGAGAGGGTTTTTTAAAAAGAGGTTTGACACATGCATGTTTAAAGGCAGCAGGAAAAATCCCATAGGTCAGGAAGGAGGGCATGGGATCAAGGGTACAGATTGTAAGCGGCGAGGACAACAAGAGGTCGAAGACTTCAGAATGGGTGATGGGTGAAAGATTCCAGAACTGCAGGTGGTGAGGCAGGCAAAAGAAGGCGAGAGTTGTCCTGGGGTGAGGGGATTAGAGTACGGATATCATCTATTTTATTTCTAAAGTAGTCTGCAAAATCCTGAGGAGCGTTAATGGAATGAAGAGTGTCCGTAGAGGAGGGCTGCAAGAGAGTGTTAAATAGTGAAAATAGATGACGTGGGTTACTTTTGTTATTGTTTAGTTGTTTAGCTGCCGAAAGAGCTGAATTAAGACACAACATGAGCTTGAAATGGTTAAAGTTCGCATGACTGTGTGACTTTTTCCACAGCCGCTCAGCTGCACAAGTACAGCGGTGTAGGAACTTGGTGTCTGAATTGAGCCAAGGACAGGGATTAGCGGGGCGACGTTTGTGAGTTTGTAGGGGGGGCAAAGGAGTCAATAGTAGTGGATAAGATAGACTTATACGAATGTATTAGGGAATCTCAGACATGAGAGCAGCGAGGCTAGAACCGAGAGAGGAGGATAGAGCTGGATGGTCTATTGTATGGGTGTTGCGAACAAGGACAGTAGATGGAGTGTCAGAGGAGAGGGGAGAGTAGGTGGTAGAGAAAGTAATTAGATTGTGATCAGAGAGTGGGAAGGAGTTACTAGAAAACTGAGAGACAGAAAGATTTTATCTGATCAGGTTATTGGCTTCCTACTGATTTACTTTTAATGTTATAGATGGACTCCTTGGATTTTATTATTAAAGGGGAAGTTCAGTGCAAATACATATACTTTTAAGAAAAAAGAACAGTATTTTTTCATCCCAATGACCTTAAAGGGACTGTCCACCCCTCTTTTGAAAAATGAATATGTGGTAGATACGCCCCCAAAACCTAGACATCGTTTAAGTCTCAACCTTTAATTCGGCTCCCACACAGAGATAGTATACTTACATCCTCCTCCTTGCTCCACCGCCGCGGCTCTGCACTTCCGGGTAAGGCAGTCAGTGTCGGCCGTGACTGTGACGTCACGGCCAATCACTGACTGCCATTCCCGGACCAGTCTCCACTGCGGCTGCTCGGGAACAGAAAAAGAACAGAGCGGCCACAGTGGAGACTGGGAGAAGAACCCGGAAGCGGCGGTGGAGCGAGGAGGATGTAAGTATAATATCTCAGTGTGGGAGCCGAATTAAAGGTTGAGAATTAAACGATGTCTAGGTTTTGGGGGCTTATCTACCACATATTCATTTTTCAAAAGAGGGGTGGACAGTCCCTTTAATCTGCCCATTCAGCATTTTGTCTGTGTATAAATGCAACTGAAATACTGACTTCCTGTTTGCAGGACCCCTAGTAGAGACCGTTATGGTCTTGCCCTTGACCCAGTGCCTGGGTTGATTCAGTTGCTCAGTAGAGATCTGAGCATGTTTGACCCATCCAACAGCCAATCAGTAGAAATTACTGTTGGGAAAGTTCCAAGGATGTGGTGCATCCTGGGAAGGAGAAGGACCATAAAATGTCGGCTCACTAATGTCAACAGCAGGGAACAGCAAGGGGTATGAAATCAATATGTTGAATCGATATGGAGAATATTTAGAATAACTAAGAAGGCATTACACAAACTAACAATTTAACAGATATTGATAATTTCCACTGAACTGTCCCTTTAATACACATTTTCACTTGCCACCTATTGCAAACTGATAGACACTGGCTTCTCTTCTTTTTTTTTTTTTTTGCTAGAAAAAAGTCAACCAGTAGAACGTGGATAGCATTGCCAATGGGGAGCAAACAAAAGAGTGTATTTGGGCTCAATAAGGTTCCAAATCATGAAGCTGCTTAAGCATTCAAAAGAGCAAGTGCTAAATTACCCTGTCCACCGCTAAATATTCCATCTAAACAGTTTATTCATATCAATGTGGAAAGAGAATTACTTCCCTTTACTGATAGCTATTCCTAATAAGAATTTAGTTATTTAATAATCCTAAAAACTAAAAGAAAGTAGTCAATATGCACGGACACTGGACCCACCTGCTCACGCTGGCCATGTGACATTTTCTAGCTAATGCCCACAGGTGGTCCGGGAAGCCCGCCGGGGAGGTGTGCACTGCAGGTGGTGTGTGCAAGCGAGGGGCGTGCCGAGGGGCCGATTCTGTATAGAAACAGGGTTTTGCTGGTAGTTTACTAAGCTGTTTGTAGCTTTAAGAGATGTTTTAGGTTGGAATAAACCTGCTGGAAATGTAAGTTCTGTGTGCATAATACATATTTTACATTTTTATTAAATATATATAGATATTCAGTCCCAGAATGAATGAAACGCGTTGGTGTGATTAGTGTTGTGTTTGAAGAAATATTAGACTTAAAAAAAAAACAAAGTTGCAGCCTGATGTATGATCCCTTGCTGGTATAAGAAGCCAGAGCAAGATTGCAGACCACACAGCTATATATTTCATATTTTTATATTTTTCTCAGATTGGGTGCCCAGGACTTCCTTCATTTTCAAGTGCTTTGCCCCCATCCCCTTCCTTCCCACTTCTTTAACTATTATAACATAGTTATTAATAACCCACATAGAACCAAGTTAACCAATGAAACCTCCATTTCATTGACAGCCAGAAGGTGTGTAGGACGGGTGACACATGTTCTACCTGCAATGTATGCCTGTTTCTCTTTATTCTGATACCAGTACTGTATACCTAATGCTCGTTTCTTATTCAATCAATAACTTGTATGTTACCCTCATGGCTCGTCATACCTGCATCACAATGTGAATCGTATCTATTGCGCTCGTTTACTGATGGTCAGTATGAGGACTGTGCATGAGTGTTTTGAGATGGTTTAAAGATGTATCCCATGTTGCCATGGGTACAGCATAGTCTATTAAAGGGGAACTGTGGTCTCTTAACAAGTTGAGTTTAAATGAAAGGCCAGTGTCCTACCTTTAAAACGAGCCATCAACCACCTCTCTACGCGCTCCACAGCCCAAGATATACAGAAATGACTGACCAGAAAGTTAATGGGTTGGAGGCTGACATGTAACATTCCTAAGGCTTCTCCTGCACAGTGCCGCCGGCGAGCACAGCCTTAGACTCCCTCAGTGTGTGAGGGAGACAGGAAGTCCCTCTCTGCTGTGTGAAGGACCTGCAGCTGCAGAGAAGGTAAGGGAATCTACAGCCCTTCTCTCTCACTCTGCCTGAAAAGGCTGTTTCCACAGAGTTTTCGGGGGGTTGAGGGGGTCAGAGTGGCCCCCGTGAGTGGGTGGGGCTAAGGCACCCGCGAGTGGGCGGGGCTTAGGCACCCACGAGTGGGCGGGGTCACATGGGGCTGTAAGGGAATGGGCTAAGGGGGGCCTGCAACTGGAGGGACCATGGGGTCCATGAGTGGGAGGGACCAGGGGGGCTGCAAAGGGGAGAAGACACAGGTCAGATTGACTGACAGGTTTCAGAGCAGGAAGTGCAGGGGACCTGGTGATGCTGCTGCCACATCACACACAAAAATGAAGATATCTTCAAAACTATGTAAAATAAACAATGGAAATAAATTGCAAAAACTCTCAGGAGAGCAATTCCTATCAATTTACCTAAAGTAATTTTTGGACCACAGTTCCTCTTTAAAGTAACAAAAGGATTTGTCCATTTAAGATGACCAAATATGGCTGTCAATTCACAAAAAGCAAAAATACTGCATGTCCAACAATGCTCTTTCATAGTAGTTAACGCTGCTTAAATCCCTAAATCTTGTGCTGCAAATACTTTAATCCATAGCCCCTGGTTTTGTCAAACTAGTTAAATACAGAAAAGCCACAATTATCTTGTAAATTATATCCTTATAATAGGTGCTTTTCCATGTCATCAGTTTAAAACTGGTTCTTAGCTATGTCATTTGCAAGATAAGGGTATTAAATGCAGACATATGTTTTGTTATGGGAATGGGATCCATTGGTGACATCCTATTAAACTTGTACTTCCAATAGGATGTGCATTATTCACTAGATACAAGGTTCTTTTAAAAGGCCCCTGTTTATAATAAGCAATTATTTTTTGTTTTATCACCTTAGTTTTATTATTATTTTCCCTTTATTTCAGGGGCTGTGTTATGCATGAAAAATAGAAAGAGTGAGATATGAATTAGGATTCATGGGAGATCAAAAAATGTAGATAGGCCAGTTATAGAAGCACATGCAATGGCACATCTTCATGGATACTAAATTCAATATAGGGTAGTGATGTCAAACCTTGGGATTCCAGATGTTTTGGAAACTACAACTACTAGCATTCCTTGTTAGAATTATGCAACCAAGGCATGCTGGGGGTTGTAGTTTTCAAACATCACTGGTATAGGGGAAGAGAGAAGTCTTGGCAGGCTACGAAGAGACAGTCAGTGATATTTACGAGGCATAAGAAATGAATTTTTTATTCCTGCCCACTAACACTAATGAGATGTGACCATCAGAATCTATGAAAAGTCCAGAAAGTCTTTCCAGACCCATCATGACATGGGTGGGAAATAAATACAATTTCATGGAGATTACTAGTCCCTTATAGAGACAGGGACAATAAGCAGTTGCACTGGGGCCTCACTGTGTAGTTGCCTCTACCAACAGTTCTGCAGCCTTAATCCTCTCCCATAAACTGCCCATAGTGCAGACTCCATTTAATGCGCAAGGGCTGCAGACATAAGTGGGTCAGATGGAAACCCTGGTTCTCTTTTTTTCAGAATTTTCTCTCCATTCAAATGGAGGGGGTGGGGGGAGGCACATGTAAATGATATACACACATATACTATGGCCCACTTATCCATGCCATATTTCCTTTGCAGGATAAGTTCACCTGTATACTTGCCCAGATGCATTTAGTTATGTGAATAAGCCCACCCAATCTACTTTACCCAATGACTAATGCTGGTCTTATGGAGGCTGCAAGGGACTGAACACCTACAAATATGGAAACTTAAACCTGCAGGAACTTATGGTTGTTAATGTGAAAGAAGAAACAAGAGGTATGAGCAGAACTTCTAGCTATTATTTAATGATCAGAAAATCCTTTAAATAGGGAATGCTGTATGTACTCATCTGATTGTTTGCCTTTAATTGCCCTTCAAGTTATAACTGCATTAAACCTTACTGGCCTGTGCTGCCAGAATAATGAAAGGATAAACCGCTGTGCTTTTTATATAACAATTAAAATACATAGTTATTGCAGTGAACAGTAGGAAAGGGAATTTCAAGCTGGAGAAACGCACTGTATCCATTTTCAAAGATGTCACTTCACACAGTCCTGAATGTTCTCCCTATATAAAGTATAGGGACTGCCATACCCTACCATTCGTGGGTGACTCCCTATTGAGTATCTGCAAAGTGTGGGGGACGAAAACAACGCCGACAATCTACAGTTGTTCAGGACTGAGATTTTCTGTTGATCGTATCGGCTTCCTCTTTCTATAGTAGAGGGCTGTTATTAAATGAATTCATTATTAATTATTAAATTAACCTGTAGGTACTAGGGGTCAGCTCCCATAATCCACCTCTTTATGTTGCTGGAAGTCTGGGTGTATGCTGTACACATCTGAACATGCTCTCTAAGCACAAGTGTACAATTAAAATCACAATTGCAGTTTAATTTTGCTTGGCAGTTGCTCATTGGTTGTTAGAGCATTCATTCTCTTGAGCAGGTTTCAAAATGGCTGTAACCATGGTTCTGATCACTTGACCCGTAAACTGCTCATAAGCAATGAATAGTTTATTGATTGAAAGGTTAGGGGAAACGATTTTGATAACCATGATTGAATATTGCCGCATTTTAGTTCTGTATATTATCAATAAATGTTTCTATAAATTCATTTTTCAGGGAAAGTTTGTCCTTTTAAACAAAGAGAGGAGGTGATAACGGAAGTCCAGCGCCAGCAGAGAGAGGTAAGTATAAAGCCTGGTACACCTGTACATAAAGGTGTGTGCACCTGTAGAATCTTCATCCCGACTGACTGTTCGGCACTTGCGGTCGACTTGGAAGAACAAGTGGTCAGTCGTGTTTGAACGAAGAACCTCTCCAATTTTTCGGCCCGACCGACCAATACACTGAAATTTTGGTTGGAATTATTGGATGGATTGTACTCACCTTATGGAGCTTTAGGTAGTTGAAACACTGCAGCTGGCCCCCATCTAATAATCCTATCCGAAAACAAACCCTATTATTATTATTATTGTGGATTTATATAGTGCCAACATCTTTACAATTCCATGTATACATTCACATCAGGCCCTGCCCAAAGAGCTTACAATCTAAACATATTTATTTGACACATACAACCTATCAGTATGTCTTTATGATTGTGGGGGAAACCGGAGTGCCCGGAGGAAACCCATGCAAGCACGGGGAGAACATACAAACTCCTTGCAGATGTGTCCAAGGATGAAAATCGAACTTAGGACTTCAGTGCTGCAAGGCATCAGTGCTAACCACTGAGCCACTGTGCTGCCTATATATATATATAATCTCATAAACAAGAAAAAGTAGAGTATCTGATAATTAAAATATCCTTTATTAGCAAGTGATATTACAAAATTGTTTTATAAATATTTTTTAAACACATTTAAAACCCATCACCCCCTAGATGTTAAAACCAATCTAACCTATCAGCTCTAAATATATAAGAATAATCACATATAATCAAGTTAGTCACTAAACAGTCCGTGCACGGAACACGGAGGGTCACAATGTCTTACAAATGGGATAGCATGATAGCCACTGATGAGGGGGTGAGCGCTTCATACGCATTTTGCTCCTGTCTGGGAGCTTTTTCAATGGTGCTTCAGGAACTCTGGGGAAGTAAGTATAATGATCTCCGGGTTTGATAGTAGGGGGGAGGTACCTGTCTGGGAGCTTTTTCAATGGTGCTTCAGGAACTGTGGGGAAGTAAGTATAATGATCTCTGGGTTTGATAGTAGGGGGGAGGTACCATATATACTAGAGTATAAACCAAGAGATTTAACCTTTAAAATCATCCTGAACGTCTCCCCTCGGTTTATACTCGGGTCTGGGATGATCTGGAAGCTTTAAGAAAAAGATGGACAAAATCACATGGCCCTGGGAAAACAAAAGCTGTACCCTGTAACACACTGAATACTCTTAATTTCGGTGAGTTAGGCAATTGTTGTCCTGCTGTGTCTGGGACTTTCTATGGGGCTGTGTTTGGGACTTTCTATGGGGCTGTGTATTGAACTTTCTATGTTGCTGTGTATGGGACTTTCTATGGGGCTGTGTGTGGGACTTTCTATGGTGCTGTGTGTGGGACTTTCTATGGGCTGTGTATTGAACTTTCTATGGGGCTGTGTATGGGACTTTCTATGGTCTGTGTGTTGGACTTTCTATGGGGCTCTGTGTGGGACTTTCTATGGGGCTCTGTGTGGGACTTTCTATTGGGCTCTGTGTGGGACTTTCTATGGGCTGTGTATTGGACTTTCCATGGGGCTGTGTATGGGACTTTCTATTGGCTGTGTATTGGACTTTCTTTGGGGCTGTGTGTGGGACTTTCTATGGGCTGTGTATTGAACTTTCTATGGGGCTGTGTGTGGGACTTTCATATGGGACTTTCTATGGGGCTGTGTATGGGGTTTTTGTGGGGCTGTGTATGGGACTTTCGTATAGGACTTTCTATGGGGCTGTGTATGGGACTTTCTATGGGGCTGTGTATGGGACTTTCTATGGGGCTGTGTATTGGACTTTCGTATGGGACTTTCTATGGGGCTGTGTATGGGGCTTTCTATGGGGCTGTGTATGGGACTTTCTATGGGGCTGTGTATGGGGCTTTCTATGGGGCTGTGTATGGGACTTTCTATGGGGCTGTGTATGGGACTTTCTATGGGGCTGTGTATTGGACTTTCGTATGGGACTTTCTATGGGGCTGTGTATGGGATTTTTGTGGGGCTGTGTATGGGACTTTCGTATAGGACTTTCTATGGGGCTGTGTATGGGACTTTCTATGGGGCTGTGTATGGGACTTTCTATGGGGCTGTGTATTGGACTTTCGTATAGGACTTTCTATGGGGCTGTGTATGGGACTTTTTGTGGGGCTGTGTATGGGACTTTCTATGGGGCTGTGTATGGGACTTTCTATGGGGCTTTGTATGGGACTTTCTATGGGGCTGTGTATGGGACTTTCTATGGGGCTGTGTATGGGACTTTCTATGGGGCTGTGTATGAGGCTTTTTATGTCTGTGGGAGGTAGTCAACCCTCGGTTTATACTCGTCAAGCAGTTTTCCTGGTTTATCAGTTAAGAATAGGTACCTCGGTTTATATTCGGGTTAGTAAGTATAGATTTTAGTGCAGGTGGTGGACAACAAACTGTCAAATCCATGTATACCACTCATGGCCATGTTCTTGGTCAGATGAACATAATAAATTTGTATTTCTACTAATTTCCCATATTAAAACTATTTTTCTTATTTAATCCACAACATAGAAAACAAAACAACCGTATTTAACTATTCCAATCAAAACTTTTCCTTATCTAAAGATTATATAAACTACGTCATATGTTATTCTGTACATCTGTGTGTATTCAATGATTTTCTTTCATAATAAATCAAATTGCAATTCATTATAAGCATCTGTTTTAATGGACCAATGGCTGATAGCCAAATGGGTAAGGCAACCACAAGTCAGTGTGGATTGGCTGTTATTCAGGTAAGGCAACCACAAGGCAGTGTAGATATTTGCTTTTCCTGAACTGTTATTATATGTACCAAGAGGTTCACCCGTGCTATTAATCTACAGCAACCAATCAGACATTAGCTTTTTACTGGCCTTAATGCAATTGGCTATCATGTGATTGGTTGCTACAGATTGCATGGTCTGCATATCTTGGTACATAAGCCCATATTAGGCTGTTACTGCATCAGCCCTAAAGCTTCCTACACACGTGCGATCGCGGGAGCCGACCCACAATGCACGATGTGTATGCACATTTCGGGCAATAATCATGCTGTATATGGGCACTTTGTCAGCCGAACCGTTCGGTGATGATCGGGCCGGACGTGCAACGATCCCCGATTGAAAAGCCTTTTCGCCCAACAAAGTGCTGAAACACGGCACGATTATCATCTGAAGCGGGCATGCATAGATATCGTGCTTCGTAAGTCGCCCATCGCACGTGTGTATGAAGCTTCAGTGTAGGTTAATATTTTATTCCATTACTGAAACCACTTTAATCTATAGAGAAAAATAGGATTTTAAAACGGGCCCTGTCTCCACATGCATTTGGTTTAATTTAGTTGTTTTCCCTTCCCAGTTTGTTTTTAATTGTTCACAACCAAACATCTCTTCATTCTATTCAGAATTTTCCTTCTGTGACCCTCACTCACTTTGCTGCATTTAAAGTGATCCACACGTGAAATAAAAGTTTGCACACAAGTTTTGTCGCTGTAATCTATGCTAAACATGCTACAGTGTTTGCTATCTGGTTGCATTATCATCATAGCTGTAAGCTTTCTCTGTTAGGACGAATGTATGCTGCAAATAATATTATTGTCCCTTTTATCCTGTGCCAGAACTGTCCCACGGCGCTAGTTCTACCCACACGATCTCCTCCTCCCAGCCATAGTTCTCAGTTCTCTTTCATTGCACTGCTCAGTGATAATCATCTTTCCTTTGCATTTCCCACGTCTGGGTTTGTTACAATCTCTCCCTGTCCTGAGCCTCACCTGTTTAAATCTCTCATTCAAAAAAGTCTCCCTGGTCCTGGTAAATCCTCTGAACCTCTAAAAACCAACTTGGCCAAATACCCAACATCTCCAACATCTAAATGCACTTTCACTGTCACATAAAATTGTGTATGGATCCTCTCGCCTTTCAGGTAAAATGCTACCTAAAGATCTCCAATCCTAAAATTAATATGGTGCCTGGTAACTATGTATAAGGCACAATGTCGGCCTATAACAAAGACCCAGTGACACACTTAATGGGACAACTTACTAGAAACCACTAAACCCAGTAGTATGTCTATTTAGTGATCTGTCTCTCCTGTCAATCCTGCCCCATTTGTTATCTTCCAGGGTGAGCGTTTCGAAATGAGCAGTAAAAATATAAATTAGGAGAAATGAGTCTAAGTGGATCGGTAGTGTAATATTTCCTGACAGAAATAAATCCAGTATCACACTATGAAACCAGCTCTCACTCTCATGAGACTAAACCAAAACCACGAACATTCTTCTAACTAGACCCAGTCTTTTGATACATATCCAAGCCAATCAAATTCTACTAAACTACACACAATCTTTTGCCACAAATCCAAGCCAATCACATACTAGAAACCAATCACATTCTAGAATCTAGACCCAATCTTTTGCTACATATCAAAACCAATCATATTCTATTAAAGTAGCACTTTCATGGTATTAAAGTAAGTCAAACTGTCCAATACTAAAGTAAGCAAACTCATTTTACGGATGAAAGGGATATTGGAACATGAGATGACAATTCCAGTAACGACCAGGGTGTGTCCACTAAACAAAATGCTGTGCACTTTATTACATTGTGGATTTCAGGCCAAGCCCAGTTTGTGTGTATGGAAAGACATGAGTTCATCTACAGATATAAATTAGGGCCATTTTCATCAGGAAATGAGCAAATAATAGTAATCCTCTATCTAGTATTTAAAGATCCAAGTCTTTGTAGACTAATGGCTTGTTACCACTTTTTAATAAAGGATTAAGTTTAGTGATCCACACCCATCAGTCATACTATCTCATGTCAACTCTTCCAAATAGAAGTTGCCATGTAGATTTGCTTTGTCTAGTTATATTACATAATTTCCCTTTATTTTCAGTAAATGTTTATAAAAATATGTTATAACACCAATATTTATATCAAACACCAACTATAACAAAGTGTTGAACATTAAATGTTATACAGACAGTAGTAGGTCTGAAAACCAGGGTAAAGTAATAAATATCAGGAGAGGGATCTAGACCACAATTAACCTAACATGTTGCTGTACTGAGGAGCTTACACTCTATACGGATAGGGAATGTTCTATACAATTTAAACATAAAGCGCAGCATATTCTAAAAGACCCAGTAATAAGGATTGGGGAACTGGAAGGAAAGGTAGACACTGGTTGAACCTATAGGGAGGAGACACTGTGGACATACTTAATCAAACAAGATTAGTTTTAATACAAACAATAAACATGTAGTTATCATGGCGGTTTAATAGAATGGGAATAGATCATAGAATAGTACAAAAATAAAACTAATATGTGTGGGCTTTGCCTGTTGCTGATGTACAGCACTCCACATTGGAAGCTGCCAGCACAACTGCACTGTATCCAAGCTGCATTTACAGGGTGGGGTCCATGTAAGGAACAAATCAAAGTGAGAGGTGACAGTGAATAACTGAGATTCACGGTGTTCGCTTCTAGATCTTAGTAGTAGAGCCTCAGCACTGCATTAACAGCTCACCCAACCCCTGCTGATTGGATGTAACAAGCCCTCCAGGTAAAATAGACCTTGAGGTTGAAGGAAACAAGAACAGAGACACAAAGGGTTCTCTTATCAGTAACAAAGATATTATCTACAAACTTTAATTGCAAGGTGATTCCATTTTGCTGAAAGCTCAGCCCAGATTCTTGGCCCTCACCTTGACAACATCTCACACCCACCTCCTTGTGTCACCCACCTTATCATTGAGGTTTTGAAGGGCTTCCTTCCCATAGGCACACTTGATCTCCAGTTTCCTTCCCACATCTGTAGGGGTTATATCCTTTTGTTGTGCAATGACTTTACCAGACCCTCTCCCAGCTGGCAATGAGGCAAAATCTATAGTCTTGTTCTCAGAAGATCCTTCCACTGGGCAGAACATCCCACAGAATTTCTGCCTGGGCTTGGGACTCCCTGATCCCAGGTTCTTGAAAAAGGCTGGGACTTCTTCTCCATTATTCTGGCTGCCTGATTGTTTCTTGTCAGCCATCCCTTGTCCGGGGGATGGACCAGCTATTACAGACAAATAAAGATCAAATAAAATGGGGGAAAGGAATAAAGCTGCAGGGGAAGGACTGTGATGAGGTGGGAGGAGAAGGCACTGCAGGTTAAGGGCAGACAATAGAAGTGTGGTCTCCTCACACCATGCTGGGCACTACTGGTAGTGGAAACTGGACTTCAGCAAGAAGGTTCTGTACTGGGATCTACCTCCC
Source organism: Hymenochirus boettgeri (assembly GCA_019447015.1). Taxonomy (NCBI): domain Eukaryota; kingdom Metazoa; phylum Chordata; class Amphibia; order Anura; family Pipidae; genus Hymenochirus; species Hymenochirus boettgeri. Next base: position 238,172,920 of record CM033471.1, on the reverse strand, counting down.
AGCTGACAAGTGTGTAGCCTGCTCTTCAAGTTAGCAGAATTAGAGAGAAAGGGGAGGGGGAGGATGGTTCTGCAGCAGAAAAAAGAGATGGATCCGGAAATGATGTGAACAAGGTAATTGGCACTCAGATTGATAGGATTGGTATCCACAAGTTGCATGGGAAACACTGTAGAAGTCCTTCCTGCTATAGCTCAGCTGTGTGAGTATCCCAGGGGGGTCTTCAGGGGGATCCTGTCAATGGTGCATGGATGGTGCACATTCTCTTTACTGTGTGGGGTTCTCAGTCAATATGTTGCTATTATTAATGACATTAAGGTTCCTGTGTGTGTGTGATTGTTTTATTCAATCTCCCTTTACAGGGAATGCATTAAATATTAATGGGCATTGTGTAGACCAGCATGGCTTTGCAGGAGAGGTGCATGTTAACCCATTGCTGCAGAGCAGGGTCTGTATGCACGAGGAATAATCTGCACTACAGGGAGATAATGGGGCTGATTAGAAAGGGAATACATTGTGAGGAATCACTGAGCACTCACTGGTCAGTATCAGTCCATCTGCATAGAAAGTAGAAGAAACAGCCAGAGGAAAGGGGCTTGCCTTACCTTGCAAGGAGCTGTCCATTCAGCACCACCCAGATCATTGCCTGTCATAGTAGACAGATGGGGAGGGGGGACACTGGAGCCAAGGCCCAGTGAGCAGATGGAGAAAACACATGGCAGAATAGTAATGACTTGAAATCAGTGTCTGCAACTATAACTCCCGTCATCCTCAATAGCTTTGAAAGCAAGAGCATGGAAATCATTGGGAGTATTATGCATGTTTAAGCCTTCTGCTTAATAACTTTAACATTTTTGCTCTGCCGCTTCCAAGGCAGCGCACTTGGCTTCAAAGAAAGTAGATAATAGTAACCAATAAGAATCCGAATATTTTTGTAAATAAAAGGGATATTTTTATATACAGTAAATGACAAGTACTTATATTGTATAGAGGGATAGTAATAATATTGTATAGAGGGATAGTGATAATATTGTATTAGAGGGTAGTGATGTAATATTGTAAGAGGGATAGTTGATAATATTGTATAGAGGATAGTGATAAATTGTATAGAGGGATAGTGGATCATATTGAAATAGAGGGATAGTGATAATATTGTATAGAGGGATATGATTTGTATAAGATATATAAATTAAATCGATGTAGTGTACTATAGGTGTGATATACTTATGTAGAATATGTAAGAGGGCTTAGGGATATGTATGGGTCCGTGCAATAAGATGGATATCTAAATTTGAAGGGTAGTGAATCTGGATAGGGATATTATCAATAAGACGTGTAGTTATAATTATATGATGAGATTGATAATCATAATCGCGGATAGTATAATATTGTATAGAGGGATAGTAAAATTGTATGACGGGTAGTGCTAATCTTATATACTGACGGAGAGTAATAAGGGATACTGAAATTGGTATAGAGGGATATGATAATACTGTATAGAGGGATATGTGGGGGGGGGGAATAATATTTAAAATAGAGGGATAGTGATACTTTTGTATGAGAGGGATATGATACTATGTCTATGAGAAAATCGTGACTATTGTAGAGATTGATATATAGAGGGATAGTGATGAATATGTATAGTAGGTATGTAATATTGTATAGAGGGATAGTTGTATAACTAATGTATAAGGGATATGAGTGATAATATTAATAGAGGGATAGGTTAATATTGTTAGAGGGATAGTGATTAATATTGTATAGAGGGATAGTGACTAATATCTGTATAGGTAGGCTGATAGTGATAATATTGTATAGAGGGATAGTGATAATATTAAATAGAGGGATAGTCGATAATATTGTATAGAGGGATAGTGATAATACTGTATAGAGGGGATAGTGATAAATTAAATAGATGGATGTATATATAAATAGAGGGAGGGATAGTGATAAGATGTAAATAGAGGATAGTGATAATATTGTATAGAGGATAGTGATAATTGTATAGAGGGATAGTATAATATTGTATAGAGGGATTTATGTGATAATATTGTATAGAGGGATAGTGATAATATTAATAGAGGGATAGGATAATATGTATAGAGGGGATAGTGATAATACTGTATAGAGGGATAGTGATAATATTATAGAGGATAGGATAATTTATAGAGGGATACTGATAATATTGTATAGAGGGATAGTGATATACTGTATAGAGGGATAGTGATAATATGATAGGGATAGTGTAATATTGTATAGAGGGGATAGTGATAATATTGTTATAGACGAGGGGATAGTGAGAAATTGTATAGAGGGATGTGATAATATTGTATAGAGGGATAGTGATAATATTAAATAGATGGATAGTGATAACTATTTATAGCGGGGATCGTGTAATTGTATATAGAGGGATAGTGATAATATTGTATAGAGGATAGTGATAATATTGTTAGAGGATAGTGATAATATGTTTATAGAGGGATAGTGATAATATGTAATAGAGGGTAGTGATAATTTGTATAGAGGATAGTGATGATAAGATTGTATAGGGGATAGTGATAATATTATAGAGGGATAGTGATAATATGTATAGAGGGATAGTGATAATATTAAGTACTAGGGGATATGATATATTGTAAGTAGAGGGATAGTGGATAAGATTGATAGAGGGATAGTGATATAATATGTATAGGGGATATTGATAATAGTATAGAGGGGGATAGTGATAATATTAAATAGAGGGATAGTGATAATATTGTATAGAGGGATAGTGATAATATTGTATAGAGGGATAGTAAATTTGTATAGAGGGATAGTGATAATACTGTATAGAGGGATATGATAATATTAATAGAGGGATAGTGATAATATTGATAGAGGGATAGTGATAATAGTGTATATGAGGGATAGTGATAATATTGTATAGAGGGATAGTAATAATATGTATAGAGGGATAGTGATAAATACTGTATAGAGGATAGTGATAATATTAATAGAGGATAGTGATAATATTGTTATCGAGGGATGTGAAATATTGTATAAGAGGGATAGTGATAATATTAAATAGAGGGATAGTGATAATATTGTATAGAGGGATAGTGATAATATGTATAGAGGGATATGATAATATTGTATAGGATAGTGATAATATTGTATAGAGGATAGTGATAATATGTATAGAGGGATAGTGATAATATTGATAGAGGGATCGTGATAATATGGTATAGAGGGATAGTGAAATATTGTATAGAGGGATAGTGATAATATTGTATAGAGGGATAGTGGATAATATTGTATAGAGGGATAGTGTCGATAATATTAAATAGAGGGATAGTGATAATTGTATAGAGGGATAGTGATAATATTGTATAGAGGGTAGTGATAATATTGTATAGAGGGGATAGTGATAATACTGTATAAGAGGGATAGGTGATATACTGTATAGAGGGCTAGTGGTAATATTTGTATAGAGGGTCGTGTAATGTGATAGAGGGCTAGTGATAATATTAGTAGAGGGATTATAATAATATTGTATAGAGGGATAGGTGATAATTATGTTGTATAGAGGATAGTGATAATATTAAATAGAGGGATAGTATAATATTGTAATAGAGGGATAGTGATAATATTAAATAGAGGGATAGTGATAATATTGTATAGAGGATTAGTGATATACGTATAGAGGGATAGTGATAATATGTAATGAGGATAGTGATATTAAATAGAGGGGATATTAAATGTATAGAGGGATAGTGATAATATGTATAGAGGGATAGTGATAATATTTATAGAGGATAGTGATAATATTGATAGGAGGGATAGTGATAATATTGTATAGAGGGTAGTGATAATATTGTATAGAGGGATGTGAATAATATTGTATAGAGGGATAGTGATATATTATAGAGGATAGTGATAATATGTATAGAGGATCGTGATATAATGTATAGAGGGATATGTAATATTGTATAGAGGGATAGTATAATATTATTAGAGGGAGGGATATGTATAGATGATAATATTGTATAGAGGGATAGGGATAATATTGTTAGAGGGATAGTGATAATATTGTATAGAGGGATAGGATAATATTGTATAGAGGGATAGTGATAATATGTATAGAGGGTAGTGGATAATATTGTATAGGGGATAGTTAATAATATTGTTAGAGGGATAGTGATAATATGTATAGGGATTGTGATAATATTGTATAGAGGATAGTGATAATATGTATAGAGGGATAGTGTAATATTAATAGAGGGATAGTGATAAATATGTATAGAGGGATAGTAGTAATATTGTATAGTAGAGGGATAGTGATAATATGTATAGAGGGATAGTGAAATATTGTATAGAGGGATAGTGAAATATTGATAGAGGTATGATAATGATTGAGGTGATAGCGATAATATTGTATAGAGGGATAGGATAATATTAATAGAGGGATAGTGATAATATGTATAGAGGTAGTGAGATATGTATAGGAGGAATATATAATATTGTATAGAGGGATAGTGATAATACTGTATAGAGGGATGTGATAATATTGTATAGAGGGATAGTGATAATACTGTATAGAGGGATAGTGATAATACTGTATAGAGGGATAGTGATAATATGTATAGAGGGATAGTGATAATACTGTATAGAGGGCTAGTGGTAATATTGATAGGGGCTAGTGATAATATTGTATAGAGGGATAGTAATAATATTGTATAGAGGGATAGCGATAATATTAAATAGAGGGATAGTGATAATATTGTATAGAGGGATAGCGATAATATTGTATAGAGGGATAGGATAATATTGTATAGAGGGATAGGTATATAATAGGGGATAGTGAAATATTGTATAGAGGGATAGTGATAATATTGTATAGAGGATTAGTGATAATATTGTATAGAGGATAGTGATAATATACTGTATAGAGGGATAGTGATAATATTGTATAGAGGGATAGTGATAATACTGTATAGAGGATAGTGATAAATATGTTATAGAGGGATAGTGATAATATGTATAGAGGGATAGTGATAAATATGTATAGAGGGTAGTGTAATATTGTAAGAGGGCTAGTGATAATATGTATAGAGTGGATAGTATAATATTGTATAGAGGGTAGTGATAATATTATACAGGGATGTGATAAATGTATTGAGGGATAGTGATACTATGTATAGAGGGATAGTGATAATATTGTATAGAGGGGATAGTTGATAATATTAAATAGAGGGATAGTGGGGAATATTGTATGAGGGATTAGTGATAATAGTATAGAGGGATAGTGATTAAATTGTTAAGGGATAGTGATAATATGTATAGAGGGATAGTTGATAATATTGTATGAGGGATGTGATAATTATGTATAGAGGGATGTGAAATTTAATGAGGGATAGTGATAATATTAATAGGGATAAGATAAATGGTATAGAGGGGATAGTGATAATATTGTATAGAGGGGATAGTAATATATTGTATAGAGGGATAGTGATAATACTGTATAGAGGGATAGTGATAAATTTAATAGAGGGATAGTGATATATTAAATAGAGGGATAGTGATAATATTGTTATAGAGGGATAGTGATAATATTGTATAGAGGGATAGTAAAAATTGTATAGAGGGATAGTGATAATATGTATAGAGGGATAGTGATAATATAACTAGAGGGATAGTGATAATATTGTATAGAGGATGTGATAATATTGATAGAGGGATAGTATAAATAAATAGAGGATGATAGGGATTAATATTTATAGAGGGATAGTGATAATATTGTATAGAGGGATAGGATAATATTGTTATAGAGTGATAGTGATTAAATTGTATAGAGGGATAGGGATAATATATGATTATAGAGGGATAGTAGATAATATTGTTATTTAGAGGGATTGTGATAAATGGTATAGAGGGATAGTGATAATATTGTATAGAGGGATAGTGATATATTTGTATAGAGGGATAGTGATAACTATATGTGATAGAGGGATAGTGATAATATTAATAGAGGGATAGTGATAATATGTATAGAGGGATCGTGATAATATGTATAGAGGGATAGTGATAATATTAATAGAGGGATAGTGATATATGTATAGAGGGATAGTGATAATAGTATAGAGGTGCTAGTGGTAATATTGTATAGAGGGATAGTGGAATATGTATAGAGGGTAGTGATAATATTTAAATAGAGGGATAGTAATAATATTGTATAGAGGGATAGTGATAATACTGTATAGAGGGATAGTGATAATATTAAATAGAGGGATAGTTATAATATTGTATAGAGGGATAGTGATAATATTAAATAGAGGGATAGTGATAATATTGTATAGAGGGATAGTGATAATATGTATAGAGGGATAGTGCAATATTAAATAGACGGATAGTGATAATATTAAATAGAGGGATACTGATAATATTGTATAGAGGGATAGTGATAATACTGTATAGAGGGATGTGATAATATTAATAGAGGGATAGTGATAATATTGTATAGAGGGATAGTGATAATATTGTATAGAGGGATGATGATATATGTTATAGAGGGATGGTGATAATATTGTAGAGAGGGATAGTGATTAAAGTTAAATAGATGGATAGTGATTAATATGTATAGAGGGATCGTGATAATATTGTATAGAGGGATACTGATATATTGTATAGAGGGATAGTGATAATATTAATAAGAGGGATTAGGGATTAATATTGTATAGAGGGATATGATAATATTGATAGAGGGATAGGATAATATTGTATAGGAGGGTAGTGATAATATTGTTATAGAGGGATAGTTAATAGTATAGAGGGATAGTGGAATACTGTATAGAGGGATAGTGATAATATTGTATAGAGGGATGTAATAATATGTATAGAGGGATAGTGATAATATTGTATAGAGGGGTGTGGATATTGTATGAGGATAGTGATAATATTTATGAGGGTAGGGGATAGTGATAATATGTAAGAGGGGATAGTGATAATATGTGATAGAGGGATAGTGATAATATTGGTATAGAGGGATAGTGATAATATTGTATAGAGGGATAGTGATAATATTGTATAGAGGGATAGTGATAATTATTGTATAGAGGGATAGGATAATATTGTATAGAGGGAGATAGGATAATATTAAATAGAGGGATGATAGTGATAATATTGATAGAGGGATAGTGATAATATGTATAGAGGGATAGTGATAAATATGTATAGAGGGATAGTGTAATATGTATAGAGGGCTAGTGATAATATTGTATAGAGGGATAGTATAATATTGTTATAGAGGGATAGTGATAATATGAATAGAGGGATGAGATAATATTGTATAGGGGATAGCGATAATATTGTATAGAGGGATAGGATAATATTGTATAGAGGGATAGCGAAATATTAAAGAGGGATAGTGATAAGATGTGTAATAGAGGGATAGTGATAATATGTATAGAGGGATAGTGATAATATTGTATAGAGGGATAGTGATAATTATGTATAGAGGGATAGTGGATATATGTATAGAGGATAGTGATAACTGTATAGAGGGATAGTGATAATACTGTATAGAGGGATAGTGAAATACTGTATAGAGGGATAGTGATTAATACTGATAGAGGGTAGTGTAATATGTATAGAGGGTAGTGATAATATTGTATAGAGGGTAGTGATAAATTGTATAGAGGGATAGTGATAATATTAAATAAGGGATAGTGATATATTGTATTAGGGATAGTGATAATATTGTATAGAGGTATAGTGATAGTAAATTTTATAGAGGGTAGTGATAATATTTAATAGAGGGATAGTGATAAATATTGTTATAGAGGGATAGTGATAATATTAATAGAAGGGATAGGGTAATATTGTATAGAGGGGATAGTGATAATATGTATAGAGGGATAGTGATAATATTGTATAGAGGATGTGATAATAGTTGTATAGAGGGATAGTAATATATATTGTATAGAGGGATAGTGATAATATTATAGGGGGTGTGATATATTGTATAAAGGGGTAGTGATAATATTGTATAGAGGGATAGTGATAATATTGTATAGAGGGATAGTAGTGATAATATTGATATAGAGGATAGTGATAATATGTATAGAGGGATAGTGATAATATGATAGAGGGATAGTGGTAATATTGTATGAGGGCTAGTGATAATATTGTATAGAGGGTAGTATAATATGTATAGAGGGAGGATAGGTAATTGTATAGAGGGATAGTGATAATATTAAATAGAGGGATAGTATAATATTGTATAGAGGGATAGTGATAATATTAAATAGAGGGATAGTGATAATATTGTATAGAGGGATAGTGATAATATTGTATAGAGGGATAGTGATAATATTAAAATAGAGGGATAGTGATAATACTGTATAGAGGGATAGTGATAATATTAAATAGAGGTGATGTGAGATATTAATAGAGGGATAGTGATAATTGTATAGAGGGATAGTGATAATACTGTATAGAGGGATAGTGATAATATTAAATAGAGGGATAGTGATAATATTAAATAGAGGGATAGTGATAATATTGTATAGAGGGATAGTGATAATATTGTATAGAGGGATAGTGATAATATTGTATAGAGGGATGGTATAATATTGTATAGAGGGATAGTGATATATTGTATAGAGGGATAGTGATAATATTGTATAGAGGGATAGTGATAATATTGTATAGAGGGATAGTGATGAATAGTATAAGGATGTGTAATATGTAAGAGGGAATAGTGTGATAATATGTATAGAGGATAGTGAAATTGATAGAGGGATAGTGATAATATTGTATAGAGGGATAGTGTATAATATGTTATAGAGGGATAGTGATAATATGTATAGAGGGATAGTGATATATTGTATAGAGGGATAGTGATAATATTGTTAGAGGGATAGTGATAATATTGTATAGAGGGATAGTGATAATTTATAGGGGGATAGGGATAATATTGTATCGAGGGATAGTGATAATATGTATAGAGGGATAGTGATAATATTGTATAGAGGGATTGTGATTAATATTGTATAGAGGGATAGTGATAATATTGTATAGAGGGATTAGTGATAAATGATTAAAGAGGGATAGTGATAATATTGTATAGAGGGAAGGATAATATTAAATAGAGGGATAGTGATAATATTATAGAGGGATAGTGATAATATTATATAGAGGGATAGTGATTAATATTGTATAGAGGGATAGTGATAATATGTATAGAGGGATAGTGTAATATTGTATAGAGGGATAGTGATAATATTAAATAGAGGGATAGTGATAATATTGTATAGGGGATAGTGATTGATAATATTGTATAGAGGGATAGTGATAATATTGTATAGAGGGATGTGATATAGTTATAGAGGGATAGTGATAATATGTATAGAGGGATAGTGAAATATTATAGAGGGATAGGATAATATTTTATAGAGGGATAGTGATATAGTATAGAGGATAGTGATAATATGAATAGAGGGATAGTGTAAATATTGTATAGAGGGATAGTGAATATATGTATGAGGGATAGTGATAATATTGTATAGAGGGATAGTGATAATATGTAATAGAGGGATAGTGATAATATTGATAGAGGGATAGTGATAATATTGTATAGAGGGATAGTGATAATAGTATAGAGGGATAGTGATAATATATGTATAGAGGGATAGTGATAATATGTATAGAGGGATAGTGATATATTGTATAGAGGGATAGTGATAATATTAAATAGAGGGATAGTGATAATATTAAATAGAGGGATAGTGATAATATTGTATAGAGGGATAGTGATAATATTGTATGAGGGATAGTGATAATATTGTATAGAGGGATAGTGATAATACTGTATAGAGGGATAGTGATAATATGTATAGAGGGATAGTGATAATATTAAATAGAGGGATAGTGATAATATTGTATAGAGGGATAGTGATAATATTGATAGAGGGATAGTGATAATATTGTATAGAGGGATAGTGATAATATTGTATAGAGGGATAGTGATAATATTGTATAGAGGGATTAGTATAGATTGATAATGTATAGAGGGATAGTGATAATATTGTATAGAGGGATAGTGATAATATTGTATAGAGGGGGAGAGTGTAATATTGTATAGAGGGATAGTGATAATATTGTTATAGAGGGATAGTGATAATATTGTATAGAGGGATAGTGATAATATTGATTATAGGGGATAGTGATAATATTGTATAGAGGGATATGATAAATTGTATAGAGGGATAGTGATAATATTGTATAGAGGGATAGTGATAATATTGTATAGAGGGATAGGGATAATATTGTATAGAGGGATAGTGATAAATTGTATAGAGGGATAGTGATAATATTGTATAGAGGGATAGTGATAATATTGTATAGAGGGATAGTGATAATATTAAATAGAGGGTAGTGATAATATTGTTATAAGAGGTAGTGATATATTAAATAGAGGGATAGTGATAATATTGTATGAGAGGGATAGTGATAAATTATAGAGGGATAGTGATAATATTGTATAGAGGATAGTGATAATATTGTATAGAGGGATAGTGATAATATTGTATAGGAGGGATAGTGATAATATGTATAGAGGGATAGTGATAATATGTATAGAGGGATAGTGATAATATTATAGAGGGATAGTGATAAATTGTTATAGAGGTAGAATAGTGATAATATGTATAGAGGGATAGTGATAATATTGTATAGAGGGATAGTGATAATATTGTATAGAGGGATAGTGATAATATTGTATAGAGGGATAGTGATAATATTGTATAGAGGGATAGTGATAATATGTGATGTGATATGATAGAGGGATAGTGATAATATTGTATAGAGGGATAGTGATAATATTGTATAGAGGGATAGTGATAATATTGTATAGAGGGATAGTGATAATATTGTATAGAGGGATAGTGAATAATATTGTATAGAGGGATAGTGATAATATTGTATAGAGGGATAGTGATAATATTGTAAGAGGGATAGTGATAATATGTATAGAGGGATAGTGATAATATTGTATAGAGGGATAGTGATAATATTGTATAGAGGGATAGTGATAATATTAAATAGAGGGATAGTGATAATATTGTATAGAGGGATAGTGATAATATTAATAGAGGGATAGTGATAATATTGTATAGAGGGATAGTGATAATATGTATAGAGGGATAGTGATAATATTATAGAGGGTAGTGATAATATTGTATAGAGGATAGTGATAATAGTATAGAAGGAGATAGTAATATTTATAGAGGGATAGTGATAATATTGTATAGAGGGATGTTGAAATTGTATAGAGGGATAGTGATAATATTGTATAGAGGGATAGGATAATAGTATAGAGGGATAGTGATAATATTGTATAGAGGGATGTGATAATATTGTATAGAGGGATAGTGATAATATGTATAGAGGATAGTGATAATAGTATAGAGGGATAGTGATATATTGTATAGAGGAAGTGATAATATTGATAGAGGGATAGTGTATATTAAAGATAGAGGGATAGTAATAATATTGTATTAGAGGATGTGATGATATATTGTATAGAGGGATAGTGATAATATGTATAGAGGGTAGTGATAATATTGTATAGAGGGATAAGTGATAATATTGTATAGAGGGATAGTGATAATAGTGTATAGATGGGATAGTGATAATATTAAATAGAGGGATAGTGATAATATTGTATAGAGGGATAGTGATAATATTGTCTAGAGGGATAGTGATAATATTGTATAGAGGGATAGTGATAATATTGTATAGAGGGATAGTGATAATATTAAATAGAGGGATAGTGATAATATTGTATAGAGGGATAGTAATAATATTGTATAGAGGGATAGTGATAATACTGTATAGAGGGATAGTGATAATATTGTACACATTCTGTACCTTTACTGACTTTATGAATGAATACATTGTCTGACAGATTCCCGGTCAAGTTGATGCATGATTTATAGATATAGTTTTGCAGTGGGTGGAAGTGTAAACATCTGATAGTGATAATATTGTATAGAGGGATAGTGATAGGATATATGTATTATAGAGGGATAGTGATAATATTATAGAGGTGTATAGTGTGATAATATTGTATAGAGGGATAGTGATCATATGTGAAATATTAAAATAGAGGATTAGTGATAATATTGTATAGAGGGATAGTGATAATATTGTATAGAGGGATAGTGATAATATTGTATAGAGGGATAGTAAGATATTGTTATAGAGGGATAGTGATAATATTGTTATAGAGGGATAGTGATAATATTGTTAGAGGGATAGTGATATATTGTATAGAGGGATAGTGATAATATGTATAAGAGGGATAGTGATAATATTGTATAGAGGGATAGTGAGAATATTGTTATAGAGGGATAGTGATAAGATTGTATAGAGGGGAAGTGATATATTGTATAGAGGGGATAGTGATAATATTGTTATAGAGGGATAGTAGTGATAATATTAAATAGAGGGATAGTGATAATATGTATAGAGGGATAGTGATAATATGTATAGAGGGATAGTGATCATATGTATAGAGGGATATTGGTGAAATATGTATAGAGGGATAGTGATAATATTGTATAGAGGGATAGTGATATATGTATAGAGGGAGGATAGTGATAATATTGTATAGAGGGATAGTGATAATATTGTAAGAGGGATAGTGAATTAGTGATAAAATATTGTATAGAGGGATAGTGATAATATGATAGAGGGATAGTGATAATATTGTATAGAGAGGATAGTGATAATATTGTATAGAGGGATAGTGATAATATTGTATAGAGGGATAGTGATAATATTGTATAGAGGGATAGTGATAATATTGTATAGAGGGATAGTGATAATATTATATAGAGGGATAGTGATAATATTGTATAGAGGGATAGTGATAATATTGTATAGAGGGATAGTGATTATATTGTATAGAGGGATAGTGATAATATTGTATAGGGATAGTGATAATATTGATAGAGGGATAGTGATAATATAAATAGAGGGATAGTGATAATATTGTTAGAGGGTAGTGATAATATGTAATAGAGGGATAGTGATAATATTGTATAGAGGGGATGTGATAATATTAAATAGAGGGATAGTGATAATATTGTATAGAGGGATGTGATAATATTTGATAGAGGGATAGTGATAATAATTGATAGAGGGATATGGATAATATTGTATAGAGGGATAGTGATAATATTGTATAGAGGGATAGGGATAATATAAATAGAGGGATAGTGATAATTTGTATAGAGGGATAGTGATAATATTGTATAGGGGATAGTGATAATATTGTATAGAGGGATAGTGATAATATTGTATAGAGGGATAGTGATAATATTGTATAGAGGGATAGTGATAATATTGTATAGAGGGATAGTGGTAATATTGTATAGAGGGATAGTGATAATATGTATAGAGGGATATGATTATGTATAGAGAATAGTGATAGATAGATGTGTATAAAGTGATGGTATAGTATATGAGGGATATAATAACATTATAGATGATGATAATAGTGGATATAAGATGAGATATGATATATTTATAATAGTGTGTAGAGGATATTATAGAGGGATGAGTGATAATATTGTATAGATGGGATAGTGGAATAATATTGTATAGAGGGGATAGTGATAATATGGTATAGAGGGATAGTGATAATATTGTATAGAGGGATAGTGATTAATATTGTATAGAGGGATAGTGATAATATTGTATGAGGGATAGTGTGAATAGTGTTTAGAGGGATAGTGATAATATGATAGAGGATAGGATAATATTGTATAGAGGGATAGTGATAATATGTAAATAAGAGGGGATAGTGATAATATTGTTAGAGGGATAGTGATAATATTAAATAGAGGGATAGTGATAATATTGTATAGAGGGATAGTGATAATATTAATAGAGGGATAGTGATAATAAAGGTATGTGATATAAATGTATAGGGGATAGTGATAATATTGTATAGAGGGATAGGATAATATTATAGAGGGATAGTGATAATATTGTATAGAGGGATTGTGATAATATTGTATAGAGGGATAGTGATAAATTGTATAGAGGGGATAGGATAATATTAAATAGAGGGATAGTAAATATTGTATAGAGGGATTGTGATTAATATTGTATAGAGGGATAGTGATTAATATTGTATAGAGGGATAGTGATAATAGTAATAGAGGGATAGTGATAATATTGTATAGAGGGATAGTGATAATATTGTATATAGAGGGATAGTGATATATAAAATAGAGGGATAGTGATAATATTGTATAGAGGGATGTGATAATATTGTATAGAGGGATAGTGATAATATTGTAAGAGGGATGATAGTGATAATATTGTATAGAGGGATAGTGATAATATTGTATAGAGGGATAGTGATAATATGTATAGAGGATAGTGATATATTGTATAGAGGGATAGTGATAATATTGTATAGAGGGATAGTGATAATATGTATAGAGGGATAGTGATAATATTGTTATAGAGGGATAGTGATAATATTGTATAGAGGGATAGTATAATATTTATAGAGGGATAGTGATAATATTGTATAGAGGGTGTAGTAAAATAATATGTATAGAGGGATAGTGATTAATATTGTATAGAGGGATGTGATAATATGTATAGAGGATAGTGATAATATGGTATAGAGGGATAGTATAATATTGATAGAGGGATAGTGATAATATTGTTAGTAGATGGGATAGTTGATAATTGTATAGAGGATAGTGATAATACTGTATAGAGGGATAGTGATAATATTGTATAGAGGGATAGTGATAATATTGTATAGAGGGATAGTGATAATATTGTATAGAGGGCTAGTGATAATATTGTATAGAGGGATAGTGATAATATTGTATAGAGGGATAGTGATAATATTGTACACATTCTGTACCTTTACTGACTTTATGAATGAATACATTGTCTGACAGATTCCCGGTCAAGTTGATGCATGATTTATAGATATAGTTTTGCAGTGGGTGGAATGTGGTTTTATGGGCACACAAGTATAATTATTATTAATTGTCCTGGCTAATTAGATAATTATTGCATTTGCAGCAGACTTAGAACTGCTAATGTGAACTAGGGCCTGTAAAATAGTGGGAAATTAAAGACACCAGAATATATCAATTGACCAATTTGAACAAATTAACTACAACAATAAAAATCAACCCCTGTATCACAGGAATGAAAAAACACACACAGTGAAAACCACCCCTATACAAACATCCAACAGTGTAAAGGCAGGAAATGTTTCTCAATGGTAGGCTCATGGGTTGAAGACTGGATCTCTGTATATGGCAGGGAGTAAGAGTAAAATCATGCTGTAGTAACAGATCTTCATGTCTTTATCTCTTTAGAAATATAAATGAAAAGTCACCATGTGAGATATGCAGAGCATCAGGTTAGGTGGTTCAGGACCTCCCAGATTACAGGATCTATGTAAAAAAAGATTTGTCTAGAGATCCCATGGAATCCAACACTGGGCTATTAGAGAAAAGTGTGATATGAGGAAGAGCTTAGACAATGAGATAAGGAGACACAGCTTTGCTCTGGTATTTAGAGTGCCGGGTGTTAAAACCTACAGAGGTTGTCTTGATCAATCAGAAACACTTGCAGGGAGATTCAATAAAAGTTCTTATTGTTAAAACTGGTGCTAATTTTGCCCCAACCAATCAGATCTTATTTAACATTTGCAAAGCTAGCATCTGATTGGTTGGGGCAAAATTAGCACCAGTTTTAACAATAAGAACTTTTATTGAATCTCCCTGCAACAGGGAGATTCAATAGCAGCCCTGGAAACCTGTGAATACTGACCAGTCTGTGTGTTTCATGGATTTGTTCAAATCATAAACTGGAATAACATTTTGATTGTTCATCTATTTTAATCCCCAGATTGCAGTGTTGCAACCAGGACAGGCCAACAACATATGAACCAGGTCCAAGTGATAAAGCTCTTGCTATTTTCTTTGAAGGGGATGAGTCTTGTCACTGACAGGTAGTGATGAATCACGGGTTGCAAAACTAACCTGGTTTTGATCCAGAACTGACGTTCTTTTTTTTCTTATGCAAGGAAAATTAGAAACATCGAAAATTCCATTGAAACTTCAAAAGGTCTATTAGAAAATTGAGTTTCTATCTCAAAATTGGAAATTTCTATTAAAAATAACTAAAATGTCTATAAAAAATTCAAAACAATCTGATTTACTCAGATTTTTTGAACTTCAATAAGTTCCGAGGGACTGCATGTCCTTTTTATTCATCTCTAATGACAGGTCTAATGACAGGTTTCCCAAAGATCAGTGCACACACCGTTCCGAGTGTTCTCCCTATACACAGCATATACACTTCATAGGGAGAATGTTCAGGACAGCATGTTTCCCACAGCCGACTCCCCTATACTTTAGTACAGGCAGTTGCCCGTGGCTGAGGGAAATTTTCAGTCTTTTTGCCTGGTGATTGTTTAGAAAATGCACTTCACACAGTCACGATACAGCGCTGATACCGTCAAATCCGAAAATCTCATTGAAATGTTGGTGCAATAAGCGGGGGAAATGTTGACCTGTCCTGTGTTATTAATTTGCAGAAACCAATCAGCTTTGCTGTGTTACTGCAGTAAGACACTTGATTGGTTGTTGCAGATTAATAGTACTGGCAAACATTTGCACCTTTTATTGCATTAACCCCTAAAGGTCTGCAGTCTGATTAAATTCCAATAGCTCAAACCTCTCCCTAGAACATCTTGGCCCCATCCAGATTTGCAGTAAACATATCCAAATTGTTTAAATGGCCTCTCTTTCTTCAGTCCTAGTTGAATAGCTGCATTGGATTTAATCATCATGTTCCACTGATACCCGGCGAACCGTATCTGGAATATCTACAGAATACATGGCATAATGTTATTCTGATTTTTTCCTTAACAAGAATGGTGTTAAGTTCTCCATAGCAACAATAAACCTATGAGAAGGCGCAATTCATCTCCTGGTGTACAGAAGGGAGGGCAGCTCACACGTATATAGAATGTGCCGTATCACAGACTCTCACTGCCAATTTCCACTGGCATTTTAAATGATTCCGTTGATAAGAAAAAACACTGATGGGAGCAAATAACACAGAAAAGTACCATAGATCTTAACTGTTAACTCCGACTATCCCAAGGGTCTCACCAACACCAGATGGATCCGCAAGGTAGTCACATTGTTTCAGGGAACCACATTTTTACTCAAACATTAGTGAGCAGCCGGCCAGGAAAAATCACTTTCAGCCATGGCCAATGTCACTGTGACCATTCGTACGGTCCATAGGTGACTGAATGATCAGCTGTGATTTACCAACATGTCCAATCGCCCATTCGTCTGATTTTTCAGCCTGATCGGGCCAATATCTGGAAATATTACTTGGTTGTGTGTACCCAGCCTTAAAGAACTTAATTAGCGCCCTCTTATAATCATATAATTTATAGTAGGGGATACATTATCTACTATATAATGTACAGTATACTTACAGGAATACTTATTTATTCCAAAGATACCCTTGAAAGCTGGCCATACACTAGGCAGACATTACATTACGTTTGTCTATAGACTATCTAATGTCTAAAGACTGCATTATACAAGCAGCGGTTCTTACCTATACATAATCCAATTTGGCCCATTCATTTTGTGGTCTCAAGTTTATGGCAAAAAAGAACGGCCTAGATGGTTCTTAGATAGATAGATAGACTATAGATAAACTATTGAGCTGCAATACAATGCATCGCATGCAGCAGTTTTGTGCATTAACGCACAGCGGTGGCATTGAAAATTACGCCGATATGCGTAACACAGGACATTGAACTACACCGCTAGTGCGAAGTTCCGCTGTGTTAAGAAAATGCATAGTGTGAATGTAGCAAAAGTAGTGGATGGGCACCCAAGGCTGGAAGCACACAGGCAGAATTCTGTGTATTGGTTTAACTGTGTATCCTGATATAAAACCCTGTATATAAGGACATCTTGGGAATGGAAAGGGTTCAGAGAAGGGCAACTAAATTAATAAGGGGATTGAGGGAGCTTGAATATGAAGAGAGACTGGATAAGTTACAATTATGTACACTAGAGAAAAGGCGCTTGCCTGGAATATTATTACTGTGTATAAATACATTAAGGGGCCATATAATAAACTATCTGGGGCATTGTTCACCATTAGAGCAGTGGACGCACTGACCTTAAAGGGTATGTCCACCCTTGAAAAAATTTTTGGTATCATTCCCCCTGTACCCCCAGCCCCAACCGCTCTATTTATTTTATTAGAAAGTGCCCCAAACTTTACTTACCTTCCCTCTTTCCTCCGCCGCGCTGCCAGGCCCGCTGCTTGCGAGAAAATGCCGCTCAGCCAATCACAGACGCAGATGCCGGGAGTTCAGTGCGGCGGAGGAAAGAGGGGAGGTAAGTAATGTTTGGGGCACTTTCTAATAAAATAAATAGAGTGGTTGGGGATGGGGGGACAGGGGGAATATAATATGGAAGCATTTTATGCTAGGGGGGGGGGAATCCTAATCGGGAGGGGAGAGGAGGGGAGAAGGGCTGCAGTACGCATGCCAAACTTCTCCCGGAGGCCAGATAGGAGGCAGAGTCCTATATGGAATTGGTATCCTCCTGGTGGGCAGTTTTTGGGACTTTGGGGGGGGGACTACAGGAGAACCATATGGAGCTGGGATGTGAGGTAAGGATTAAACTACACTATACAATGGGGCCATTACTGGGGGGGTTATAGTTTTGGGGGTGGACATGCCCTTTAACACTTAAAGAAAATAAGTTTAGGCTTCAAGTTCGGAAAGGGTAAAGCTATGGGACTGTCTTCCATGGGACGTGGTGATGGCAGGTTCATTGGATAGTTTTTAAAAAAAAGCTTCTAAAAATAAAAAATGTTGCATGTTACTGGTATTGATACATAAAGTTGGAGTTGATTCAGGGATATTTCTGATTGTCACTTGAAATCAGGAAGGAATTTTTTTCCCTTCATACTGTTTTTTCTTTTTTTTTTAACTTTACAATTGGTTTCTACCTGGCCACCATTCCCGAAGACAGATATTCAGCCCAGAGTTAGCCATCCTCTCCGATGGTCCTCCTTCTTGCATCTTATTCTTGGCACAGCAGTCAATCAGGGCCTTGATGAATGATGTCACAATCAGTGACTGACTACTGGTAACTAGGCTGTCTTATGTGCTAAATATCTGTTTACAGGAACACCACCCAGGTAAGTCACTATTGCGATCAGGCAATCCTACATAAACAAACACAATTTTATTGATGATTGGTAGATACTAAATAAATATAAAATATTTATAGTTAAAGTTCCTGTAGTGTTGACGGATCTAGCTGTCAGTGCACCACTGGAAACCTATATAACCGGTCTGTTGATTTATTATGTATGTGGCATTTTAAACAATTTAATTTCTTTACTACATAAATGTGTTTCTGCATAAAAAGCAATATTTTCTCTTTTACAATGCAAATGTAATCCCAGACCCAGCTGTCTATTCCAGAAGCCTATTGGCCGATGGGTCTTTGTATCCTGTCACGGCCCAGGCCTGAGCTAATCAGTCAAGCAGCAAATGTCTCCAGTCTAGCAGAACCCAGTTGGAAGGGTAACGAGGCAATATCCAGGTCTTTTAGCTTGCTTGGTTAAACCTACACAGTAAATTGTGTATTAATGATAAGGGATGTGTCTAAACGCTTGAGTTCCTGAGTCCAGTGATGCTCCAAGGCCATTATCACGTGGGGTTTCTATCTAAGGGCATGTTATTTTCCCTGTCAGTTAGCCACGTGTTTTATTTGGGAAACCTCCAGCTATCTGGTTGCCAAAGGGCTGGATTTGTTTGCAAAGCGTGGTTAGGTAGGTTAGTTTTAAAAAAAATCCTTATTCTACAAATTAGTTTTTTAGTTTTGAAAACCAATAAATGTTACAGTTCTGTGGGTTTCTCTTTCTGGAAAAATGTTGTGTGAAACAACGTTGTTGGCCATTGGAGAAGGGCATGATCAGAGACAAAGGGTTAAACATGTGACTGATAAGGACAAGTAGTAAGTTATTTATTACGTTTGGTTTCCACTGATTCTAAACTGGTTCTAAACTTCAGAGATTGTTCAATAAAGGATTAAAGTAAAGGGGTACTGTCTCTATGTTTGAGTTCTTATTATGTTTACATTTTAGAGTACATAGAAACATAAAATAAGATATATCCATCAAGGATAACCCTGGGAGCTGAAAACCCCCAAAGTCCCCAACAAAATAGCACTACCACATGCAGAATAAAAGTACAAAATGTGATTTATTGGATTCACAAAATCAACCCCCCACCTAAAATACAAAATTTTAATAAAAAGCCACCAACACCAAAACCGGGCATCCCCGGTATATCCCTATATGGAGAGCTATCCTCAGAAATATGTGTCTCATATGAAATCCACCAATAATGAATGCAACGTTCAATCGGGCCTTATTGTGAGAAGCCAAGTCCGACTTACACGGCACTCTTCACGCAAGATGTTTCCTCACAAAGATTCCCGGATAGTCCCAACTGCTAACAGATACAACTTGCACGATCTACACTCTGGAGTCCCTACAGGTAGTCCATTAGGTAGATAGAGACACAACACTACGGAAACCCTCCAAGACCTACAAGTGTTTCGCGCCTGCCCATACTGCTACGGCTTCATCAGGGTCACATGATACGTTGTGCTGAGTCCCCTTAAATAGTTCCATTGTTAAAGGTACATAACTTACAAGCTCCAAAATGAGTTTAAAGGGGAAAACAATGTGTCATAGATCACTAGGAATTCCTTAAAGATTCTTGTAATGTGAGGATGTCACTTCCACCATGGCATTCAAAAAGGTTTTAAAACGTAATGTATAAATCAAGGCCCCCATAACCTCCATAGGACATATGACACCCAACCAGTGAACACAGAAAACAGTCAAATCGCCCTACTAGGTCAAGCATATCACCTTGTAAACTATAGACTGCAAACTTCCTACAGATATTTTAATCAGACCCAAAAAGTCTCAACTTTAAAGGTAACCACTTTTACAAATAAAAATTAAACTGGATGTCATCATTCAGGCCAAATGGGTCATCGTATTGAGTTTATAAATCCAAGTAATTTACGCTGGAGAATCATTTTCTCCAAATCACCACCCCGCATACCTAATGAAACTACTTCTACCCATAAACACCCATTTAGTGTTTTTATTACTATTGTGCACCTCCGCCACATGTTTCGCTAGGGCTGATCTCTCTGTTAGCCCTCTGCAGACTGCTCTGTTATGTTCCTGTATTCTTATGATAATGACTTTAGAAATGGTATGACTTATAACTGGAGCAAAAAGGGAGTAATGACTTTAGAAATGGTATGACTTATAACTGGAGCAAAAAGGGAGGTGAAGAAAGTGGATCAGAAAGGGAGGATAATCATGGTACAAGAAGTGTCCCTTTAGGAAGAGGAAAAAGACTAGAAGGGGGAAGAAAAGATGTAGAAGAATTAGTGAGTGAGGGAGGTATTAGAGGGCTAGAAGTTATTAATTTAACTAATGAAGCGTTTGACGCTGATACTATTTCGGCCCTCTCCAAAGGTTTATCCTTTGCCCCAATATGTCACTTTCGAAAGTTCGATTTTGTTAAAGATCTCCATCTTTTTGCACGTAAAGTAACTCTTAAGAAAATAATTGCAAGGAAATATAAAGATTTATTTTTTACAGATAAGGATAAGCAAACAGTGGAGGTCCTTCGGAGCCTTATGGATGAGGATTCGGAGGTAAATGGCGTGAGGGAGGTCAATATTGCTACGGAGGTGGAAACGGGACTTAAAAATAAATCCAAATGGTACCCCTCGATAAGCTCTTTCCCGAATGTTGATCTATTTGTAAAATTAGTATCTAGAGATATTGAACAAATGACTGCATCCCCCTGCAGTTCGAATTTATCTAGAGGTGAAAGAAAGACTGTTAAGTCTCTTAAACAGCGTTTAATAATGATTTGATAATTCGAACTGCAGATAAAATGGGTAACGTTGTAATAATGACCAAGCAACAATATAAAATGGAAGCACTAAGATTATTAAATGACAAACAGCAATATGAGGTATTATCTTTGAATCCCATGGGAAGTATTCAGAACGACTCCGGGTGATTCTAGATCAAGGATTAAAAGATAAGGTAATATCTAAACAGGAATATGAGTATATGTGCAGGAAGTATCCAAACTTTCCCACATTTTACCATATCCCCAAAGTACATAAGAAGAGAAGCTTTCCCCTGGGAAGGCCTATTGTGGCAGGGATTGGGGGTCTCACGGAGAATGTGGGGAAGTACATTGATGCAGTACTTAGACCCTTTTTGTTTACCCTGAGTTTGTATGTACAGGACACTACTGATGTACTGCGAAAATTAGAAGGTATTACCATGGAGGAGGACTCATGGCTTGTGACACTGGATATTGAGGGGTTGTATTCATCAATCCCTCATGATGTAGGGGTCCATGCCTCGAGAATGTACTTGGAAACAAGAGAATCCAAGTTTAAAACTCACACGGAGTTGGTGGTATCGTTATTATCATTTGTATTGAACAACAACATATTTATCTTTAATAATAAATACTATCGTCAACTCAGGGGGACCGCGATGGGGACGGCCTGCGCTCCTACGTATGCCTGCCTCCATCTCGGTCTTTGGGAGACATATACAGTGTATAACATCATGGCGGACCTGGACCCCAGTGAAGGGGTAATATTATGGATCCGCTTCATAGACGATGTACTTATGATATGGAAAGGCTCCTCGGAGGGCCTCATTAAGTTTGTGCAAAGATTGAATAATAACACATACAATATAAAGTTAACCCTTGAGTATAGTAGGGAAGAGGTTTACTTTTTGGATTTAGCCATCCGTAGAGTTGGCTCATCTATCTCTACATTTACGTATAGAAAGGAAACTGCAGTGAATACCTTGCTGGAGGCTTCCAGCCATCATCCGCAGAATTTGGTCAAATGGATCCCGGTTGGTCAGTTCTACCGTATGAAGCGAAATTGTACAGATAATAATATGTTTAATCATCAGGCAAAAGAACTGGCGGAGAGGTTCTATCAAAGGGGCTACTCGGAACAAATGGTGAACAGGGGTTGGAGGCAAGCCAATCATATAAGTAGACAGACCCTACTGAAAAGAAAGATTAAGGATGAGAAAGGTGGGGTATCTCAGATTCTGCTAATTACAGGCTATAACCAGGAATGGTCTAAAATTCGGGCCATCTTGGATAAACATTGGTTTCTCCTGTCAGAAGACAAGGACTTGGGAGATTCTATTATGAATCATCCGTTACTTACGGCCAAGAGAGCCCCTAATTTGAGGGATTGTCTCTCACCAAGTCCCTTTGTAGATGAGAGAGTTAAAATGAACTGGTTGATGAATAAGAAATGGAAAGGCAATAAGAAATGTGGGAAATGTGTAATGTGCCCTCGGATGCTGGAAACTGACTAGATATATTCTGATGAAGGGAAGGTATTTAATATCAATATATATCATGTAAGTCTGTAGCAGTAATTTATCTTATTCAGTGCAGTTGTAATAAAAAATATGTGGGTAAGACTCTTCGTCCACTTACCATAAGAATACAGGAACATAACAGAGCAGTCTGCAGAGGCCTAACAGAGAGATCAGCCCTAGCGAAACATGTGGCGGAGGTGCACAATAGTAATAAAAACACTAAATGGGTGTTTATGGGACTAGAAGTAGTTTCATTAGGTATGCGGGGTGGTGATTTGGAGAAAGTGATTCTCCAGCGTGAATTACGTTGGATTTATAAACTCAATACGATGACCCCATTTGGCCTGAATGATGACATCCAGTTTAATTGTTATTTGTAAAAGTGGTTACCTTTAAAGTTGAGACTTTTTGGGTCTGATTAAAATATCTGTAGGAAGTTGCAGTCTATAGTTTACAAGGTGATATGCTTGACCTAGTAGGGCGATTTGACTGTTTTATGTTCACTGGTTGGGGTGTCATATGTCCTATGGACGGTTATGGGGGTCTTGATTTATAATATTATGTGTTAATAAACTTTTTTGAATACCATGGCTGGAAGTGACATCCTCACATTACAAGAATCTTTAAGGAATTCCTATGTGATCTAATGACACATTGTTTTCCCCTTTAAACTCATTTTGGAGCTGTAAGTTATGTACCTTTAAGAATGGAACTATTTAAGGGGACTCAGCACAACGTATCATGTGACCCTGATGAAGCCGTAGCAGTATGGGCAGAGCGGCGAAACACGTGTAGGTCTTGGAGGGCTTCCGTAGTGTGTGTCTCTATCTACCTTAATGGACTACCTGTAGCGGGACTCCAGAGTGTAAGATCGTGCAAGTTGTATCTGTTAGCAGTTGGGACTATCCGGGAATCTTTGTGAGGAAACATCTATGCCGTGAAGAAGGCCGGTAAGTCGGACTTGGCTTCTCACAATAAGGCCCGATTGAACGTTGCATTCATTATTGGTGGATTTCATATGAGACACATAGTTCTGAGGATAGCTCTCCATATAGGGATACACCGGGGATGCCCGGTTTTAGTGTTGGTGGCTTTTTATTAACAATTTTGTATATTATAGGTGAGGGGGGTTGATTTTGTGAATCCAATAAATCGCATTTTGTACTTTTATTCTGCATGTGGTAGTGCTATTTTGTTGGGGACTTTTGGGGTTTTCAGGTGATTTTTTCATCTGTTCCCTGCTTTCTTTATGTATTTATTCATGTAATTTTTCCTCCAGAGCACCACTGTACTTCAGTGATCCACAACTTTGTCCGTAAGATGTGCACCTACCTACCTTATACATTTTTAACCCTGAGAGCTGCCTTGTTCATCTATTGTTAATTGAGCCATAAGACCACATGTCTAATAGAGACTAATAACAGTTTGAAATCATAGCCATTAGCAAACAACTATGACTCATTGCAATGTAGTTATTGGCAGCCAGTGAGGAGATCTAGTTGGGTATTTACTGTAATTTGTATGTATAGTTTTGTTTGGGAAGCACCACAAAAGGGCACAGCACTGTACACACTTACAATCCATAAAATACCCATACACATATGTTTACACACTATTATTAGTGTCTTAGAGCAGATAAGGCTAGTCTGGGCTGTATAGTGAAGCACAAGTAAAGTGACATCATTAAGAGTAATCTATGACAGGAAGACATTTTGAAACCATGGAAATTTCCTAGAGGTTTTGTCATGAGTGAGAAAGTAGTTTAATAACAAAAAAATAGTCATATGTCCTTTACCTTCCCCAAACTTCAACTGATATATTTAGCTCATTATTAGATGTATTATTAACCAGGTATTTAAAGCCTTGTACACACGTCCGATAGGACACAGGAGGAATCACGGCGAGTGCATGCACATAATCACACGTGTGATTCTGCTTTAGTGGAACAACGAAAAAAAAGGGAAATTAATAAAGGAAATGGAGGGGCTTGACTATGCAGGCAGATTAGACAAGTTAGAGCAGTTTACATTAGAGAAGTGACGTGGGGATATGATCACTTTATACAATATATTAATGGGCCATACAATAAACTCTCTGGTGCATTGTTCACTAATAGGTCATATCAGAGGACATGGGGACATCCTTTAATATTGGAAGTTGAAGTTTCACCTTCAGGTTAGGAAAGGTTTCTTTACAGTGAGAACGGTGAAACTGTGGAACTGTCTTCCAGCAGATGTGGTAATGGCAAGTTCATTGAATAGCTTTAAAAGTGGGCTGGATAAGTTTCTAAAACTAAAATATATTGAGAATTACTGGTATTAATACATATACTGTAGATCTGGTTGGTACGGGGATACTATATAATATTGAGAATTACTGGTATTAATACATATACTGCAGTTCTGGTTGGTACGGGGATACTATATAATATTGAAAATTACTGGTATTCATTCATATAATGTAGTTCTGGTTGGTACAGGGATACTATATAATATTGAGAATTACTGGTATTAATTCATATACTGTAGTTTTGGTTGGTACGGGGATACTATATAATATTCAGAATTACTCGTATTAATAGATATACTGTAGTTCTGGTTGGTATGGGGATACTGTGTAATATTGAGAATTACTGGTGTTAATACATATACTTTAGTTCTGGTTGGTACGGGGATACTATATAATATTGAGAATTACTTGTATTAATACATGTACTGTAGTTCTGGTTGGTACCGGGATACTATATAGTATTGAGAATTACTGGTATTAAAACATATACTGTAGTTCTGGTTGGTAGGGGGATATTATATAATATTGAGAATTACTGGTATTAATACATATTCTGTAGTTCTGGTTGGTACAGGGATACTATATTATATTGAGAATTACTGGTATTAATACATATATTGTAATTCAAGTTGGTAGGGGATACTATATAATATTGAGAATTACTGGTATTTATACATATACTGAAGTTCTGGTTGGTACAGGGATACTATATAATATTGAGAATTAGTGACATTAATACATATACTGTAGTTCTGGTTGGTATGGGGATACTATATAATATTGAGAATTACTGGTATTAATACAAATACTGTAGTTCTGGTTGGTACAGGGATACTATATAATATTGAGAATTACTTGTATTAATAGATATACTGTAGTTCTGGTTGGTATGGGGATACTGTATAATATTGAGAATTACTGGTATTAATTCATATACTGTAGTTCTGGTTGGTACGAGGATACCATATAATATTGAGAATTACTGGTAATAATACAGATACTGTAGTTCTGGTTGGTAAGGGGATACTATATAATATTGAGAATTACTGGTATTAATACATATACTGTAGTTCTGGTTGGTACAGGGATACTATATAATATTGAGAATTACTGGTATTAATACATATATTGTAATTCAAGTTAGTACGGGGATACTATATGATATTGAGAATTACTGGTATTAATACATATACTGCAGTTCTGGTTGGTACAGGGATACTATATAATATTGAGAATTACTGACATTAATACATATACTTTAGTTCTGGTTGGTACGGCGATACTATATAATATTGAGAATTACTGTTATTAATACATATACTGTACTTCTGGTTGGTACGGGGATACTATATAGTATTGAGAATTACTGGTATTAAAACATATACTGTAGTTCTGGTTGGTAGGGGGATACTATATAATATTGAGAATTACTGGTATTAATACATATTCTGTAGTTCTGGTTGGTACAGGGATACTATATTATATTGAGAATTACTGGTATTAATACATATATTGTAGTTCTGGTTGGTACATGAATACTATATAATATTCAGAATTACTGGTATTAATACATATATTGTAATTCAAGTTAGTTTGGGGATACTATATGATATTGAGAATTACAGGTATTAATACATATACTGCAGTTCTGGTTGGTACAGGGATACTATATAATATTGAGAATAACTGACATTTATACATATACTGTAGTTCTGGTTGGTACGGGGATACTATATAATATTGAGAATTACTGGTATTAATACATATACTGTAGTTCTGGTTGCTACGGGGATACTATATAATATTGAGAATCACTGGTATTAATTCATATTCTGTAGTTCTGGTTGCTACGGGGATACTATATAATATTGAGAATTACTGGTATTAAAACATATTCTGTAGTTCTGGTGGGTACAGTAAGTATCTTTGGAAGTAATCTCCAAAAGATATTAACACATCATAAGCACAAATGAGATGTATATATGAATATATGAACTAATAATTTTAAAGCAGCTGATACCCTGCTTCCTCTGACATACCTTCTATTCTCGTTCCACTATGTTTGGGAAACATGATTGGCTAATATCCTACCGGCTGTCATAAGAAGAAGTAATCTCCAAAAGATATAAATAAATACACATGTGATGTATATACGGACTTGTGCGTATCTAATGATATATCTGTTGTATTCAATTAGATCAACTGGACTTGAAGTTTAGTTCTTGAAGACGTTTCGCTAGTCATCCGACTGGCATTCTCAATTCAGAATGATTTGTAAAAGAATCTGTGGCAATTATGTACCCTGGAAAATCCCAATTAGCATATCACAGCCAAGTGTTACGGGAGTGATTGGATAGTGGCTAAGAGGTGTTATAGGAACGCCCAGAGTAAGGTGTCAAAACAGCATTGTACATGGCAGACAGATGGTGTCGAACCCCCCACCTCTATTTAGGCTTGGTTTCTCTATTTTCACATAAATGGCCTCCTTAACACCTCTCTTGAACCAGTCACGTTCCTTTGCCAATATGTTAACATTACAATCTTCAAAGGTATGTCCTTTATCCTTAAGATGCAGGTACACGGCTGAGTCCTGACCCGAGGAATTGGCTCTTTTGTGCTGGGCCATATGTTGATGCAGTTGCTGTTTGGTCTCCCCCACATACAAATCAGAGCACTCTTCACTGCACTGCACTGCGTATATGATGTCGCTTTTCTGGTGTTTCGGTATTGGGTCTTTCGGATGTACCAATTGCCGCCTCAGTGTGTTGTTCGGTTTAAAGCAGACAGGGATACAGTGTTTTTTGAAAATTCTTCTTAATTTCTCGGAGACCCCTGCTACATATGGGATGACCATGTTCTTCCTCCTGTCTTGCTTTTCCCCTTCACTGTTGGTATACATGTTCCTTTCTTTCCTTCTACTTCTTTTGACAAAGACCCAGTCTGGATATCCACAAGTTTTAAGGGCTCCTCTGAGATGTTTTATTTCTTTAGCCTTCGCCTCTGTGCTAGTGGGGATGTTCTTAGCTCTGTGTTGCAGGGTTCTGATGACCCCCAGCTTGTGATCTAAAGGGTGGTGGGAGTCAAACATCAAATACTGATCTGTGTGTTGGTTTTCTGTAAACCTCTACTTCCAGTTTACCATTTTCCTTAACTTCTACCAAGCAGTCCAAGAAAGCCAGTTTGTTGTTTTGTACCTCTTCCCTTGTAAATTTGATGTTTTGGTCTATAGCATTGATGTGATCTGTGAAAGCTTGTACTTCCTTCTGGTGGATTTTAACCCAGGTGTCATCCAAATATCTGAACTAGTGGCTGGGTGCTATGCCCTTAAACGTATTAAGCGCCTGTTTTTCTACCTCCTCCATGTAAAGGTTGGCCACAATGGGTGAAACTGGAGATCCCATAGCACATCCATGTTTTTGCTTATAGAAATTATCCCTGTATAGATGGTATTCAGGCACAAGTCTAGTAAGGAACACACCTGTTCTGGGTTGAGATCAGTTCTGCTGGTAAGAGTGCTGTCTTGGCCTAGCCGTTTTCTCACCATGTCAACAGCCTCCTTGGTGGGTATACAGGTGAAGAGAGATGTCACATCATAGGACACCATAGTTTCTTCTGCACCGAGTACTATATCTTCAATCTTGTTGGTGAAATTCTGAGAGTTCTGGATTTGATGCTTGTATGTTACAGAGTTGATGCTGCTGACTATAGGTCTTAGTGGTGCCCCTTCCTTATGTATCTTTGGGAGTCCATATATGCATGGATGTGCCTCACCAGGGTAGAGATGATGATACATTGCTCGATCAATGGCTTTATCCTTTTGAAGCTGTTGTAGTAAGTCTATGACCCTTTTCTTATAACGGCTGGTGGGATCCCTTGTTAAAGCCTCATATGTGTTGTTATCAGCCAGGAGCATGGTCATCTTATCATGGTAGTCTGAGGTGTTGAGTACCACTGTCAATACAATCAAATAGCAGGGAATAAAAGCAATATATAAATATATAATACAGGAATGTTCCAATTAAAAATAGCACAACACGGATATAAACATTACTCATCAACACATAAAAATAGCAATATTTATATCCGTTTTGTGCTATTTTTAATTGGAACATTCCTGTATTATATATTTCTATAATAAATTCTGCATTGTGCTTTTATTCCCTGCTATTTGATTGTATTGTCTGTACTTAACGGTTGGTCTTTATCTTCCGTTGTTGTGGCTGTGTATGGGACTCACACAGTTTTTATAGCAGGTGTTTTTATATAGTGTTCTTCCCCTCTTTTTTTCTTGTAATTTGTGTATGTTGAGTACCACTGTGCATCTTCCCTTGTCTGCCGGTAGAATGGTAATACTGGAATCTTTCTTGAGGGATGTTAAGGCTCTTCTTTCCTGTGTGGTCAGGTTAGATGAAGGAGTTTTAGCACTGGCTAAGGCTGCAGATACCTTAAGGCGAAGTTGTTCTGCCTCACTCTGTGGTACCTTATTATTGTGGATTGAGGCTTCTGTGGCTGCTCTAATATCCACCACAGGGAGGGCTTTAGGAGTGATGGCAAAATTCAAGCCCTTAGCTAGGACTTCCATTTCTGGTTGGGTCAGGGTCCTGTTAGACAAGTTTCTCACCCATTCCTCCTTGTTTGATAAAGTGACACTTCCCTCCTTTTGTATTCAGGTAGTTTTTTTTTTTTTTTTTTGCTGTTTTGACACCTTACCCTGGGCGTTCCTATAACACCTCTTAGCCACTATCCAATCACGCCCTTAACACTGCTAATTGGGATTTTCCAGGGTACATAATTGCCACGGATTCTTCAGTCATTCTGAATTGAGAAAGCCAGTCGGAAGACTAGCGAAATGTCTTCAAGAACTAAACTTCAAGTCCAGTTGATCTAATTGAATACAACAGATATACCATGACCTGGATGAATGAGAACCTTCACAAGCACTATCTAATGATATTAAAGTGGCTGATACCCTGCCTGCTCTCAAAAAGACTAGTCCACAAGATATATGTTAGATAATTAGGAGACATTTATGCAACCTCCTAGAAATAAGTGAACAAAGGAGCAGGAATATTATATATGCCCCAGTACTAGACCTCTCATCAGTCTCTAAATAACTCATAATATTATAATATTACAAGGCCGCATTACATATCAGGACAGCCCCACGTAAGACATAGTCATTATTTGAGAACATATACACATTCCGAATTATATAGTGGATAATGTACCCCCTACTGTAAATTATAAGGATATTAGAATTCAGCGAGGAGTTCCGTGACCATATAAAAGCACGAGGCCGGAGGCCGAGTGTCTTTTATACAGGACACGGAACTCCGAGGTTCCTTCTAATATCCATATGAATTTACAGTAGGGGGTACATTATCCATTATAACCCACCCCTCTTATTTATAAACAAACCCATGGTTATTGTGCAGTCCACAGGCTGCTGTATAAGTTCACAGGCTAAAACACACACACACACACACACACACTCTCTATCTCTCTCTCTCTCTCTCTCTCTCTCTCACTCACTCTCTTTACCGATCCTTCTTTCCTCTCCTGCCTCGTGTCAGTGTGTTGTTTCTGCACAGGCATTAGAGGGCCAGCTTACCCCTTCTCCTCCTGGCAGTCACGGGTCCTGATTAGACCACCCACCTGCTTCTTTCAGTGCTCCGGACAGGACAGCTTAGACCGCACCTCTCCTGCTTCCTCCTGGATTCCCTCACACACACCCGGCTGAAGATGAAAGGGTAACGGCTTTGAGGTACTTCCGTGTTATTATCGGTGCGCTACTGCGTAGTAGCGCGCCGATTATAGGGATATTATTTACAGTTTATCCCCATAGGGATCCATGGAAGGGGTGGGTTATAGATATTATTAAAATAGGATAGACTCGAATAAGTGGAGTTCAGGACCAGGTAAGTTTTCCTAATTCTGGAGATGTTTGAAGGGCATAGATATTGCACAGTGGATACTGGGTAGGTATTTATTGCATGGTGGATACAAGGTAAGTATACATTAAAGGCCTCTAATATGACGAATAATACGTGGCTGACATGTGCGTAAGTATCCATGTCACACAGAGATATTGTTCAGGTATATCTGTGACCATTACAAAAAGCGTTATATTGTATCTTTTCATTAAGACCAAATGGTGTCAACGTATTTAGTAAGAATATCCAACTGCTCTCCCTTCTGTTATGGCTCCAGTCCTGCCTTACCTAGAGGTTCTGTGTGTAGGCACGCTCGCCAAGGTCGAGCTGGGTCTTCGTGTGCACACGCGCCATTGTTGCCACACTGGGTCTCCTCTTCTGGTTACTGGTGGCCATTGTTACAGTTCAGCTCTTCATTGTTCAAGTTCAATGTTATCGGCCTGCCCTCTGCCTGTTTGATATCCTCTCATGCTGTTACCTGTCCAGACGTACCTTCTAACCCTCTAAGTTTACTGTCCGCCTGTGTACTACCAGACTTCTACCAGTCTGCCTGGTACTACCAGACTACCAGACTTCATTCGTTTTCCTCCTGTCTTTGTGTCTGGCCTCCGCCCTCTCCACATTGTGGGGCTCTCCTCTGGAACATGACCTGGTTCGCCGCACAACATCCTCCATCAGAGGCTCTGGGGAAGACCGGCAGGTACTTAGATTCTGTGTCAAGAGGGGGTTCTCATAGGTTCCTTTCCCAGAAGATCATAACACTTCTCAGTAATTTATTTTCCCTGTCGCCACCTCTCAGTCCTAAGGACACCGTTTCCAAAATAAGCCATTTAATTCCCTGGAATGGATGAAACAAGTAAAAAGTGGTTAGCTGCAGTAGTCAATTTATCCATCCAAGTAGCTGTTCCAGTATTCAAAAAGTGTTCTATTATACGGTCTTTAGCTTTCGTTGTTGTCATTTCCACATATAATTTCTGGCATGGACATATTAAAGCATAAATAACCGATTCTGTGGAACAGTTAGTATGCAGTTTGAAATCATGTCTCTTGCCAAAGCAATCGATCACAAGGCATCAATGCTAATCACTGAGCTACCGTGCTGAGTGGTTATGTACGAATCTATCCCTTACAGTAGGTGCTCGCTTATAGATAAACGTTGGCTTTTAAGGTATTTTCTTAGAGATAAAACGATCACTTGTAATGATCTTCCAACTATTGGTAATTGCTTTTTCTATGTGTTTGTAATCGAGGTTGAACTGAGTAATGACTCGAACCTGATTATCGTTATTATTTGTCTTTATTTTCGGCTTAAGTAATATTTCTCTCTTGGTTTTTAACACTCTTTTGTAAGCCTTATTGATCTTATTCATAGAATAGCATCTCTTTAAAACGATTTGTCATTTCACGTCCCCTGCATCTCCTATCGGTATGGATCTTTTGACACTCAGGTAATGGAAACTGTTGCAATGGAGTGTACTGTTTTTAGTGGTATCTTTACAATATAAATCAGATTTTAATACTCCATCTTTCTTCCTGATAGTTATATCCAGGAAGTTAATTTCACCCATGTCAAACTGTGTGGTGAGTTTTATATTCAAGTGATTCTTGTTCAGGATTGACAAGAATTTCTGTAATTTGTCCACTGGTCCATCCCATAGGATTAGTAGGTCATCAATGTACCTTGCCCATAAGGAGATGATATTATGATATTCTGATAACCACCTCCGCAGTTGCTAGGATCATATTATCATTAACTGGCAAAGATTATCCCTCGTATAGGAATTTAGACTTGTTACATAGTGATGTAGTTTGCAATCAATGAATTTTTCAGCCTCCTGGGGGGGCTTTGTTTTTATGATTCCAAAGGCTCGTACACATCGTGCGTTGCGGGTTGGGACGTTTCGTCCGATAATCGGCCCATGTGTAGGCACTTTATTGGCCGAAACGGTTGTTCGGAGATCTGCCAAGTCGGTCGTTCAACAATCCCCGAACGAACAACAGTTTCGGACGCAACGTTCGTTTGTACACGGGTCGGGACCCGCAATTGCACGTGTGTACAAGCCTTTAGGCAGCAGGTACAGTGTAGATGTGCAAGGTGTTTTAATTGAGAGAAACTGAGATTTCTTGTCCATTATTGCATTATGTTCTCTGGCCTCCGTAATTAACATATGGTATTCCTTTAAGAATGACTCCGTATGGTTTGTGGACAGTTTCTTACATGTCATTTTATCAGATAACTGATGTCGAATTTCAATTTTGTGCATGTCTGTGGGCCACAATACTACATTCCGCCCTTTGTCAGATGGTTTAATTACCACACCCTTCCATATCTCAATTTCGTTTAAGGCAACAATTTAATATTTTGTCAAATTGGGTGCTTGTATGTCATGGGGGGGTGTTATAATTGTATCATAGACTATATGTGCTCAAGCTTATAAAAAGCTCTAGAGATCCAAGGTTGAAGCAGATTCCTTATGATTAATATCTTACAGATTCTGTCTGTCATCTTTCAAAGATGTGGCTACAGTCAGTCACAAGCCTTCTCTCTGTATAAAGTATAAGGAGATCACTAGTGACTGCCATACACCTAAATAATATTCCATAGAGTCTGACCTTTGTCTTAATTCATAACTCCTGGAAGGAGTTTTTTCTATAATCATTTATTATAACGTTTTCACCATATTGCTGTGTGTGTCGGTTATATCTCTTACTGACATTCCTGAACGTGTCCCTTTAGGGCCATTTAATATGAACCTATGCATTTCGCTTTCAGGATGTCCAAATCTTCATCTCTTCTTCCATTTCTCTTTATTCTTTCCATTTCAGCATCAGCTTCCTCTAACCGTCACCATTTCCCAGCTGCATTGAAAACTGGATGTATTAAGAGCCGAGCACTTAGATTGCTCCATTATCTACTTTTCCCACAAACCAAGTTTCCATTAGTGTGTTAATAACCTCATTGTGTACAAGCCTTATTGCTGACTGGGACTTGTTCTCCATTTCCTCTGTCAATCATTTTCTAAATGCACCCGACCAGTTTAAGACATTTTGGTCTCTGTGATTACAGAACAAGTAACAAAACCTCTGTCCCACCCGTGCAGCTGGTCTGTTAATAGGAAACAATAGGTGGGTCTGTAAGAAGGAGAAGGAGGTGAAGATTTACCAAAGAGAGGGAGGCCATGGCTGCCACTGGTATTGCTTAATCTAGGTACAGATGTGTGATTTCGCATGCAACGCCTGACCCCCAACTGCATGACGAATGCCAGTTTCGGGCCAACAGTTAGTTTGTGTATGGAAGGTCAGATGGGACAATGTTGATGATCCCCATGCACAAACAAATTGTCCGATTAAAAGGGCATTCAGTGTGCGCATCTGGACATAGCTTTAGGTTGGTCCTGTCAATGAAAGGTCAGAGCAGGTGGAGCAAGGCTCAGGAGTAATGCAGTTTCCATGCAATCAGTGCAGCCCAGCTAATTACATTTATTAAGCAGATACTGACATATTTATAAAGGCGTGGTATTGTTCCTTTATAAAACGATCGTTAATTTACAGTCTCCATGGTAAATATAATCTAAATGTACATTGACAGCTGCTGTCATACATTACCGATAACGTGCGGTATCGCTAACTTGCTATATTGTGGGTTTATAAATATGGCCCATAGTCTGGTAATTCTAGTTTTGTGGCTTGAACCACATCCAAGGCATGTACCCTACATTGTGCAGTGCTGTCCTTTTATATAGTGGTAAAATAAGATTTTCATTTCCTTTAATGTTCACATAGGAATCTCGCCCTTTGCTTCTCTTGTGAATTGGAATGAACCGACAGTACAATGATACGTTAAACAGAGCGCGCTAGAGTCTTCTCGACACAGCGCGAACAGAGGTTTCCATGGTAACAGGCAGCGGCTAGAAGCAGAAGGTGAGATTACCGTAGTTTTAATTAAATTTACCTTGCGCTGTTATAGGTTCACAGAACTTCTCGTGACTTTTTATATCCTTATAATTTACAGTAGTAGAGTACACTATTTATGTAATGTCTTTTACTCTTTTAGCCCTGAAAACTGGACACAAGGAAAACAAATGTCCTTATCTACATTATGACTGGTGAGGGATTCTGGGACACGTCACACGTGTCCCATTACAGTAAAAGCTGTAAAGATGAACCTTTCACAAATGCAGAGAAATCAATTGCCCAGGCTTCACCTGTACCCTTTAGCTAATAGTAATCCTACCAAAGTTATTAGCCAGATTTACTCTTTACATTACATTTGAAATAAATTGCAAGCTCTAACTAGAAAGGGAAAGTTTAAGTATAACTTTGAATTTGGCTGGAAAGACCACATTTTGGAAGGGAATGTGTATGTTTGTGCTGCAGATTTTAAAACTCAATAATGCCAATGAAGAGGAAATTGTTGTTTTTTACTTACCCTTTAAATATGTCACATGCATTAAAGGTAGGTCAGTTGGTGTGTGCGTACTTATATCAGGTTGGGGGATAAAATACTAACTTTTTTGATGATTGGTCAAAATGTGTTTTTTTGACTATAGTTACCCTTTAAATATGGCTGCCATGGAAATAGAAGGGTGGGTCAGTAGATGGGTATACCTGGATCAGGTTGGAAGTTTAAAAAACAAATTTTTGATTATTGATCAAAATTTTTATACTTTAGTTACCCTTTACGTATGACTGCCACAGTAATGGATAAGTAGAAGCGGTCTGTTCTGCAAGCTCATAACCAGCTTACAAGCTCATAACCAGCAGCGGAGGTGCGAACCTACAATATGTCTAAGTAACTTTAGAAGCATCTCTGGAAAAGGTAAGCATAATGAAATCTAGGTTTGAAGAGATCCTTAATATACCAATTTTTTTGAGAGGGTGGAGATGTCCTTTAGGTTGCAAATTTAGCTTGTTGCATCGTCACTTCAAAACCGAACACAAAATTTTTATCACAGTTTATGAAATTTCGGTTTTATGGCTACACTGAAACCTATGCAGCCTGCATCCAAATACTGAACAGCTCTTCGGGAGCATTTTTTTGTTGTTGTTGTTTAAAAGGGAAGAGGCAGCAACTCTTCTGATTGTACAATTAAAGAGGTTTAATATAAGGCCACAGCAAAACAAAGATAATCCAAAACAAAGCCTACGCAGGCCTATTGATCTCACCATTGTGGCAGGCTTGGTGTACATAGAAAATGGAAGGTAAGTATGCATATTTAGCAATTAGGTACCGTATATGCCGGCGTATAAGACGACTCAGCATATAAGACGACCCAGCATATAAGACGACCCCCCAACTTTTCCAGTTAAAATATAGAGTTTGGGATATACTCACCGTATAAGACTACCCCTCATATAAGACATACCAAATGCAGGTTCCAAAGGAGAAACACAACCACTTTCATTATATTCATGCGACCAGCCGCTCGCATGAGTAGCAGCCAAACGCTTCACAGTAATCCGGCAATCCACCTCCAGCCTGTCCCACAGTTCCCTCCTACACTACGCTCCCCATGCGTCATCGATCAGCTGACCTCCGAACCAGGAAGCTGCCCCGCTCGCTGTGTGGTACGCGAGCAGCCGCTCACACTATTTTCACACCCGGCGACCTGGCACCCGGCGTATAAGACGACCCCCGACTTTTCAGAACAAAGTCGTCTTATACATCGGAATAATTGATTTTTAAGATTATTCTAAACAGTTTATAGGGGGGGTTCCTGGCAGATACAGATGTGTAGCAGCAGGAAAATGAAATTCAGGTGTTTGCCTGAACATATACAATATAACGGAAGAAAGAGCACAGCTTATTTTTACTCCGTGGATCACTGAAATTACAGTGGTGCTCAGAGGGGTAAATCTAAATAATACTATGCTACCCGTTTTTTGGATAGTATACTCTCTGTGGTAGTGCCGTATTGGGCAAAGGATTAGGACACAGAAACAAAGGGTACAACTACACAAGCAGTTCAAAGACAGAATGCAATACTGAAAAGGATGTGCTGTTACTTTTAAAACTTTTGCCTTTATACGAAAATACAGGAAGTCATGGAGACTAGCATTAATATTTGTTCAAAATTAAGTCAATAAAACATTAATTTCTTATGACACATGCACATATAATCACACAAATCATTTCAGCAATTATAATTATTCTGCACATGCGACTGCCTTTTTTACAACGTGACAACTGTTGGAGGAGGACGAAGGAAATGTTCAGTTTCCTTTAAAACTATGACAGACACACAAGTCTCCAGCCAAAAACTTTGCAAATGGCATGAATGCATAAAGATGCCACCATTAAAGAGACACTAAACAGATTTTTTTTTTAAAGTACATGAAATTTGTATCTATTATTAACAGGGAGGTGAGAATGCTTATTCCCACCTCCCTGTGAATAATAGAACGCTCAGGTAATAGTGTAACACTTACCTTACCGGCACCCCACTCGGCTCCTTCTCAACTGTCAGACGTGTTGTCCCAATTGCACTCCTATCTTTTTTATTGGTGTGCATGCACCAAAGACAGATGCTCTGTCTGGACAGTGTGCCTGACAGCTGAAGAGACGAGAGGAGTGCTGGTAAGGTGTCAGTGTTCACCAGGCGGCCCATGGGAATAAGCGTTCTCACCTCCCTGTGGATAATAGATACAGATTTTATGTACTTCAAAAAGTACTTAAATTCTGTTTAGTGTCCCTTCAAAAATTCAGTACATACCAAGGGAACAATGTCAAACCTAGGCACTTCAGATGTTTAGAAACTACAAATCCCAGCATTCCTTGGTAGTATTCTGCTACCGAGGCATGCAAGGAGTTGTAGTTTCCAGACATGCCAAGGATTGCCAAATTTCAACAGTACTGTAAATAAACTAAAGGTTATAAATTTCCTATACATCTAAATGGAAATGTAAGATTCCTTGTGAGTCTGCAGAAAATTAACTTTCTGTGCAGAAATTCTGATGGAGATTGCATGCCTAAGTAAAAAAAAAAACACATAAACAGACACATATGTAGGGTAGTTTGGTTTTCCTCCCGAACTGCAGCAAGTCTTGGGTTACCAGATTGACTGATAGTTGGAGGGACACCCTTAAAAATAACAAAACTGTACTGATTGCATTGTAACACCATGGCTGGTGTAGGTGGTGTCCTATGGCTATTAATATTGCCCAGGGTTACTATGAATTAGATTCTCTGAGCTTTAATAAGAATTGGGCAGTATGGTGGCCTTGCAGAGCGGAGGTCCTGAGTTTGATTCCACCCTTGGACACATCTGCAAGGAGTTTGTATGTTCTCCCTGTGCTTGCGTGGGTTTCCTCCGGGCACTCCGGTTTCCCCCACAATCATAAAGACATACTGATAGGTTGTATGTGTACATAAAGTGAATAGATTGTAAGCTCTTCTGGGTAGGGCCTGATGGGAATTGAGCAAATTATTGTAAAGCGCTGCAGAATATGTAGCACTATTTAAGAAATAAAATACATACAAATTGTAGCAACCCCCATGGTTGGATTGCACGACCCCACAAAGGGGAAGGATCTACCATGCACAAAGCTACGGGTATCAATAGGGTACTGCAGGAATAGGAGTGGAGAAGGACCTTCCATCTGCAGCTGCTGTTGTACTACATCTCCCAGCATGCTCTGCCTGGCGTTAGCAGTCAGGGTTTAGCTATGGGGCTGCAGGATGGATATCATATGAATCTCTAACACGGCTCTATTAATAGGAGACCGATCCATTGAAACACTGCAATATGAAGGTGAGAACTAGAAAATAACCCCCTCCAAATATCCCCAAGCAGTCAGTCTCTCTCACCCGCCATGCTGCCCCTGGCCACTGTAGGTCCCGGGCTCCGGATGGAGGCGGATACCGGGAAGAGGCCGCTGCCCGGGGCGGGAGGACCGGACTCTGATTCCGCGGCTTCAAGATGGAGGCCGCGGGTAGGGTGACGTCACTGGGTAGGGACGAAAGGGCGGAGCGTGCGTAATAAGGGGCGGTTCGGGATGGTGATGTCATAATCTCTCGTCGATTGACGCGAGGTTTCCTTGCGAGTAACCCCCAGGCCTGTTGTGGTTACAACTTCCTGACACAATATGTGAATGTGTGAATTTAGCGTGTAGGGGTGTGCGTGCTATCATCTGGGCTAGAAATAAAGCCTAGCTCCTCTATTATCTCTGTTTAAATGGCGGGAAGAGATGTTTTGTAATATGACATTTCCCAGAATTCCTCTAACGCCAAATTCTGGGAGTTGGAGTTTTTCCAATGCTTGAGTTTCATAGTGGGTTATAGAATGCAGGGTCTGGGTAATTGCAAAGCATTGTGGCATATAATATTTAATATTAACAGCATTGTACCAATGGGGCCTCCTTTGGTGCCAGTATTAAAGGGGAACTGCTATAACAATAAATAAATAACTCGCCACCTTAAGCTGTACCCAGGTTTCAAGCCTAACATTCTTGGTAGTCACCAATGGAAGTACAACTGGTAGGTTCGGTACCTACCTTCTAAGTGCCATGCAAATACACAAATATATTTTCCCACACCCACGCTTAGTCCTGACACCCAATCACGCATTTCCATCTGTCTCCGTGCTGTCTCCTCATGGATGGCGCACCGATGCCCAAACTAAAACTAATTAAAACCGAACTAATCATTTTCCCACCTAAACCTGGTCCTATCCCACCTTTTTCCATTTCTGTGGACAACACTCCCATACCCTATTCAGTCAGCACGTTGCTTAGGGGTTATTATTGACTCCTCTCACTCCTTTTCCAATCACATTAACTATGTTGCTAAAACCTGTCACTTTTTGCTTCGTAACATTGTGAAAATTCGTAGATTCCTTTCTCTTCTCACTATTGCTATGCTAATCCATGCTCTCATCCTATCCTGCCTGGACTATTATAACCTTCTGCTTTCTGGTCTTCCTGCTTCTCATCTTTCTCCATTTCAGTCCATACTTAACTCTGCCACATACATTGTCTCGCACATCTACCTGGCTCCCCATTTAACAACGCATTATCTACAAAATCCTTCTCTTAACATTTAAATCTTTTCACTCTTCTTTTTGCTCCTTCTTATATTTCTTCTCTAGTGTCCCCATATGTCCCTGCCCGTACCCTCCGCTCATCACAGAACCATCTCTTATACAGACTCCCCACCCACACTGCCTCCTCTCGCCTTAAACCTTTTTCTCTTTTGGCTCCCGTCCTCTGGAATTCTATTCCCCTCTTTCTACGTCAAAAAACCTCAATAAACAAGTTTAAATCTAACCTTTCAAGCTATCTCTCTGAGCACAGCATGACATAGGACTGTTGATACTGCACCAGGTATTACTTAAGCACTTCACCCTTTCCTATGTATCTGTATGTTACCCACCTACGGTAAGTAGATTGTAAGCTCTAAGGGACAGGGACCTCTTTCCTCATGTTACTATTTATATATTTATGTATTTATTTACTGTCCCCCTTGTATGATTTTTTGTTCTATATTGTACAGCGCTGCGTCCCCTAGTGGCACTATATAAATAAACATATACATACATACATTGGCACTCCTCTCTGGACTTGCCCCTTCCTCATGGTCACCAATTCATCCAATACTAGCCTGTGAGGGGGGTGTAGCGTCAGAAAGGTTAGTGACTATATAAATAAATGCAACCGTCCTACACCAAACAGAAACCCTGGTTAAATAGGGACATTAGATGTTTACTGAAGGCAGAGATAGTGCCTTTAAATCAGGCAACCTAGCACTCTATTATGAAGCGAGTAGAGACCTGAGGTGGGGGATTAGGAGAGCTAAGTATAAATTGAAATTGGAAGACAAATTTAAACAATCAGATGCTGATATAATTATAACCCATGAAACTGTATGTTCTGCGTTTAGTAAAGTGAAAGGCCGCAGGACCTGATGGCATCCCAGGTAGGTTTGCTGAAGGCTTGTACAAACCAGCTATCAGGGGTCTTCTGTGCGATATTTAATAAATCTTTTAGCTTATTATCTGTGCCAGCATCGCATAAACTATCTTGTATTTTCCCATTACCAAAAAAAAGCTCAGGCTAGTGAGCCTAAGGATTTCAGACCTATCGTGCTGGGCTAAATGTTTTGAGCGAATTGTTGCTGATCATATTAGAGGCTATATTGATTCAGCTTTTGATCAGTTGCAGTTTGCATACAAGGCTAATAGAACCACAGAAGATGCAATCAACATGGTATTGCACACCTCTCTGTCACATTTAGATAGACCAGGGGCATATACTAGACTGCTGTTTTTAGATTTTAGTTACGCTTTTAACACAGTCCCAGTAGGGAAGCTAATATGTAAATTACAACAACTCAGGGGTGGACTTAATGCTCTGCAGGAGGTGTGCCGATTTTTTATTTGACCGATCTCAGTGGGTCACTTGGGTCCCCCAAGGCTGTGTCTTGATTCCCTTATTGTTTTCCTTAATTATATCAGACTATAAACTGGGGGCAGCCAATAATTCAGTAAATCAGTGGCTAACTCTTCTATACAGATTGCTAATATGGAGGTGGAGCAGGTAAAGTATTTTAAATATTTAGGGGTCTCTATGAACAATGACTTATCCTGGAGGTGGTATATAAAGTAGCTGACTGGGAGAGCCCAGCAGCACCTTTTATTTAAGGAAGCTGAAGCAAGAGCAGGTCTCATCAATCATTTAAGTCTTTGCAGCGTGTCATAAAGCATGCTCAGTATGTTATCGAATCCGAATTAAATTTTTTAAAAGCATAGGGCAAAATGTTTAGAGGAAATTATAAGGGATTCCTCTCATCCAAACTTCTGTCTCTTCAAATTGCTTCCATCTGGCCGGAGGTACAGGAATTTTTGCTGTAAGACTAACCATTTTAAAAACAGCTTTTATCCGGCAGCCATAACTTCTTTAAATTCTGTGTGATTTTTATCTTCTTTGTGTAATTTAGAACTGTAACCTGCCTAAAATGGAAATTTCACGAACTATGTAAAATGCTCAGCATTGTGACAATAAACTAAATCTTGAATCTTGAAAGGAGTAAAAAGTCAAAAAGTGCTATCTGGTCTATGGAATCTTGGTGACTTTTAATAATGCCCCTGAGGAAGTGGCTATTGGCCACGAAACGCGTTGGGCGGAGCCTGGAGAGTTCCAATGTTTTTGATGGTTTGTTTGCAACTATATGCAGTGATGACTATTTATGTGTGATTTGAAAAGATTCACAATAAATATTTGAAGATTTTTATCGAAGTCTGGCTGCTCGCTTCCTTTTTACCCTTTCGGGTTCTGGTTTTGGATCTGACTTTTAATATACTTTAATTTTACAATAGGGGAGTATTATTCCTTTTATTATTATATATTCAACAACTATGTCATGTATCATGAAAAGCTATTCATATGTAATATCATAATACCCATTCCGGGTGATTTCAAATCATTTACACAGGGTGGCCATTTTTTACATTATAACATTTGCAAAGGTTTAATTCATTAGAATATCTGGTTTCTCCTGTAAGATGCTCTGGAATAACTTTACCAACAGGAGCAATTGATAGCCATAAGCTAAGCATAATTAAAGGTACAGAACTCTCTTTTCAATGTTCCTGTGATGTTCAAGAGACTGAAGGTACTGCCTGATCGTTTCTTTTTTTGAGGCCAACTTGTGACCACAAAATGAATGGACTAGACAGGCCCAATAACTTCATAATTGACGTTACAGCCTCTTTCTCCTGCTGCTTCCTCTGTGCATGCTCAAGTGTCTAAAGCTCAGGGGCAGGGGAGGGGAGGATGCAGCACCATCTGCCAGAAAGGAGGAGAACAGGACCAATACTAACATTAAAGGGTATGTCCACCCCCCCCAAACAAACTTTTAGGATTAGGCTAATTGCCCTCAATCCTCAATCTAGCGAGGTTCTTAGTTTTCCAGGGTGCTGCTAAACCTACTTACCAGCACTTGTTCCCTCGGCTGTGTTCATATCGGCCGTCATCAAGATTGTGGGAAAATATATAATTTGATATTTTGAAAACTAGAGTGCTCCTTGAACTGAATTCACTTTTTGCATATCTGCACCACCTTATGGCTTTTTCACCAGGTGCAAGTGTAAGGAATATATATATATATATAATTATTTTTTTTAAATGCTGTATCTAACAAAAAAGGTGATCTCATTTCTCTATTATAGAGTGCAAGGTAAAGGGAATTTTTGTGAAGACCATGTTCTTCAATAAAATATAGATACAACAAGTATGGCTACCTGCTAGACACTGCATGGGTCCCACACACAGTCGAAAAATGGAACGAACAAGTCTTCCAATAAAGTACAATAATAATATATAGCACAATAAAAAGTATACAAAAGTACAACCCAACAAAAGCCTGCAACACGTTTCGTTTATAAAAACTTCAGGCATAAAAGACAACAATTAAATGACATATTTAAATAAATGGAACAAACCATTGTTGATACTTAAAGGGGAGATATTCAATAACCACATGATTAATAATATAATCGAATTGTTCATAAAAAGGGGTGTAGTTCAACCTTATCATTCAAACCTTTGGGAAAAAGGAAAAGTAGTACCATAATTGAAAATAAATCTCTGTTCTAACATGAGGAATTTATTATTTAGGTCACCACGCCTATAGGCATTGGTAGCATCCATTTAGTCCAGGATAAAGACTGTACTGCCTTTAAAGGAGACATTGTGTATACAACGGTAATGTTTGTAAATAGGTGGTACTGTAAAGGCAGAAATAGTTTCAAGAGGTAAACTGCATTTGGAAATTAATTTGATGTGCTCTTTAATCCTAACATGCAACCCTCTGATCGTCTTGCCTATATAACGTAGGCCACAAGGGCAGACGATCATATAGACAACCATCTTGGACCTGCAGTTCAGAAATATTCTATAATGGATACTTCCTCCTCTGGGGTTGGGAAGTTTTTTAAGTTTTTATAAAATCACAAATCCTACATAACCCA
Source organism: Hymenochirus boettgeri (assembly GCA_019447015.1). Taxonomy (NCBI): domain Eukaryota; kingdom Metazoa; phylum Chordata; class Amphibia; order Anura; family Pipidae; genus Hymenochirus; species Hymenochirus boettgeri. The sequence goes on along the minus strand of CM033471.1, from coordinate 238,128,180 downwards.
CATTTAAAAAGTCCCACTATACCCCAGGAGTCCTTACAGGGGCAAGTCCCAGCCTAAAACGAAACTTACATAACAGTAAATCCCCCCCCAAAAACCCTAAACGGTACTAGTTGATTTGAAAGGAATAGATTAAGATCTAACTGAAATCCTGCACAATGCCCTGTTTTCCCTGTTTCTACTTCCTGGTTCTTCCAGTTAGTAACTGTCATATGGATTTGACAGTTGACATCACAGCCAATGATGAATGTGAATTCCCCTATCTGCCTCTTCTGAGCATGCCCAGGCTCAGTACAGGCTCAGCACAGGGTGGAGTTGTCCTTTAATGGTGTCTCTCTGAACACTTGGAGCCAATATGTTCTTAAGGCACTTGGGCTTAGTAAAATAAATTGGTTTTGCCCCTTAATACCTCATTTAGGTCCTTATCTTCCTGTAAAATATGCCAATATTTTTTAATTGACTTTACCACTACACCTATGTCCTTACTATATTCTAAAACATGTACTTCAGTATAGGAATCTAAAGTAAACCCAATTTTCATTTAAAACTAATTAGACTAAGGAACCCAAGCAATGAAACATTTCATAACAAAACATTGGGTACAATTTCTAAGTTGTTTTTCAAAACGCAATTTATGAAGCCCCACAATTTCATTGAATTCATTGTATTTTATACTACACTTTGCTTTTAGCTGTTCTCTGCACCTAATAACATAACTTATTCCAAATAATTTACTCCAAAATAATTTGCCATGTTGGATATAAAGTTAATACATTTTTAAGGACATTTGTGACCTGCTGGATTTTTTCCTTGGAGGTATTAAACTCACACAGTATTGCGTTTATTATATCTAAAGTAATGTGTTTACTATCATAACTACAGTAATGTGTTTACTATCATTACTACAGTAATGTGTTTATTATCATAACTATATTCATGTGTTTATTATCTTAACTACAGTAATATGTTATTATCATAACTATATAAATGTGTTTATTATAACTATATGAATGTGTTTATTATCATAACTACAGTAATGTGCTATTATCATACCTATATTAATGTGTTTATTTTCATAACTACAGTAATGTGTTTATTATCATAACTATATTAATGTGTGTATTATAATTACAGTAATGTGTTTATTATCATAACTATATTAATGTGTTTATTATCATAACTACAGTAATTTGTTTATTATAAACTATATTAATGTGTTATTTCATAACCTATCGAAATTCAGTAAAATTGAATTTATAATTAAAAGATATTAAAGGACAAACTACGTACTCACCTCACCCTCGCTCCTCTTACTCCATAGCTGCATAGTACCCAGGGTGAGGGCCTAAAATCGCTAAGTCCTCACCCTGGGTACTTTCCCTAACTCCTGCACTACTTACCGCAAATCTGCTTCGCCGATCGCTCCATTCCTCCGCTCTTCTTGCTTCAGTGACAGATCGCGAGGAAGCCAATAGGAAGATACGCTCTGCAAGGAGGCGTGTCTTCCAATTGGCTGCCTCGCGACTGTCACTGACAGTAGAAGAGAGGTGGAACAGTGTGGATCGGCGAAGCAGATTTGCGGTAAGTAGTGCAGGAGTTAGGGAAAGTACCCAGGGTTAGGATTTTAGGTCCTCACCCTGGGTACTATGCTGCAGTGGATCGGGGAAAAGGTGAGTATAATTGTCCTTTAATGTGTTTGTTATCATAACTACAGTAATGTGTTTACTTTCATAACTACAATAATGTGCTTATTATCATAACTACTGTAATGTGTTCATTATAATAACTATATTAATGTGCCTATTATCATAACTACAGTAATGTGTTTACTATCATAACTACAATAATGTGTGTATTATCAAGACTACAGTAATGTGTTATTACCAGGACAACAATGTGCTTATTATACCTAGTGTAAAGTGTTTATTATCATAACTACAGTAATGTGTTTACTATCACAACTACAGTAATTGTAATTAACATAACTATATTACTGTGTTTACTATCATAACTCATATGGCTCCTTTATACATTAAAAATTCCTCATGGAGTTTCCATGCCTCCTTGAGTTCTTCCATGGACATTTATACCATGGGGCAAACAGGGCAATTGCTCAGGACTTCAATTAATAAGGGCACTCCCAAGCCATAGGCTTAGAATGAACGAGGTTTGTGGAGGTCCCATGTTTTACCTGGGCCTGAGTACTTCACCTTGCTTTCCTAGTTTAGCTTGCTTTTAGCCTGCAGGAACACATAATTTCAGACCCTATTCTTCACCTTATAATCAGGCTAGCAAGAGTCTCTCCTTTACCAGGGAATGTTTATTAAAGACTTAGGGGCATATTTATAAAGGTTCGTTAACTTTTCGCGGCCGTTTTCGCTCTTCGCGGCCATTAACGCATGAATCGCGTTTACCGCGATTATAAAGCCCCGAAAACGGCCGCGAAAAGTTAACGAAGCGTTACCCTTTCGCGCCGATACTACCGCGTACCGCCGCTTCTATTTATAAGCGGCGGTACTGGTTTCGCTCGGCTATTATCGGCTGTTTTACTTACTTCGCCACCTTGAAGGTGGCGAAGTCAGCCGATACTACCTCCCCGCGGGGATGGGCAGGCACCCGCGGCGGGTGGTCGCACCCGCCCCGAGACCACGCCCACCACCGCCCACACCCCCCGGCGGCAGCGGCGACCACCCGCCGCCGCCGCCACTTCCCAGCAGCCCCTCCCAACCCGTTCCCCGTTCGCGGCAATCTCGGAACGGAGGCGGAAGGGCTGCCGGGAAGGGGCCGCAGCAGGTGGTCGCACCACCGCCGCGCACCCCCTCCCCGCCAACCCCTCCAAGCCCCCCCGCCCCCCCCGGCCGCCCGGGGGGGACGGGAGGGAGCCGCTGGGGGGGGGTGGAGGCTCCCTCCACGGGGCCCTGAGAAGGGCCTTTTGGGGCTTAGGGGGTCCCGCAGCTCGAACCGGACCCCCCTCCCCGGCCCTTACAAGGCCCCTTGCGGCACTGACAAGTGCCTTTGGCGGGGGTCCCGCAGCTGAACCGGGACCCCCAGGCGGCTCTTAAAGAGCCCTTGGGCGACGTCTCTTTCTCCAGTCCGGCGACACCACGCTCCGCCGAGGCCCCGACCCCCGAGAGGTACCCCTGCGGCCGCCAGGGTACCCCCGGCGGGCGCCGGCAGCCCTCAACGAGGCCGATGTTGCCGGCGTCTTGATCCGACGCGACGTCTTCGGGCTGGGCACACCAACCCCACCATCAGGTCGCCGATGCCAGGCAGGCTCACTGCGGCCGCCAGTGAGCCGGCTGCGCACCGCCGGCCTCAGCGGACCGATGTTGCCAGCCGCTTCTTCTTTCTTCTCTTCAGCCATCTACTGCATGGCATCTGAGTTCCGCGGCGGAAAGCTCCTCTTTATATAGGTTTGCAGAAATCCTAATCCGTTTCTGATTGGTCAATTTTTAATACTTGCTTTACATTAACCAATCAGATTTCTGGAAAGTTCTGAAATCTGATTGGTTAATGTAAAGCAAGTATCCCCCCGCTGGAGGGAGCCCCACCCCCCCCAGCGGCTCCCTCCCGTCCCCTCCCCGGGATCGGCCGGGGCGGGGGCTTGGAGGTTCCGGGGGGGGGGTGCGCGGCGGGTGGTCGCGACCACCTGCTGCGGCCCCTTCCCGGCAGCCCCTTCTAGCCTCCCGTTCCGAGATTGCCGCGACGGGGAACGGGTTGGAGGGGTGCTGCTGGGAATTGGCGGCGGCGGCGGGTGGTCGCCGCTGCCGCCGCGGGGGTGGTGGCGGGGTGGGCGTGTCTCCCGGGCGGGTGCGACCACCCGCCGCGGGTTGCCTGCCCATCCCCGCCCGGGAGGTTAGTATCGGCTGACTTCGCCACCTTCAAGGTGGCGAAGTAAAACAGCCGATACTAGCCGAGCGAAACCAGTACCCCGCTTTATAATAGAAGCGCGGTACCGGGTAGTATCGCGCGAAAGGTTAACGCTTCGTTAACTTTTCGCGGCGCCGTTTTCGGGGCTTTATAAATCGCGGTAAACCGATTCATGCGTTAAGGGCCGCGAAAACGGCCGCGAAAATTTAACGAACCTTTATAATATGCCCCTTATTGATACCAGGATGCAGTCTATCTATTGATCCTGTGCATGTAAAGAGAGACTTCCTGATCTATGTGCCTAGTTTATATTACAACACATAGAAATCTGTGTGTGTGGTCTGTGTGTGGGGTAATCTTATAACTTACCACATTGGTTTTCCACAGTGTCTAAAAACCCTAGAGATATTTCAATATTCTAGTGAAATCCAAAGGATGTTCATGCCTGATTGGTAAATACAAAGAACCTGATACATTTGTAAGAAAAATATTTGTATCTTCATTTTAAAAAGGTCGAGCATCCATGTTGTGGGCAGTGTACAACACTGTAGTTTCTTTCCTCAGTCTCTCTTCAGACATTCTAACAGCAATAGCCCCCATTTTGGTGTTTGTAAATTCAGTGCCTCTAGGTAAATCCATTTAAGGAAGTCATCAGAGTCCTTTTTGTAGACGACTGAGTGATTTCATGCACAAGCCCCAGGTCTCATAATGTCAAAGACATTCCAAAGAACAAGATGAAGGGTGAAAGTCTATTCAGCAAAACATTCTATTATTCAATCTATTCTATTATTCCATACATATTTTACACAATGAACCCATGAAGTGCTGAGTAGGAAAATGCTATTCATTTTTTTAAGGATATAAATCCTTCGATAATAACAATTTAACTGTGACATTTAGTTCGGGGAAATGTCGATCTGCTGTTAACGTATGTACAAAGCATTATTTTATTTCTTACACATTGTCTGCAATTATATATTGATTTCTTCTACCTCAAAACAAGAACAAACTAAAATGATTATTTCCATATATTTGTGGTTTTGGAATTCTAATAGGTTGGAACATTTCAGACTCCATCTTTTGTGCTAAGGAAGAAGATCGTTTTAAAGATACAACTAACCCCAAAAGATGGGGCTGCCCTCCACCTTATAGGGGGACCAATCAAACGTTTCGCCTTGTTGTATCTGCAAGGAAGTCCTGCTGCCAGGGAAATTTGGAGGTTGTAGTTTTTAAACATTTGGAGGGCTGTAGTTGGGCATCACATGTGCGAATCTAGTATAGTATAGTATTTGAGGTTGAATAAAGACATACCCCCATCCAGTCTAACCCATCTAGCAATATCCTCATTTCCTGCCTAACTGTTGATCCAGAGGAAGGCAAAAAAAACCCACCAAATTTATGAAGGGGAAGAAAATTCCTTCCTGACTCCAAGTGGCAATCGGAAATTTCCCTGGATCAACTCTACTTTATGTATCAATACCAGTAACTTGCAACATTCCTTGTTTGCAGAAACTTATCCGGCTTCTTTTTGAAACTGACCAATGAACCTGCCATTACAACGTCTGCTGGAAGAAAGTTCCATAGCTTTACCGTTCTCACAGTGAAAAACAGAGAGTCACTGACATAGATAGGATTAAGGCAGCACAGAGTACATGAATTTAACTTTGCAAAGGGGCAATGTGTTTTTTTCACTATAGATGCCCTTTAAGGGATGTCCACGTGTCCTCTGACATGTTCTATTGGTGAACAAAGCCCCTGATTGTTTATTGTATGGCCCGTTAATGTATGTATACACAGTAATCATATCCCCACGCAAGCACCTTTTTTCTCTTCATATTCAAGCTCCCCCAATCCCCTTATTAATTTAGTTGCCCTTCTCTGATCCCTTTCCATTTCAAAGATGTCCTTTTTGTACACAGGATTCCAAAATTGCATTGCATATTCCAAATGAGGCCTTACCAATGCTTTGTAAAGAGGAAGAATAACATTTTCCTCCCTTGAATCCATACCTATCTTTATACAAGACAATACCATGCTGGCTCTGGCTGTTGCCGCCTGGCACTGCTTGCTACCTTTAAGTTTGTTATCCACCAGAACTCCAAGATCCCTTTCCAACAGGGATTCACTTAGCACAGAGCCATTTATAGTATAAGCAGCACAAGGATTTTTAAGTCCAAACTGCATCACCTTACATTTATCAACATTGAATTTCATCTGCCACTTAGCAGCCCAATGTGACAATCTATCTAGATCCCCCTGCAATGATTGCACATCCTCTGAAGTTTTTAATGGTCTCTTGGCAAATGTGAAGTTAACCACATTATAGGGTTGGTCGGCGTATGCCCATATACTGGGCTTATGGTATCAGCTCCCTCTACTGAGCTAATGGTAGCTTGTTGCCATTGGTGTCAGTAATTTTTGGCCCCCACGGGATGTGTGAAATATCGGTCATGAGTATTGCTGCGTTTAGGCGTTAGGCTAATGTATACTGTGGCCTTTATGACAGCTCTTGTGTAATTGTCCACAGTTTCGCCATATTGCCATAACTACAGATCTAACCATTCTGAGATTGCTGGGTTCCTTGCTTTCTTGTTTTGCAGTGACATTGCAATAAGCATTATACTGCACTGCTCATTTACTGTGAATTCCATAGGCCTTAATTGCTAGTTTAATGCTGAGCTTATCCATTTCCTCTGTCACTATTTCATTTGCACATGAGTGCGCAGTGAAAGGCATTGAATAGGTAGATCAATAAACTTCATTTCAATATTACCATCTTTTGTTTTTTAGCTTCTATTGGTCTCTGTGCAGGTTCTTTCTACAGAATGCGGCAAACAACAGACAATGTGACCATAAACATACACAAAGATGTAGCATTTATCTTTGCTGGCCTGCATTAGACTTATACCCAATGGGCAGGATGTGATCAAGCCTTGTGGGAAGTGTGACATAATCAAAAAGTAGTTTAGAACTGTCTTGCCAACTGCATAGTTTATTAAGTATAATTTAGTCCAGATTAAAGGGCATGTTCACCTCCAGAATAAACAATTTACCCCACACTAATCCCACCCCCCAAACCCCACTTTTGCAATACTTGCAATACTGCTTTTGAAGAAAAAAAAACATTGAAGTCCCTCTCAATGCTGCTACCTCCATTACGTCTGTGCTTGAGTAGCCATAAAGTAAGCGAGCCTCTGTCAGTCATTGGCTGTGACATCACTTTCATGGCTTAAGCTGGGTACACACTTGAAAGATTTTTGAAAGATGACAGACAGTATCTGCAAGATCCTGTTTGTCATTTTTCAAAGGTTTGCATACACACAGTCCTGAGCGTTCTCCCTATAGGAGAACGCTCAGGACTGTGTGTTTCCCTCGGCCTGCGGCAGACTCCTCCATAGAAAGTCTACCACGGGTAAGGTAAATCTTTCCTTTTTTCCAAATGAGCGCTCGGCGCCCGAAAGTTCGGCGGGCGCATGCTTGTTCGGAAAGCAAGGTACACACAGTACAGATAAAGCCCCAATACCGTCTGGCTTTATTGGTACTGTGTGTACCTAGCTTTAGACTGACGGCTGCAATGCAAAAAAGAGAGCGGTCACAGGTGGACTTCAAGGAAAGATTTTCTTTGTTAGGTGCACTGGGTAGAAAGGTAAGTATGGCAAAAGTGGGGTTTGGGGGGGTGATAAGTATGGGGTTAAAAATGGATTCTGATGGCGAACATGCACATGCACTAATTAGAATGTGTTGTTTGTTCCCAACATAGGAGTTTTAGGAAGGACCACACTCCTAAATATAATGACAGGGACAAAGTGTTTAGTTGCTGACATGGTAAATTCCTTTGGTGCCTTTACTGGCAGCATTCTGTCATCTAGCCCAACGTTAGTAAAAAGTCTCAGCATTACAGATTGGCTTTGCTTATTGAATTTTGCAGGCCATGTATGCAACAATACGATACAATATAACCATAAGATTAAGTCTGATTGTTAAATTAATGGCCTCTTTCAACAAACAGGAAGGCGCCCTAATGTTGTATGGTGATACAACAGGATGGATCACTAAATGAATGTCAGGGGGAGCCATGATATATGTTATGTGGCCTCATTGGCCACTTTAACTGACAATTATCTAATATGTGAAAATAGCTTACACAGACATCCCACCCTGCCTCTTCGTCCTTCTGGGCAGGGTGGGTGATGGGGCATGGCTACGCTGTGTGACGTCATTGACATCACACAGTGGGAAGGGAATACGCGGGGTGGGGGAGGCGGGGTTAGGGGGTGTGGTACGGGCATGACATGGGCGGTCCAGGGGCGTGACACACAATGGGGGTGTAATGGGGAGGAGATTCAGGACTCCTCTCCGTTGTGGGAGATCGAGGTGGCCTCGCAGGAGTGCGGGAGACTCCCGGAAGATCCGGGCGTAGTGGGATTCCTGCTTACGGCTGGTATTTTGAAGTGGGTGAGGCAGCAACCATAGCGGCCCTGTAGTTTTTTAAATAATAATCTGTAAAAGGAGAAAGATGGGAGAAAACATAATTAAAATCCCTTTGTTTATAATGTAAGGCTGGGTACACACCATATGATATTTTCGGCCCAAAATATTGCAGCCGCGATTGGGCCTTATGGTAAATTACGGACGATCCTGCGAACTGTCGGACGCAGGCACTATTGCCGGAACCAACAGTTATTTGTCATGGCCGAGCGCTCGCTAGTAATGAACGCTTGGTCGGGACAAAAAGTCCCCCCTTGTGTACCCACCTTAGGTATTGTATGCACCTTAGGTAAGGGCGCAGAAAATATGATGTTATATGGGGCCTTGGAATGTGCATTGATTATCTTTTCTATGTTTGTAGGGAAAGATAAGGTTAACCAAACTGAACACTAAAAGCATTTCATGGTATTTGCTATAGGTGCCAAGGGCAAATCAAACTATGAAGTATATTAACTTAGACGCTTCCTTATCCTCTCTGGTAGTTTCTGGCTGGTTTGAAAAAAAAAAAATACAAGAGTGCCATCTACTGTTCTCATAAGATACTGAACCATGTGCACATTTCAGAACGCTTGGGTGCATTTATATATGGATGTAGGGGTACAGGGATAAAACATTATGTAGCATCAGGTTGATTTTAATGGATGTTGATAGTTGTGTATGTGACAAGTTATTCTGAAAACCTGAAAAACTCTGTACTGTATAGACCCTCAGTAAATAACCCATTTCTAAATTGTCCAGGCCCTGTAGATAACTGGGTGTTGGAGAGTAAATTGGTGCAGATTGAGGCAGTCCATAAGAATATGGAAATCTGACCTTTTGTTCTGGCCTTGAATTGTCACTTTTCTAATTAAATGGCATCTCCATCCTTCAATTGATATTTTACATACATGTTAGACTGCCCCCAAACCCAATTTTCATTATTCCAAAGACGCTCCTTGAAGGATCTACACAAGCGGATTACTTTCTGGTGCTTTCCCTTCTGTCCTGCTGCTTCAAGATATCATCTGTCACTCAAAGTTTTGACAATGACATCATGGCCAATAGAAGCAGCTGCTTCTTCTACTGTGCATGCTCAAAACCAGCTCACAACATAACAGAGGAAGCTGAATGTACAATGAGGGATCATCAGGAGCATCTTTGGTATAGTTAATTGTAATCAAAAAGAAGGATGGGGGGGCTGCTTGAAGGGCATGGCCACTCTGAGAATAAAAATCTATACTTACCTTCCCCTAGATAGTTATAGTCACTTCAGTCAGTCACATCCATGACAGTGATGGCATGGCCAACAACTGCATCCTTAGGAGGCAAGGACCGGGAAGGAGAGGTGTGTGAGAAAAGTAAGTATTATTGGCTTTAGGAACTATGGGGGGTAATTAACTATAACAATCTAGGGGTGTGTGGAATGGTGAAGGTAAGTAAACATTTTTATTCTAATGGTGGACATGGCCCTTAAAGTAAATTTTTATTGCTATGCTACATTATTAAAGGATAAATTGAATTGGGACATGGTTGGACCTATTATTCCATTGTTGCTATGGAAAATTCTGTCCAATGAAATGCAGGTTTCTCCTGCAGGATAAATATCAGATGGGTTGAAGAGGTCTTGAGTACAGAAATCGACACCCAGACTTCCCAGCCAGTCCAAGATTACCTATTTAAAAGGTTGTGCTTAAAAACTGACTGCTGGATGTCCAGAAGGGACAGATGAATATGCTGGGTCTCATTCACCAGAGATTACACGGAACAGACATGGGTTTCAGCATTGAATTTCAGTGGTCAAAACCAAAATTCTAAATTCAAACTGCAAAATTTTAATAGCAAAACTGTATTTTGATGTCAGAACAGGTTGTTTTGACCCATAACTCTGGTACATCACTATACTGTATTTACTGTACCATAGTGTGATTGGTTACATGAACAAGGGCCTGCAAAAAATTACACCCTTGTACAAATAATATATAATGTATGAAACTTTGAAATGAGAAATTACCAACGTCGAACATTGCAACACTGATCATAAGATCATAATAATTTGTTAAATACAGATTTTTATAAATTAACAATGTAAGTGTAAAATAACAATCACTATCATAAGTTCATGAAGCAATCATAAATAACTTCGTTAAAGTTAATCAGTGCAATTTAACATCCGTTATCGCAAATAAACAATGTTATTTTACATTCAATATCGTAATTTAAAACCAGTAACTTCTGTAACTTAAAGGACAACTCCAACCTCATAAGAACATCTTTTAGAAAGAATGGCCTCTTTATAATATGTTGATATATCATAGTTTGTCCTATGAATTCATTACTGTATGCCTGCTATGCTTCTGGATGCGTCATGGAAACTGAGCCATTTAGAAACCTGTACTGAGCCTGTACTGAGCCTGGGCATGCTCAGAAGAGGCAGACAGGGGATTAACATTCAGTCATTGGCTGTGATGTCAACTGTCAAATCCATAACTGACAGTTACTAACTGGAAGAACCAGGAAGCAGAAACGGGAAACAGGACATTGTGCAGGATTTCATGTTAGACTTACACCTTTCACATTTCAAACTATTACCGTTTAGGGTTCTGGGGGGTGATTCACCTATAAATAAGTTTTCATTTTAGGGCTGGACTTGCCCTTTAAACCCAGTAGAAAGGAACATTCCAGCCCAGCATCTATGCGGTTAAACAAATCTTTGTGGAGGAGGAGAGAGACATTGGTTATGAAGTGACTGGAAGCGTCTCCAGCAGGTTCTATTAGTGAAGAGTCATTGTCCAGGCATGAACACTGGAATGGGAGGGGCAGTGGGATATAAGAAATATAAGAAATTAGTCACTTAGTGACATAGCTGAGTGATTTTTATAAAGATATATACCACTGCAGCTCCCATTATAAAACATCACACTTATGTATTATACCATTAATAATTACGTTAATGAAGTTTTATATTATAGTGAAAAAAGATTGTATTAATTTTATGTATTTGTTGTGTTGTTTTTTTATTTGAAAATATGTAGAGGGGCACTATAATCTTTAGTACTTTAGGACTTTTAGGTCTTATTATAACTTTGATTGGAATGATATAAACTCAATCAAAAAATCACTATTTTCAAGAAAGATATCTTTCGTGTCCTAGACTAGAAGGACTGCTCATTCCTGGGAGGGTAAGAATCTAGGTGGCACCTGGGTAGTCTGTGGGTGGTTGCATGGTACAGCGCATGTCTCATTTCTCTTCAGGAAAAAGTTGGTATGCTTATAGACTTCAAACAAACTGCTAGGTTCATTAAGGAGCCAGGGCACCATTAGTGAGCAGGCAAGTGAAGCCACTTCACAGAAATTATGTATTCTAGAAATTATGGATTCTGGATATTAAAGTTTACTTCTATCTTTTAATTATGCAGATAAACTAACTGCACAAGATGCACAATATTTAAATAAGGTATGATACAGTTATCTAGTTTTATGGAAGAGATATTTTAGAAGATGCCCCAAACTACATTTTATGATACTGGTTATAAATGAGTTCATTCACCTTTTGTTCATCTAAGTGCTTCCCATTTTTCATCCTGTTAGATTTCTCTATAATCAGTTCCTGAGATAGTGGGTACATTGCCAGTTTGTGATGTTGGCACCTTCTGGACTGTCACTATAATTAACCGCTACATGCTTGTTTGCCAAGATGAAATGTACTACTATTGGGTTGCTCAAAGTACCATATAGAAACAGCATGTTATTGGAAAGGTGTCCAAGTCCTTAACTTAAGAGATCATCTGCCAAGAACTAAGGTTTGCAGCCTGTCTCCAATTAATCAACTCACCTGAAATTGCATGTGAAATTGTTACAAACAGTGAAACAAAATAGATCCTTGCCTGTTGGTAGATCATGTGACCAATTGGAGGTTCTCTACACAAGACATTCACCTACTACTCACCTACATCTGTATATATATAATTTTTATCTATTTGAATCCCTCATTCAGCAACATGGACGTCTGAAGCTTCAATTTCCTAAACATCTCAGTTTCCACTTTACAAAGCCATTAAAGCCTCCAATGGCTTCGGATTTGTGCGGCATCGTAGCAACGTGGGGCCACTCAGCCAACTGTGTTGGGTAGAACTAGGCACACGTAGTCCCCCAGCAGTCAAGGAGAGGTGCTTGATGGGACAGCAGGGGAGGCTTCCTTTATAATTGGAATAAAAAACTTCTAATGTTCACTGGATGGTTCGGTCCCAAGTTGTGGAATTCTCACCGTTTGAGGACTTGAGAAGGTTCTTGAGTGGATTAAGATGGCCGAGGCCTTGACGTTCTTTCTACCTCTCTTATGGGGTATTCAAAATATTCACTTTGCAAAACGTTGAATGGATGTTGTTTTGATTGGCTGAGCATTATCTGTCCCCACAAAATAAAAGCCCTGGAGAAAGCAGGAGAGGGGGGGAGCGGGATCAAGTTTGGGAATTAATCCGTGACTAATACAACCCTCCAATAAACAGAAGAGACCTCCCATATTAACAAAAGAGAATGAGGTTTGGGATTCAGAAAGGCGCAAAGCGAGACGATTTACACTTAGTAGTTCACAAACCACTTTATCACACCCAAAGTAGATTCCAGGAATATTAATGAACCTGCTCTATGGAAAAGATTGCGATGCTCGGAACATAATAGGACTTGTCTTCTCCTGGCTTCCTTCTTCAGGATTTCTCAAGAGAACATTTAGAAATAAGGCTGGGGGGGGAATCTCATTAAATTTTGGTCAATTCATTGATCTCAATGGAGAATTTCGCTCACTCAATCCACTTGCGCTCAAACCCTTGAACCATTGAGAGGTTGATTTGATTACGGAAATACCACGCACAAAGGGCAGATTTGTAAAGCGAGTTAAAGAGAAATGGAGATAAAGAAACGGAGGAAAGATATTCTCGCGTTCTTGGGAAATCTTAACACGTTTTCCTTTAATTGTTATTACAAATGGATACCCTAAATAGCTGTGATTGGTCATTAAAAATACATCTGCATGTAAGGACGGGAGATTGGATGGGAAGGGAGATATATTCAATCTAATAATAATATCATTGTGTCTGACAATTCTATACCGGGAGAGATACGCAGGAGAGGCACAAAGACACTGGACCCTCTATCAACCTCAAAAGGCGCCCATGGGTAATTGTTTATTGTGCCATTTAAAGGGACAGTTCAGTGGAAATGATCAATATTTGTTAAATTGTAAGTAGTGTAATGCCTTCTTAGTTATTCTACATATTCTCTTCCATTTTGAAAAATCAGTTGATTTCATACCCTTGCTGTTCCCTGCTGTTGACATTAGTGAGCTGACATTTTAGGTTCTAACAGTCCTTCTTCTTCCCAGGATGCACCACTTCCTTGGAATGTTCCTAACAGTATTTTTTTACTGATTGGCTGATTGGCTGTTGGATGGGTCAAAGGTGCTCAGATCTCTACTGAGCAACTGAATCAACCCAGGCACTGGGTCAAGGGCAAAATCATAACGGTCTCTACTAGGGGTCCTGCAAACAGGAAGTCAGTATTTCGGAAGCATTTATTTATAAATAAATGCTTTAAATGTTTAAATCAACTCATATCTGCAATCTTTATTAAAAGGTAACTGAAGTTTAAAATTTTAATTTCTTTTGAAAATAAGGAACAGCTGGGCACTACAGCAGTTCTGTAGATGCACAGAAAGACACAAAGTAGATAAATTTACAGTTTCTCACTTTTTTATGAATTAACCTCACTGAGTATGCCTGACCCACTGGGAGGAGAAAGAAGTGGGTAAGACTATAAAGATTGTTTTCACCTTTTATATATCTTTTGGATAGGAACTGATTATATGTCTGAGTAATACATTTTAATCTGAGCTATAAATCACAGTTAAAATGTGTTTTAGGCCATATTTCCTCTTTAGAGCTAAATTGTTACTCTTTGTCTCTTTGAACCAGTGCATGAAAAAGGACAGAATTTGTAGTTAAAGGAAATAAAAGAAACCTGACGATTAATATAATGTAGCACTTGGTTCCTATTAAGAGTATTCCATTTAGCACAGCAGGCTCTCCAGCAACTCTCCCTATTCTCTACCCCTTACTTAGTGGGTACAGACATGCTCACTGCCTTTTCAAACATCCTGTTCCCAATGTGGTCCTCATCCTGTGCTTAGGTTTAGGGACCAAAAGATCATTTTACTTCCATATTGATGAACCTTTTAGCTCCATTTACATCATCACCATCTGCTGTCCCTTTCCCTGTTGGTCCATCTCTTACCCCATCCTCTGTCTGATCTCTTCTTCCTGCCCTTTCCCTGTCCCAAACCCTCTATTCCCTACTGGCCTACCTTCATCCTTGAACAAATGCCTTTACCACCTCCTACAACATCTATTTTGATGCAATAAATGAATGCATCAAAGAAAATATATTTATCCCAAAACCTTAGCTCGGTCGCATCATAGAGAGCATCACAGACTTTGTATAAAGAGAATTTTATTTTTTTTTGCAAAATATGATGTGTGTATGTATATGTATATTGCCATCCTTTTCATGTTAGTTATATTAGCACATGGATTCTCCCACATACAGCCCCATGGCATTTCTTATAAATACAGATTTTAAGAATGTTATTCATCCAGGTCATTTGTTAATTGGCGGCATTCAGTTAGGTCAACTGGACTTGAAGTTTAGTTCTTGAAGACATTGTACTAGACATTCGACTGGTTTTCTCAATTCAAAATGACTTGTATAAGAATCTGCCAATACAATACAATGGTGCCCACCCCCCCAGGAAACACTTGCAAGGAGGGATTGCGTTCCCTATCACAGCACCGCAGATAATTTCGCCATTTAAACCTACCATTGGACTTTCACCTGAAAACTGTTGGAATTCTTTGACAAAATTTCTGTTTTCACTCTTGATATTTTGTAATTATGATTTTGAAGTGGAATTTCAGTTTTAGGTACAAATTTATGTCACAGAAATCTGCAGCATCTTTACCAGTGGGATATATCCCATGAGTATAAGATCTAATAGATTAAACAGCCAATAATTCTAATTCTCTATATGCTGTTTGATTGAAACCGTTTTTTAAATACTCTAGTCTAGCACTAGCTCATACTGCTCTGCTGTCTAAAAAAAAAAAAAGGATCAAAAACACAGCAAATAAAGAACAATTGCCACTAGGTGGAGCCAATGTACAGCCCAACAAAGTACAGATAATAACTGCAATCATTAGATTACAAACAATTAAACTAATTGCAGAGTGTAATTTAAAGCCAGTATTTTAAAGACTCTTCATTTTGAAGGGAATTATTACCGCTGTTGGTATTGTTACCTCCCTAATGAAGAAGCTTTATATATAGAAGTGCACATCTGTTGCTGTACTGTCCCAAAGCACAGATGGGCAGGACTGTAACTGTACTTTGCACACAAACATTCAGTTAGAAATAAAGGGATTTTTTTTCTATCTCCCTTCTCTTTATTTAACTCATTGCTTTCTTCAATATTATGCAGCTAACTTCTCTGTACATAAAGAAACACCTACCGGTATATATAAAATGGGTCATTTAAGCAATGGGGCATCAAGATTTAAAATGCCATAAGCCTCCTTCTTTTAAATGTACATCAGCCTCTAAATATTATAGCTAGGAAGCACATATTTTTTAGTTATTTGGTTGCATTAGTTAGCTGTCTTTTCTAAAGATTTACTGTGGGAGAATCCTGAAGAGTGCAGAGTTCCACAAGAGTTCTCCTTTAGCTGTAACTGCTGTAAAACCCGCCTGAGAATGAAGACCTTACATCATGGGAACTGCCTCTTAATATACCAATGATGTAAAAAATGCAACCAGAAATTTCAGCATTTTAATTGCAGAGTAAAAATCTTATTGTATATTTATGTCTCATGTGGGAATGGTAATGTCAATAAACAACCACAATAGCCTAAACAATTTCCTGGTAGCAGTCAAGTGTGGGCTTATTGTGATACAAACGAAGGGCGCACCATGCTTGAGTTAGTATTTAAAATAAGATTTTTTTTCTGTGCCTTAAGATTATCTATGGCTACAATTCCTCAGTAATTTCCTAATCCTAATTTATTATGTTAAAGTCTGCAAGCCAAGAAATTGCAGGTTTAGAATCGTACATTTTTTTTTATATATTTTACATTTAAAAAAAAATTAAATATTTTTTTTATTTAGAGATGGCCGAAATTCCTTCGGTTTGTTTATGAATTATAGAACTTCCATAGTTTGAAAACAAACCCATTAAAGTCTATGGGGGGAAAAGTTTGGAAAGTTCTAATAAAATACAGATAAAAAGCAATGGTAAGTTACTGTAAATTGCCCTGCGACCTGGGAAATGGTCCGGGGAACATGTCCATATCACCAAAACTTTTTAAAACACTAACTTTCGCAACATTCACAAATCTGAGGGTTACCGAATGCTACATTAGAGGGTTACCGAACACTACATTCGAGGGTTATCGCAAATTCGAGGTAACCTTCGAATTGGTGACAACCCTCGAATATGGCTTTCGGTAACCTTCGAATTTGGTATTAACCTTGAATGTAGGGTTTGGTAGCCCTTGAATTTGGTATTAACCTTGAATGTAGGGTTCGGTAGCCCTCGAATTTGGTATTAACCTTGAATGTAGAGTTTGGTAGCCCTTGAATTTGGTATTAACCTTGAATGTTGGGTTCGGCAGCCCTCAAATTTGGTATTAACCTTGAATGTAGGGTTCGGTAGCCCTTGAATTTGGTATTAACCTTGAATGTAGGGTTCGGTACCCCTCGAATTTGGTATTAACCTTGAATGTAGGGTTCCGTAGCCCTCGAATTTGGTATTAACCTTGAATGTAGGGTTCGGCAGCCCTCGAATTTGGTATTAACCTTGAATGTAGGGTTCAGTAGCCCTCGAATTTGGTATTAACCTTGAATGTAGGGTTCGGTAGCCCTTGAATTTGGTATTAACCTTGAATGTAGGGTTCGGTAGCCCTTGCATTTGCAATAAACCTCAAATGTAGAGTTTGGTAACAATCGAATTTGCAGTAACCCTACATTTTGGGATTAACCTCGAATGTAGTGTTCGGTAACCCTCGAATTTGCGATAACCCTTTCGACAACAACCATCGAATGTACCGAATGCTGCATTCTAGGAGTGCTAAATTCGGGATATTGATTTGAAAATTCAAGAATCCTCGAATTTTTGAAAATTATCGAAAATAAGTTTGGAAAACAAGAAAGTTCGGAGAGTTCTAAATAGTTAAAATTTTTCCGAACTCATAAAGTTCGGCTCAAACTCGGGTTCATTAGTCCATCCCTAATCATGAGTAGGCAAAGTAGATTGGACTACTTTATTCAATATATGTTCTTACGATACACAAGTAACCTGGATTATAATTGTAGCAGCAGTGGAATTTTATCCCTTATATTATATACTGTTTATAATTGTGCCCTTTTGTAATGAAGAACAATAGTTGATTGTAAAAAAAACCAAACACTTGCATAACAGCTAATTTAAAGGATGTGTGCATACTTTCTTTCTCCTACCTCCAGTTTTTACAAATTTGTAATTTGTAAATAGCAGATTTTAGCATTTTTTCCCAGTCTTACTTTAGGTGTGTACATACATTAACGATTAAGGAACGATATCATCGGATCTGACAGTAATCTCTCTTTATCGTTAGTGTGTGTAGCACATTTTTGAGCGCTCCCCTGGCCAACAAACGTTCACCATAAGACGATCGTTCGGAAATTCCCCAAAATTTCACTCGCCCGCAGTCATCTCCCTGTACTTAAAGTATACGGAGTTGTCCGTGGCTGAGGGAAATTTGCAGTCCTGAGCGTTCTCCCCTTACTGTGTGTAGGGGATCTTTAGAAAATGACAGTCAGAATCTTGCAGATTCTGTCACTTATTTTTTAAAAATCTTTCAAAGAGCTTTACTTCCTCATTTAGTAAGGAATCTCACCACCCTGAATTTCAATGAGATTTCATTCTAGCTCAAAATGTGGAGTCAGATTGATCTGATCTGTCATAGGAAAAATAAGAGGATGGGGGCCTCCTTGGCTCCCTGCAACTAAGCATTATATCAGCCATGCTGCATCTGTTAAAAGGTGTAGCTGCATGTCTTTAAAGGGCAACTATAATCACCTTAGCCCCGAACCTCTTATTCGACTCTTTAAAAGCACCCAGGGTAAGGACCTAAACTGCTAGGTCTTCACCCGTGGGTTCAGCTTCTTACCCTGTACTCATTGGCATAACTACAGATCCTGCAACTGCAGGGGACCCAGGAGCCAGGAGGGCTCCATCTTCTTATGACCGATATTGACAGATATAGCCTCCTCCCAGAAAACCACTGTAGGTGGTGAAGCATAGAGTGGGGCCCCACCATAGTTTGCTGGGGGTCCCATTGGTTCCTGGTTACAACACTGCCTGTATTGTTTCAGTGAAAGGGTATAGAAATTGAGGAGGGTTACAGAATAAAGCACAAGTAAAAGAGTCACACAGTGTTACAGGAACGTAAGAAAATACTTTAACTGGTTTAAATCTCTACTTAATCCTTTAGCTCTTCTTTAAATGTGAAATTGGTGTTTAGTTTTTTATCTGCACAATGTCATCAGTGGCATGATGGGAGTTGCAGTGCAACAGCTGTGGAATCACATTATATTGTAATGTCATTTTTGCTTCTTATGTAATAATTGGAAACTCTGGTCCAAAAATGACTTTGTGTAAATTGAAAGGAATTGCTTTCCTGAGTATTTTTGCAATTTCATTATTGTTCATTTCATTTTGAAGATATTTACATTTTTATTTGGGATATGGTAGCAGCATCACCAGATCCTTTGCACTTCCTGCTCCCTGCTCTGAAACCATGTGACAATCCCTTTTCCTGTATCTCCTCCTCCTCCATATAAAAAAAGACACATTTTCACTTCTTACATGCTCCCTGCTGTGGGCTGTGCTGTAACCTCCCCTCTTCAGCTCTCCTTCGGTCATTGTAACTCAATCTCTTCCTAGTCTCTCCTGCACTGAGCATGTGCCAACCTCAGATTTGAAGGAGGAGCTAGTATTTTAACCGCAGATTCAGAACCTCCTACCCCCTAACTTTCTGATCAGTGATTTGTTGGTGGCCCATTTTAAATTCAGGAAGGCCTTTCATTTAAAATCAATTTGTTTGGAGACCACAGTTCCCTTTATACTCTTAATAAATGCAGTTCGGCCTTGGATAATGCTAACAAGGCACCTAATTGTAGATACAATTCTGCACCTAAACTTGAATACACACAGTACATATTTGTAGCCAATGACAGACAGATTCCATTGGAAGCAGTAAAAGTGGCCACATACTTTCCCGACCTTCTTCCTGCACTTTGTTCAGGAAGATTGTTCAGGTGAACAGCGAGTACTAAAGTATGGGAGGGGGGCAATAGTAGTTTTTTATGACAGATGATCGATCTTGTAGTCAACGGTGGTAGTTTGTCGGCTGTGGGATCACCAATTTTTTTGCCAAAGAAACGGCCGATAAAAGGCCAATCCCATTGGACCTGACCCCAGCTTAATTGTTTTGCCATTTGCTGCTATTTAAGTGCTTCATTAACATTTTAATAATGAAGAGCAACAAAGAATGTTAATTTTCACCTGTTTCGGACTGAACAGGGCTACATTGATTCCAATATCATTGCATATCAACTTGTATTGATTCTGACTCAGCCTTGTTGTATGTGTTTGTAATGGTTGTACTCTGATTTTTCAGTGATGTGGTAACCATTTTTCTGCTTTACTTAAGGCCCCGTTCTCTAGTCCAGCCCCCAGACTAGTATTGTTTACTAGTAATATTTGGGCCCATTTGCTCTAGTCCAGAAAATGGTTCTTATATTATATAAAGGTCTCAACCTATTTATTTGTGCGTGGGTGGAGAACTGACTATAGCATAGATTACAAAGTGTGGTTATTAATGGAACATTGTCTAGTTGGACCATTGTTGTTAGTGATGTTCCTCAGGGGTATGTACTGGGTCCAGGACTCTTTAACCTATTTATAATTGAACTAGTGTTAAGCATTGTGATATCTGTGTTTGCTGATGACCCTAAACTGTGCAGGATTATAGGCACAATGCAAGATGCCTCCAACCTAAGCTGGGTTCACACATCAGAGATCTTTAAAAGATGACAGATAAAATCTGCAGAATCATTTTTAGAAGATCCCACTACACACAGTCCCGAATGTTTTACCTATGTAAATCTTAGGGAGAATGCTTGGGACTGCACATTTCCTTCAGCCATGGGCGACTCCCTATACTATTAAAGGGAGACAACGTGGCAAGGGGAATTTTAAGGCAGTTCCAAGTGATCCCAAGGCCAACGGTGGGATTTATCGGCCCTCGAGAACTGTGGTACACACATTAGCGATAAAGGCCCAATCCCTTTGGTATGACGTGTATAAAGTAATTGAGGTTGAATAAAGACATACGTCCACCAAGTCCAACCCTTTTGCCCTCCTTTTTAACCCAGCTTTACAAACTGATAAAAATAAACTTGGTAAATGGGCTTCAAAGTGGCAATAAAGTTAATGTTGAGAAATGCAAAGTTATACATGTGGGGGAAAAAATGGGTTATACCCTAATGGACAAAGTTAGGAAGGACTGAATAGAGAAGGACTTGGGAGTTATTGTGAACAATAGACTTAGGAGTCTATGCAGTGTTTAACAGTATCTGATAAAGCAAATAAAATATTTATGAGAGAAGAAGGAGCATAGCATCAACGGTGGTGCGCAGGACAAATTCCCCCCTCTGTATAGAGCCCAGAGATGGATTAAGATCATATGATGGGCCCTAGGCAGGTGATAAACATAAACGGGGATAATACATAAACAGGGATAATACATAAAATGGGGATAATTCATAAACGGGGAAATATATAAATGGGGATAATACATAAACAGGATACACAAAAAACGGGGATAATACATAAATGGGGATATCAAATGGGGTACAGGAAATTTATAAACAGGGATAATGCAAAACAGGGAAAATACATAAAACGGGGTACGGGGATAATTATAAATGGGGATAATACATAAACGGGGCTAATTTCATAACGGGGATAATACATAAATGGGGTAACGCATAAACGGGGTATAATTAAACAGGGATAATACATAAACAGGGATAATACATAAACAGGGATAATCATAAACGGGGATAATACATAACATGGGGATAATACATAAACGGGGGATGGGGATAATTTATAAATGGGGATATACATAAACGGGGATAATACATAAAGGGGGGACGGGGATATAATTTATAAATGGGGATAATACATAAAAGGGGATAATACATACAACAGGGATAATTCATAAACGGGGATAATTCATGAACGGGGGATAATTCATAAACGTAATTCATAAACGGGGATAATACAAAACGGGGGACGGGGATAATTTATAAATGGGGATAATACATAAACGGGATAATACATAACGGGGATAATTCATGAACGGGATAATACATAAACGGGGATAATACATAAACAGGATATTCATAAACAGGGATAATACATAAATGGGAGATAATACATAAATGGGGATAATCATAAATGGGGATATACATGAATGGGGATAATACATAAAATGGGGATAATTCATAAACGGGGATAATACATAAATGGGATAATACATAAAGGGGGATAATACATAAAAGGGTACGGGGATAATTTATAAACGGGGATAATACATAAATGGGGATAATGGCTTTAAACGGGATAATTCATAAAACAGGGATTAAAAATAAACAGGGAAATTACATAAACGGGGGGGATAATACATAAACAAGGGAGATCGGGGCTAATTATAAATTGGGGATAATACAATAAACGGGCGAATAATACATAAATGGGACGGACGGGGGGGATAATTGTAGAAATGGGGATAATAAATCAAACGGGGGAAATACATGAAACGGGGAAATTCATGAACGGGGGATAATTCATAAACGGGGATAATAATATAATGGGATTAATACATAAAACAGGGATAATTTCATACACGGGGGGAATGGGATAATATATAAACGGGGAGGGGATATGATAATAAAGGGGGGATGGGGGATATATCATAAACGGGGAGGGGGAATAATTCATGAACGGGATAATCATAAAAGGGGATAATACCATAATGGGGTTACTTAAGACATAAACAAGGGATCATCCTACAAAAGGGCGATAAATAAATATAAACAGAAGGATAATACAATAAATGGGGATAATTCATAAATGGGGTAATTAATACATTAAATGGGGAAATACAAAACAGGGGTACTGGGGATAATTATAAATGGGCATTTATGAACGATTGGAATACATAATGGGGAGGGGGATATAATACATATGAAACTGGAGATAGTCTTATAAAATGGGGTATAACAAATCAAACGGGGATAATACATAAACGAGGGACAGGATTATTTATTAAATGGGAGTATAATACCTAAACGGATTGATAATACATAAATGGGGACGGGGATAATTTATAAATGGGGAAGATACATAACTAACATAAACGGGGATGAGGAGTATAAATACAATAAAAGGATAGATCTGCAGGAAGAAAGATAAATTCATAAAACGGGGATAATTCATAACAACGGGGAATAATACATAAACAGGGGATAATACATAAACGGGATAATTCATAACGATGAGAATACATAAGGGGAAACTAAAGGGAACTAATACGGAGATAAATAACATACGGGGAAGGGGAAATCTGGTAATTCCATCAAACAGGGTGATGAATACATATGAAAAACGTGGATAATTCAATCTAAACAGGGATAATGCAATAAACACGAGAGAAAGGCATAATAAACAGGCAATATCACATAATTAAAACGGAGAGATAAATAATAAAGAGGGGATAGTATACTGGATATAAAACGGGGTGGTTAAGGGAATATAATTTTCAAATGGGGATATACATAAATGGGGAATATACATATAGACGGGATATTAAGAAAATTCCCTTAAACCAGAGAAGAAAATACATAAAAAGGGACGAGCATCACGACATCAAAAGGGTATAATTCAACAACGCGGGATAATACACCTAATACGGGGGCGAGATCCTCCCGGATTACATTAATACTAATGGGAGCACCAATACCATCAAATCGTGTTCCGATCTCCATCCAATAATAAAAACGGGACATAATTCCTGAAACGGGGGGATAAATTCATAAACCGGGGATCTACATACAATGGGAGTAAATACATAAAACCGGGATAATTCATTTAAACGGGGATATACATAAAAGGATAATAACATAAACGGGGGATGGGAGAATAATTTATAAATATGGGGATAATATACATAAACAACTAGGGAGGATAATACATAAACAGGGGATTATACATAAACGGGGTACGGGGATAATTTATAAATGGGGATAATACATAAAAACGGAGACGATATATACATAAACAGGGATCATACATAAATGGGGATAATACATAAACTACACACAGTCCCGAATGTTTTACCTATGTAAATCTTAGGGAGAATGCTTGGGACTGCACATTTCCTTCAGCCATGGGCGACTCCCTATACTATTAAAGGGAGACAACCGTGGCAAGGGGAATTTTTAAGGCAGTTCCAAGTGATCCCAAGGCCAACGGTGGGCATTTATCGGCCCTCGAGAACTGTGGTACACACATTAGCGATAAAGGCCCAATCCCTTTGGTACTGACGTGTATAAAGTAATTGAGGTTGAATAAAGACATACGTCCACCAAGTCCAACCCTTTTGCCCTCCTTTTTAACCCAGCTTTACAAACTGATAAAAATAAACTTGGTAAATGGGCTTCAAAGTGACAAATAAAGTTTAATGTTGAGAAATGCAAAGTTATACATGTGGGGGAAAAAATGCTGGTTATACCCTAAATAGGACAAAGTTAGGAGATGACTGAATAGAGAAGGACTTGGGAGTTATTGTGAACAATAGACTTAGTAGCTCTATGCAGTGTTATACAGTATCTGATAAAGCAAATAAAATATTTCATGTAGAAGAAGGAGCATAGCATCAACGGTGCAGGACATAATTCCCCCTCTGTATAGAGCCCAGAGATGGATTAAGATCATATGGGGCCCTAGGCAGGTGCCTAGGGTTGCCTTGTGGATAATCCTTCTCTGATAGAGCCCTTGTAGGGTCTTATTTTAAGGACGCAGTGCAGTTTTTGGAGCCAGTCCACAGAAGGACATATACAAATTAGAAAGAGTCCTAGAATTAGTACAGAGCCTGATAAAAGGAATGGAAATTTTGTGTTATGAAAACAGATTGTTGAAATTTTGTTTACCCTGCAAAAGAGGAATTTGATAGGAGATATAATAACCCCATAGAAATATGTTAGAGGAAACAGACAATAAGCACTCAATATTTGGTCTCAGGGGTGAGAAAAGAAGGGGGGAAAGGCGAGCTGGGGTTGCGCTGTTTAATTTGTGGAGGGGTTGAACTTGATGGACTGTTTTTATTTCTACCCAATATTAAATGTGTAACTGTGTGTTTATCAGCAGAGTCTGGAACCTTTCACTGCTCTGCTATTTATCACAGGATTCACACAATGTTGGAAGGAAAAATTGGGCTCAGCTTCATTGGTCCTTCCAATGCCTTATAGATAATGGCCTCTTTCATACATAAACGGGGATAATACATAAACGGGAATAATTTATAAACAGGGATAATACATAAACAGGGATAACACATAAAAGGGGATAATACATAAACGGGGATAATAAATAAATGGGGATCATACATAAACGGGATAATATATAAACAGGGATAATACATAAACAGGGATAATACATAAAGAGGGATAATACATAAACGGGAATAATTTATAAACGGGGATAATTCATAAAACGGGGATAATTCATAAATGGGGATAACACATAAATGGGGATAATACATAAATGGGGATAATACATAAATAGGGATAACACATAAAAGGGGATAATACATAAATGCGGATAACACATACTATTTATGTCCATTATCCCCATTTATGTATTATCCCCGTTTATGAATTATCCCCGTTTATGTATAATCCCCATTTACGTCTGAGATCCCCATTTATGTATGATCCCGTTTATGTATTATCCCCATTTATGTATTATCCCTGTTTATGTATTATCCCCCTTTTATGAATATCCCCGTTTATGTATTATCCCCCCCATTTAGAAATTATCCCCGTACCCCTTTTAATGTCTTAAATATCGCCGTTTATGTATTATCCCTTTTTATGTATTATCCCCATTTATAAATTATCCCCATCCCCCGTTTATGTATTAATCCCCCCTGTTTTATGAATTATCCCTGGTTTTGTATTATCCCCATTTATGTCTTATCCCCGTTTATGATTCTCCCCGTTTATGAATTATCCCCGTTTATGAATTACCCCGCTCATGAATTGAGCCCGTTTATGTATTCATCTCCCGTTTATGTTTATCCCCATTTATAATATCTCCGTCCCCCGTTTATGTATTACCCCGTAATGACTTAATCCCCTTTTTTGTATTAACCCTTTTTTTATGTATTAGCCCTGTTTATTAATTCAATCCCCGTTTAATGTATTATCCCCCCATTTAAAAAGTTTCCCCGGACCACCCCCTTTATTATATATACCCATTTATTATTATCCCCGTTTAATGTATTATCCCCCCGTTTATGACTTAGCCCGTTATGTATGATCCCATTTATTGCATTATCCCTTGTTTATACTTAATCATCCCGTGTTATGTATTATCCCGTTATGAATTTATCCCCATTTATGTATTTTCCCCATTTATGTATTATCCTCGTTTATGAATTATCCCTGTTTATGTATTATCCCTGTTTTATGGTATTATCCCCGTTTATGAATTATCCCCGTTTATGAATTATCCTCATTCATGAATTATCCCCGTTTATTTATTATCCCCGTTTATGTATTACCCGTTTATGTATTATCCCCCGTTTATGAATTATCCCCATTTATGTATTATCCCCGTTTATGAATTATCGTTTATGAATTATCCCCGTTCATGAATTATCCCCGTTTATGAATTATCCCCGTTTATGTATTATCCCCCTTTTATGTATTATCCCCGTCCCCCCATTTATGTATTATCCCCGTTTATGTATTATCCCCATTTATAAATTATCCCTATCCCCCATTTAATGTATTATGCCCGTTTTTGTATTATCCCCGTTTATGAATTAATCCTGTTTAGTATTAATCCCTTTTTATTTATTATCCCTGTTTATGATATCCCCGTTTATGTGTTATCCTTATTGATGGTG
Organism: Hymenochirus boettgeri; assembly: GCA_019447015.1. Lineage (NCBI taxonomy): Eukaryota > Metazoa > Chordata > Amphibia > Anura > Pipidae > Hymenochirus > Hymenochirus boettgeri. The sequence continues at coordinate 238,101,502 of CM033471.1, read as the reverse complement.
TATCCCGTTTATGAATTATCCCCGTTTATGTATTATCCCCAGTTATAAATTATCCCCGTACCCCGTTTATGTATTTAGCCTGTTTATGTATATTTAAATCCTTTTATAATTATCCTGTACCCCCCCATTTCTGTATTATCCCATTTATGTATTAGCCCCCGTTATGTGTTATCCTGTTTATGTATTAATCCTCGTGTTATAAAATTATCCCCGTTTTATGTATTTCCCCCATTTTATTATTATCCCCGTTTATGAATTATCCCCATTTATGTATTATCCCTGTTTATGTATTCCCCATTTTATGTAGTTTTATCCCCGTTATGAATTATCCCCGTTTATGTAAATCCCATTTACGTATGATCCCCATTTATGTATGATCCCGTTTATGTATTAATCCCCATTTAGGATTATCCCTGTTTATGTTTATCCCCGTTTATGAATTATCCCCGTTTATGTATTATCCCCATTTATAAATTATCCCCGTACCCCCCTTTTATGTATTATCGCCGTTTATGTATTATCCCTTTATCCATTTAAAGAAATTATCCCCGTCCCCGTTTATGGTTTTATTCCCTGTTTATGTATATCCGTTTATATGTATAGGCATTATATCCCCATCCCTTTTATGTATTATCCTAGATTACCGTTTATGATTTTCCCCTGTTTGATTACCATGAATTATATCCCCCGTTTGACATTATCCCCATCGCTATCTGATATACCCCGTTTATGTATTATCACCGTTTATGTATGTATTCCCCATTTATAATTATCTCGGTCCCCCCGTTTATGTATTATCCCCGTTTATGATTATCCCTGTTTATGTATTATCCCTTTTTATGTATTATCCCTGTTTATTGATAAATCTGATTTAACCCCGTTTATAGTATTATCCCCCATTAAAAATTATCCCCGTTACCCCGTTATATATTAGCCCCATTTTGTATTATCCCCCTTTATGATATCCCGTTATGTATCCCCCGTTTAATGTAATATCCCCTTTTATGATCCCTAGTAATCCTGTTTTTAATGATCCCCGTTTATGTATATCTACCCACTCCCGTTTATTGATTCCCATTTATGTTTTTGCCCCATTTATTATGTATGCCTCGTTTAAATTATCCCGTTTATGTTTATCCCTGGTTTATTTTATCCCCGTTTATGAATCTCAGCCTCCCGTTTAGATGATTATCCCCATTTCATGAATTATCCCCGTTTATGTATTATCCCCGTTTATGTGTTATCCCCATTTATAAATTATCCCCGCTCCCGTGATGTATTATCAATACGTTGTATTGTATATCCTCCCCATTTATAAATTATCCCGTCCTCGTTTATGTATTATCACCCCGTTTAATGTATTATCCCCATTTATAACTATCCCAGTGTTTCATGTATTATCCCCTCTTATGTATTATGCCATTATACAATGATCCCTCGTACCCTGTGTTGTATTATCACCATTTATGTATTATCCCCATTGTATGAAATCCCCATTTATAATTATATCCCCCTTTATGTTATTTTCCCGTTTATAAGATCCATTGAATTACCCTGTTTATGTTAGACCCCGATTTATGTCTTATCCCCGTTTTATGAATTCATCCTCGCCGTTCATGAATTAATCCCCGCTCCCCCGTTTTATGTATTATCCATTTAACTATCCCATCCCCCCTTTTATGTATTGATCCCCGTTTTATATATTATCCCCGTTTAATGATAACTCCCGTTATTGTAATTATCCCATTTTTAGTATCCCGTTTATGAATTATCCCCGTTCATGAATTTATCCCGTGTAATGTATTATCCCGTTTATGTATTATCTCCCCATTTATAATTATCCCCGTCCCCCATTTATGTATTATCTCCGTTTATGTATTATCCCCATTTTATAATACCCAGCCCCATCCACTGTTTATGTATTATATCCCGTTTATGAATTATCCCTTATTTCCTATGTATATCCCTGTTTATGAATTTCCCCCCGTTTATGGATATCATTGTAACTTCCCTCCGTCTGATAATTATTATCCCTATGTATTTCCCATTTATGACTTATCCCTTTTATGTGTACCCATCCCGTTTATTGAATTATCCCCCTTGTCATGTATCCCCTTAGTTACCGTGTTCATGTATTATCCCCATTTATAGCTTACTCCCCCATAGTCATCCCCATTTATGTTATTCTTTAGAATTATCCCCTGTTATGTATTATCACCGTTATGTTATCCCGTGCATGAACCCGTTTAGAATATCCCCGTTTATTGTATAATCCTTAAAATAATCATTCCCTCAGTTGTATGTATTTCCCCGTTACTATCTTTAATATTAATCCTATTATTTCCCCGTTAAGCCATTATTAACCTTTAAATGTAATCCCCGTCTCACCCCGCCCCACCGTTTAATGTAGTTATCATCCCCGTTTATGTATTATCCCCATTTTATATCTCCCCATCCCCCGTTTATGTATCATATCCCCTATTAATATACCTTATCCCCGTTTATGAATTAATCCCTTTTTTCTATGTTTAATCCCTGTTATGATTATCCCTGTTTGATGAAATGATCCCGTACCTTTTTATATCTGTATTATCATCCCTTTATGGTTACCTTTTATTGATTCCATCCCTCGTTTAAGAAATTATCCCCGGGTTTATGTATAATCCCCATTTATATATCCCCTACCCCGTTTTAGATTTCCTTCCCTTTATGTACATTATCCCTGTTTATGATAGTATTCGACCCATTTATGTATTATCCCCATTTATTGATTATCCCCCGTTTTATGTATCCGAGATTCCCCCAGTATACTATGATTCCCCATTATTAATTATCCCATTTTTATCCTTTATTATCATTTTGCCCTGTTTATGTATTATCCCCGTTTATGTATTAATCCCCGTTTATGTTTATCCCATTTAATAATTATCCCCGTAACCCCTTTTAATGTATTAATCGCCTTTTAGTATTATCCCTGTATATGTATTATCCCATTTATAAACTATCCCCATCCCCCCTTTATGTATTATCCCTGTTTATATGAATTCGCCCGTTATGTATTATTACCACCCATTTCTCCATCCGTATTTTCCCCGTTTTATATTAATCCCGTTTATGAATTATCCCCGTTATAAATTATCCCCGCTCATGAATTATCCCCGTTTATGTATTATCGCCGTTTATGTATTATCCCCCATTTATAATTATCCCGTCCCCCGTTTATGTATTATCCCCGTATATGAATTATCCCTTTTTATGTATTATCCCTTTTTATGTATTATCCCTCTTATTAATTATCCCCGTTATGTATTATCCCCATGTAAAAAATTTTCCCCGTACCCCGTTTAATATATTATCCCCATTTATGTATTATCCCCGTTTATGTATTATCCCCGTTTATGAATTATCCCCGTTTATGTATGATCCCCATTTTTGCCTTTCCCTGTTTATGAATTATCCCGTTATGTCTATGTATCCCCGTTTTATGAATTATCCCATTTATGTATTTTCCCCCTTTATGTAGTATCCTCGTTTATGATTATCCCTGTTTATGTATTTATCCCTGTTTCTGTATTATCCCCGTTTATGAATTATCCCCGTTTATGGAATTATCCCCCATTCATAATTAGCCCCAGTTTATGGTTTTATCCCCGGTTATGTTTACCCCATTTATAAATAATCCCTATCCCCGTCCCCCCGTTTATGTATTATCACTTGTTTATGTATTATCCCCATTTAATAAATTATCCCCGTCCCTCGTTATTTTATGTATTATCCCCGTTTATGTAATTATCCCCATTTAAAACTATATCCCAGTTTATGTATTATCCCCATTTATGTATTATAGCCATTTATAAATTATCCCTGTACCATGTTTATGAATTATCCCCATTTATTATAATCCCCATCCCCGTTTATGTATAATCCCCATTTATAAATTATCCCCAGCCCCCCTTTATGTATTATCCCTGTTTAGATATATCCCATTTAATGAAATTATCCCTGTTTATGTATTAACCCCATTTTGTATTATCCCCCCCGTTTATGAATTATCCCCGTTCATGAAATTATCCCCGGTATGTATTTTCCCTGTTATGTATTATCCCCATTTAGAAACTATCCCCATCCCCCCCTTTATGTCTTATCCCTGTTTATATATTAATCCCCGTTTATGTATTAACCCCTTTATGTATTATCTCCAGTTTATGAATACCCCTTTCATGAATATCCTGTTTATGTATATCCCCCCGTTTATTATTAATCTCCATTTATAAATTTATCACCCGTTTTCTCCCCGTCCCCCGTTTATGTTTATCCCGTTTATGTATTATCCCCCCATTATAATTAATCCCCATCCCCTGTTTATGTATTATCCCCGTTTATGAATTATCCCTGATTATGTATTATCCCTGTTTATGAATTATCCCCGTTTATGAATTATCCCTGTTTATGTATTATCCCTAGTTTATGAATTATCCCGGTTTTATGGTATGAATCCCCGTTTATGTATTATCCCGTTCATGAATTATCCCCGTTTATGTATTATCCCCGTTTATGTTATTATCCCCATTAAAATTATCCCCGTCTTCTCCTCCGTTGTATGTATTATCACCGTTTATGAATTTCATTTTAAGGAATTATCCCCGTTATGGAATTATCCCCGTTTAAGAAATATCCCCGTTTATGTATTATCCCCTTTTATATTTATTATCCCCATTTATAAATTATCCCCGTCCCCCGTTTATGTTATTATCCCCGTTTAATGTATTATCCTCATTGATATAGCCCCAGCCCCCGTTTATGTATCATCCCCGTTTATGTATTATCCCCGTTTATGAATTATCCCTGTTTATGTATTATCCCTGTTTATGAATTATCCCTGTTTGTGTGTTATCCCCATTGATGTATTACCCCTTTTATAAATTATCCCCGTGTATGTCTTTTCCCCATTTATCCTTATCCCCGGTACATACCGTTTATGTATTATCCATGTTTATGTATTATCCCTGTTTATAAATTATCCCTGTACCCATTTATGTATTATCCCCGTTAATGTATTATCCCTGTTTATGTGTTATCCTGTTTATGTATTATCCTCGTTTATAAATTATCCCCGTTTATGTATTATCCCCATTTTATATATTATTTCATCCCCCCTTTTGAATTATCCCCATTTATGTATTATCCCTGTTGATGGATTATCCCCATTTATGTATTACCCCATTTATGTATTATCCCCATTTATGAATTATCCCCATTTATTATTAATCCCTTTATGTATTAATGCCTGTTTATATTAATCCCCGTTTTGTATATCCCCCTTTACGTTGATCCTCATTTATGTATGATACCGTTTATGTACTTTCCCCATTTATGTATGATCCCGTTTCTGTATTATCCCCGTTTATGTATTATCCCCATTTATAAATTATCCCCGACCCGTTTATGTATTATCCCCGTTTATGTATTATCCATTTTTATGTATTATCCCCATTTCTAAATTCTCCCCCTCCCCCGTTTATGTATTATCCTGTTTATGTATTATCCCCCCTTTTAGTAATATCCCGTGTTTATGTATTATCCCCATTTATGTATTATCCCCGTTTATGATTATCCCCTTTCATGAATTATCCCCGTTTATGTATTATCACCGTTTATGTATTATCCCCATTTATAATTATCTCCGTCCCCCGTTTATGTATTATCCCCGTTTATGAATTATCCCTGTTTATGTATTATCCCTTTTTATGTATTATCCCTGTTTATGAATTATCCCGTTATGTATTATCCCCATTTTATGTAATTATCATCCCCATTTTAAAATTATCCCCTTACCCAGGTTATATATTATCCCCATTTATGTATTATCCCCGTTTATGGTATATCCCCGGTTATGATATCCCCGTTTATGTATGATCCCCGATTATGCATTATCCCTGTTTATTAATTATCCCCGTTTATGTATTATCCCCGTTTATGAATTATCCCCATTTATGTATTTTCCCCATTTATGTATTATCCCCGTTTATATTGAATTATCCCCGTTTATGTATTATCCCTGTTTATGTATTATCCCCGTTTATGAATTATCCCCGTTTATGAATTATCCCCATTCATGAATTATCCCCATCCCCGTTTATATGTCTTATCCCGTTTATGTATTATCCCCATTTAATAATTACCTCGTCCCCTGTTTATGTCTTTCACCGTTTATGTATTATCCCCATTTATAAATTATCCCTGTCCCTCGTTTATGTATTATCCCGTTATGTATTATCCCCATTTATAAACTTCCCAGTTCAATTGTATTATCCCCATTTATGTAATATGCCCATTTATAAATTATCCCCGTACCCTGTTTATGTATTATCCCAATTTATGTATTATCCCCATTTAATGAATTAAATCCCCATTTATGTATTATCCCCCGTTTATGTATTATCCCCCGTTTAGAATGATCCCCTGTTTATGTATTAACCCCATTTATGTATTATCCCCCTGTTTATGAATTATCCCCGTTATGACTTATCCCCGTTTATGTATTATCCCCATCCCCCCTTTAGTCTTTCCCCGTTTATATTATCCCGTTTATAATGATTATCCCTGTTTATGTATTAATCCCATTTATGTATTATCCCCGTTTATGAATTATCCCGTTCATGAATTATCCCCGTTTATGTATTATCCCGTTTATGTATTATCCCCATTTATAATTATCCCCATCCCCATTTATGTATTATCCCGTTTATGGTATTATCCCCATTGATTAGCCCCATCCCCTGTTTATGTATTATCCCCGTTTATGAATTATCCCTGTTATGTATGATCCCTGTTTATGAATTATCCCCGTTTATGCATTATCCCCTTTATGTAGTATCCCCGTTGATAATTATCCCCGACCCTTTTATGTATTATCCCCATTTAATTTATTATCCCATTTTATGTATTATCCCCGGTTTATGAATTATCCCCATTTATGTATTATCCCCATTCATGTATTATCCCCAATTTTGAATTAAGCACCATTTATGTTTATCCCCAGTTTATGTATTATCCCTGTTTATGAATTATCCCTGTTTATGTAGTATCCCCGTTTATGTATTATCCCGTTCATGAATTATCCCCGTTTATGTATTATCCCCGTTTCTGTATTATCCCCATTTATAAATTATCACCGTCCCCCGTTTATTTTTATTCCCGTTTATAATTATCGTTTATGAATTATCCCCGTTCATGAATTAATCATCCCCGTTTATAAATTATCCCTGTTTATGTATTATCCCCTTTTATGTATTATCCCCCATTTATAAATTATCCCTGTCCCCTCCCCCCCGTTTATATGTATTAGCCCCCCCGTTTAGGGTATTATCCCCATTTATAAATTAATCCCCATCCCCCTTTTATTATTTATCCCCATTTTATGTAATTATCCCGTTTATGAATTATCCCTGTTTATGTATTATCCCTGTTTATTCTAATCCCTGTTTATTAATTATCCGTCCGTTGATGCGTTAATCCCCATTTATGTATTATCCCCGTTTTATGAATTATCCCGTTTTATGTATTACCCCATTTATAAATTACCCCCCGTACCCCCCTTTATTTCTTTTCCCTGTTTATGCATTATCCCGTGTATAAATTATTCCCTGTACCCCATTTATGTATTATCCCCATTTATGTATTATCCACGTTGTTTGTGTTGATCCCTGTTTATGTATTATCCCCATTTATATATTATCCCCGTTTATGAATTATCCCCATTTTATGTACTATCCGTTTATGTATTGCCCCGTTATGTATTATCCCCATTTATGTATTATTCCCGTTTATGAATTATTCCCATTTATGTATTATCCCCATTTATGTATTCTCCCGGTTTATATTATCCCCGTGTTATGTATATATCCCCTTTATGTAATGACCCCATTTTGTATTGATCCCCCCTTTTAGTGTATTATCCCAGTTATGTGTTTATCCCCCTTTAGGTCATCCCCTTTTTATAGAACGTATTAATATAGTTGTCAAGGTTGAATAGAGACAAGTGGAACCCTCATACATTACAGACAATTCTGTATAAACATATAGAGATAAATATAAAGAAACATATTCAAGCCAACTGACAGATAGCAAAGAGTGATTTTATATACATTCTACATTACCGTTCTCACTAGTGCTCTGATCTATGCTCTTTGCGTTCTGATCTGGTCCATTTTAAAAACATACTGCTTTATGCATTTCTGTCTGAAAATGCAAAGCAAAAAACGCATCCACAAATGCAGAAAAAAATGCATTGAAAAATCACGTTGAACCAAATTTTTCCTTTTGTAGAGAGAATCCTGTGCAGAAGAGTTCTCGCTAGAATCCTAAATTGTAAGGACAAATACAACTTAATAAGAGACAGTAATTGGCTTAACTAGCAGTGGCGTAACTACTGCCCCCGGCACCCCATGCTGGGGGCCCGGATGGAAGCAGGCCCACCACATGCCCATAATAACCTCATCGATCAGATGCCTTTAAACAGCTGGTCGCATGTATGAAGGAAACATATGCGCCATCAGCTGTTTAAAATACCCGAACTTCCGCGTCCGGTCTTTTAAACAGCTGATGGCGTGTATGTTTCATTCATATGCTCGATCAGCTGTTTAAAAACAGCTGATCGTGAAGGGGTGAGGGGCCCAGCCACCAATTTCGCAGGGATGGCCCTGCAGTTATGCCCCTGTTTACTAGAATCACTGGGCCCCCAGCAAAACTATCATGGGGCCCCTCTCACTGCTTCGTGTACAGTGGTTTTCTGGGCCCATGCAATTTATAAGTCCGATCGACTGATATTTTGGTGCATCAGTCTATTGGGCCAAAAAAATTGCATGTTTTTTTCGAGGCCCCGCAACCGACGTCCGACCTCTCATTCGGAGGAATGTGTGACCGGACACGTCCAAAAACCACAGCTCAATGGTTCTATAACAGAACTTTAAAAGAAAAATCCCAGCAAAATATCCTAAACTATATAACAGCTATTGAACCACAGTCAACACAAAATGTCATCACAATGATCCCTTGGTGCTTCTTTTCTTTCTTCATTAGGTTGCTGGGTTTTTTTTCTTTGCAAAGGGAAAATAAACGATTTAGCTAGTTCTGCTTAGATGTCTACAAAAATGTTATCTTATCTTCCCCTTCATTGCTCCTTACCAGCTGGGATAGCGAAGTCCTTTACTGATGGGTAAATTAGAATCAGATGTTATTCTGCAATCAAATATCTAGTACCCTGATAAACCTCCATCCCTGTTATCTGTTAAGCTTTCTTGTTGTCCCAGGATATCTGTACTGTGTCCTGCTGTCTTGGCTCTGAGAGTTCACATCAACACCTTGCTACTTCTGTTTTTCTTAAATCTTGCACATAATGCATTAACCCTATAACTTCTTCTACCTGGACAGACTGACTGCTAATTACATACAGATGCCATGTCATTAAGGGGTTAAGCTCTACAAACAAGGAGACACTTATATTCACATCCTCACAAGGCTTCTGTATACACTCTCAGCCTTTTTAAAGTCAACACATCCTGATTGCTCTCTACTGATAAGGTCTCATTTCAGCAAGTACTAGGGAGCAGTAGCTGTGCTACCTGTGTTGACACAACTAGGCCAGCAGTGAGATCGGGATACTAAGAAATTCACGGACTCTTCATATGAAACATAACGTGGGGTGTTCCCATCTATGATTAAAATGCAGAATTAGCATTAGAAAAACCACATGTTCTTTACAGTTAACAAGGCACCTCTGTGTGGCAGAGGTATATTTTTGAATGAAATCTTTAAGTTGAAATACATTTTTATGGCTGTTTATAACAATACATAACTTGCCTTTATAGTTGATTTCTTTACAGATAAACAGCATTGTAAATATTATCTTTCATTCCATTAACAAAAGTTCCAGGGATATCAGTCCCCTTAAAAGAGAGAACAGCTGTTCAATCAGCTACTTTCCCTCTGTGTTAATGGGAGGAGAAAGAGTGAGAAGGTGTTTGGACCATTTATTTAGAGAAATATTTTCATGTTTCATTTCTTTTATAATGCTGAAGTTCGGGTTTGGAAAATCGGAACTGATTGGAATTTGTGATCGAAAGTCGAATATTAAAAAAAAAATTGATTTGGAAATGAGATAGAAAAATCTAAAAATTGTGTAGAAAAATTGAAAATTCCAATCGAATATTTGAAAATTCCAATTGGGGTTGAATTAGATTTGTATAACTTTAATAGGTTCCTTGGAACCGCTGTCAGCATTAAACTTACCACTTTCATTCATCTCTAATCCTGGCAGATTGGAACTTTTTACCTCCGTTTTTTTTCTTTAGTACTAAATTTGGCAAGCAGAAGACAATGTGATCTATTCCCAGTGGGTTTTAAAACCAAAAAAATCATGTGACGGCAGAGTTCTGGAATCCGCATTTAGACAGCTGTTATGACATTACTGGGTCTCATCAATACAAAGGCTAGATTTTAATGTAGCAAAGGTAATTTCAGATTTTCAAAGACATCTTATAACCATCTAATTGTAAAAATGGAGAAAGATAATGCTAATTTCATGCAAATGATATGCCTATCAGTTCAAATTGTCTTTCTTAAGATTTTCCTTTTTGCCCAACAGATTTGAATTATTTGCATCCTATAAAATATGTAGGTGTAAAAAGATTGCCTCCAATGCTCAACACTATTCATCCATAATTAACTACAGCTTAGCCAAGTACGAATACATTAATAAACAGTGGGGCCTTTTACAAACATTCTCAAGGTTCTCACCCTATAACCTGTAATTGGCTTCATATATGCAGCTTTTTTTATAGACATTGACACTGATAGGAACATTAGAAATATCAATAACCCCAAGTGGCAAATATTGGAATAACAAATGAAGGGAGGTCAATTCCCCAAAGGTTTTTCTGTGTGATACAAGGCTAGTTTATCCTGTTAATTAAGGATGTGGTTTTTAAATGGCATCTAGTATGTTATGACTTTCAAACTTTTTAAAGGTTTTGTTCATTCCACTATCTGCCCATTTACACCAATTTGTTTGTATATAAATAAATGCTTCTGAAAAACCAACTTCTCGCATTCAGGAACATCTGCTAGTCCTGTTATTGACTTGCCCGTTGCCCACTGGGTGATCGGTTGCTCAGTCGTTTATGTGGGGATGTTGTAATCAACAGCCAATGCAGAAATGACTGTTATAGACATTCCAAGGAAGCATCCTGGGGAGAAGACTGTTGAAGAACCTACAATGGCAGCTTTCTAACAACCTTATGAAGGTATAGCAAAGACATTGAAATCAATTGATTTTTTAAAAATTGGACTATATAGAATTACAGATGTAGTGTATGTGTAATTTAAATTATATAAAAATAATGAACTTAAATCAATTATTGGAATGCTTGGGAAGGTTCTCATTCATCCAGGTCATGGTATATCTTTTGTATTCAGTTAGATCAACTGGAATAAAGGGCATGTCCACCCCCAAAACTATAACTTCCCCCCCCCCCCGCCCCCCCGTGTAGAACTATTAAATCCTTCCCTTGCGTCCCAGCTCCAAATGGTTCTCCAGTAATCCCCCCCCCCAAAGTCCAAAAAAGTGGTAACCAGGAGGATAGCAGAGTCCATATAGGACTCTGCCTCCTGTCTACCCTCCCGGAGAATTTTGCCATGCGCAGAAGGGTCCTCCCTCTCCCTCCCGTTTCTTTCTCCCTCCCCCTAGTGTAAAACCCTGTTAGTATATTATAGGGATAGTTCCCCCAGCCCCAACCGCTATAATCTTATATCCAGAAAGTTCCCCAGATAGTTACTTACCTTCCCTTTATCTTCCACTGTTGTGAACTGCTGGTAGCCACGTCTGTGATTGGCTACCTCTCAGCCAATCATAGACGCGGCTGCCGGTCCCACCCCCTGCTTGTAGTTCCGTGCCAGCAGAGGGCCTGGGCAGTGCGGCAGAGGATAGAGGGAAGGTAAGTAACTATCAGGGTACTTTCTGGATATAAGATTATAGTGGTTGGGGATGGGGAAACTATCCCTACAACATACTAAAAGTTTTTAAAACAGATGGACATGCCCTTTAAAGTTTAGTTATTGAAGACGTTTCGCTAGTCATCCGATTACATTTCTCAATTCAGAATGACTTATACAAGAATCTGTTGGCAATAAATACAAAATAAAAAAGTGTCCCAATTAGCATATAACAGAAAGGTGTTAGGGACCTTTTGAATGAAAGGTGTTCATTGCGTTGTGGCTAAGCGGTGTTATCGAAACTACACAGGGTAAGGTGTCAAAACAACATTGTTCATGGCAGACAATTGTTGTCGGACCCCCCACATTTATTCAGGCTTGGTTTCCTTATTTTAATATAATGGCCTCCTTGACACCTCTCTTGAACCAGTCCAGTTCCTTTAGCAAGATGATGGCATTACAATCTTTAAACGTATGTCTTTTTCCTTGACATGCAGGTACACGGCTAAGTCCTGACCCGAGGAATTTGCTCTTCTGTGCTGGGCCATACGTTAGTGCAGCTGCTGGTCTCCCCCACATACAAATCAGAGCATTATGCACTACGTGTATAATGACGCTTTTCTTATTTTTCCTCATTGGGTCTTTCGGACGTACCGTATTGGGTCTTTCGGACGTCTTTCGCCTCAATGTGTTCCTAATTTCTCTGAAACCCCTGCTACATATGGGATGACCATGTTCTTTCTCCTGTCTTGCTTTCCCCTTCACTGTTGGTATACATGTTCTTTTCATTTTCTTCTTTTCCTTTTGACAAAGGCCCAGTCTGGATATCCACAAGTTTTAAGGGCTTAATTTCTTAAGTTTTCACATTTGTGCTAGTGGGGATGTTCTCTGCTCTGTGTTGCAGGGTTCTGATGACACGCAGCTTGTGATCCACGGTGGTGGGAGTCATACATCAAATACTGATCTGTGTGGGTTGGTTTTCTGTAAACCTCTACTTCCAGTTTACCATTTTCCCTGACTTCTACCAAGCAGTCCAAGAAAGCCAGTGTGTTGTTTTGTATCTGATGTTTTGGTCCATAGAACTGATGTGTTCTGTAAAGGCTTGTACTTCCTCCTGGTGGATTTAAACACAGGTGTCATCCACGTACAGTATCTGAACCAGAGGCTGGGTGCAATGCCCTTGAAGGTTTGCCATGATGGGTGAAACTGGAGATCCCATAACACATCCACGTTTTTGCTTGTAGAATTTATCCTATTGTATCTATCTGTTGTAATTCAATTAGATCAACGGGATTGAAATGTAGTTCTTGAAGAACGTTTCGCTAGTCATCCGACTGGCTTTTCTCATTCAGAATGACTTTACAAGAACTGTTGGTAATTCATGTACTGGAAAATCCCAATTAGCATATACAGCAGGTGTTAGGGTGTGGATTAGATAGTGGCTAAGGGTGTTATCGACACTCACAGTAAGGTGTTAAAACAACATTGTTACATGGCAGACATTGTGTCGGACCCCCCAACCTTATTTAGGCTTGGTTTCTTATTTTTAATAATGGCCTCCTTAACACCTCTCTTGAACCAGTCACGTTCCTTTGCAGTATGTAACATTACAATCTTAAAGTATGTCTTTTCCTTAAGATAGGACAACGGCTAGTCCTGACCCAGGAATGGGCTCTTCTGTGCTGGGCCATACGTTGTCGCGCTGTGTCTCCCCCACATACAAATCAGGCATTTACTGCACTGTGCTATTGATGCGCTTTTCTTTTTTATCATTGGGTCTTTCGGATGTACATGCTCCTCATGTGTTGTTCTTTTTAGCGACGGTCGTGTTTTAAATTCTTCTTATTTCTCGAACCCCTGCTACATATGGGATGACCATGTTCTTCCTCCTGTCTTGCTTTCCCCTTCACTGTTGTATTCGGTTCTTTTTTTCTTTCTTCTCTTTCTTTTGACAAAGGCCCAGTCTGGTATTCCACAAGTTTTAAGGGCTTTAATTTCATTAAGTTCACTTGTGCTAGTGGGATGTTCTCGCTCTGTGTTGCAGGGTTCTGATGACCCCGCTTTGATCAACGGTGGTGGAGTCAAACATCAAATACTGATCTGTGTGTGTTGGTTTTCTGTAAACCTCTACTTCCAGTTTACCATTTTCCTTAACTTCTACCAAGCAGTCCAAAAAGCCAGTGTTGTTGTTTTGTATCTCCTTGTGATTTAGTTTTGGTCCACGACTTAATGTGTTCTGTAAGCTTGTACTTCCTTCTGGTGGATTTAACCCAGGTGTCATCAACATATCTGAACCAGTGGCTGGGTGCTAGCCCTTAAAGTATTAACGCCTGTGTTTCAACCTCCTCCATGTAAAGGTTGGCCACAATAGTGAAACTGGAGATCCCATAGCACATCCATGTTTTTGCTTATAGAACTATCCCTGTATTTGAAATAGGTGGTATTCAGGCACAAGTCCAACAAGGAAGTTCCAACAAGCAGAACTGATCTCAACCCAGAACAGGTGTGTTCCTTGTTGGACTTGTGCCTGAATACCACCTATTTCAAATACAGGGATAAGTCTATAAGCAAAAACATGGATGTGCTATGGGATCTCCAGTTTCACCTATTGTGGCCAACCTTTACTGGAGGAGGTAAAACACAGGCGCTTAATACCTTTAAGGGCATAGCACCCAGCCACTGGTTCAGATATGTGATGACACCTGGGTTAAAATCCACCAGAAGAAGTACAACTTTCACAAACACATTAATGCGGTGGACCAAAACATTAAATTCACAAGGGAAGAGTACACAAACAACAACTGGCTTTCTTGGACTGCTTGGTAGAAGTAAGGAAAATGGTAAACTGGAAGTAGAGTTTTACAGAAAACCAACCCACACAGATCAGTATTTGATGTTTGACTCCCCCACCACCGTTAGATCAGAAGCTGGGGGTCATCAGAACCCTGCAACACAGAGCCGAGAACATCCCAACTAGCAACAGGCGAAGGCTAAAAAAATGAAACTCTCGAGCCCTTAAAACTTTGGATATCCAGACTGGGCCTTTGTCAAAAGAAGTAAGGAAGAAAAGAACACGAATACCAACAGGAAGGGAAAAGCAGACAGGAGGAAGAACATGGTCATCCCATATGTAGCAGGGGTCTCCGAGAAATTAAGAAGAATTTCAAAAACATTGTATCCCTGTCTGCTTTAAACCGAACACACACTGAGGCCGCAATGGTACATCCGAAAGACCCATACCTAAACACAGAAAAGCGACATCATATACGCAGTGCATGCAGTGAAGAATGCTCTGATTTGTATGTGGGGGAGACCAACAGCAACTGCATCAACGTATGGCCCAGCACAGAAAAGCCATTCCTCGGGTCGGACTCAGCCGTGTATCTGCACTTAAGGATAAGACATACCTTTGAAGTTGTAATGTTAACATACTGGCGAAGGAACGTGACTGGTTCAAGAGAGGTTAAGAGGCCATTTATGTGAAATAAAAAACCAAGCCTAAATAGGGTTGGGGGTTCAACACCAACTGTCCTGCCAGTACAATGCTGTTTTAACACCTTACTCTGGCGTTCCTATAACACCTCTTAGCCACTATCTAATCCACAACACCCTTAAACCTGGCTGTGATATGCTAATTGGGATTTTGTCCAGGTACATAATTACCACAGATTCTTGTACAGTCATTCTGAATGAGAAAGCCAGTCGGATGATAGCGAAACGTCTTCAAGAACTAAATTTCAAGTCCATTGATCTAATTGAATACAACAGATATACCATGACCTGGATGAATGAGAACCTTCACAAACCTATCCTTATTGGAATCAATTAAAATGTTCCTAACAGTAATATCTACCTCACTGGCAGTTGGATGGGACAAACATGCTGAGATCTCTACTGAGCAACTAAATTGCACCAGAGTTAAGGGCAAGACCATAATGTACACTTTTGGGGTTTGCATACAGGAAGTCAGTATTTTGGAAGCAATTATTTACACAAAGAGAAATCACTGAAAGGGCAGGTTATTTTTTTTTCGAATGAAAAAGTATTCCTTAAAAAAGGCTGAATTTTGCACTAAACTTCCACTTTTCAAGTTTATCTTTAAATGCATAAGCTAAAAAATTATAGATTGACAGATAGATGTAAAGACACAGGTAATCTAGACAGATACATATGTAGTTACTTATGTAAGTAGATTGCTAAAAATATGAATTGGTACATAAGTTATAACCCCCAGCTAGATAGAGGTTATACTGGCCATACACTGATATTTTATGGGCATTTATGTGTACTGTAGATTGATAGGTAGACAGACAGATTTGTACTATAGATTGATAGGTAGACAGACAGATGTGTACTATAGATTGATAGGTAGACAGGCCGATGTGTACTATAAATTAATAGGTAGATAGACAGATTTGTACTGTAGATTGACAGGTAGATAAACAGATATGTACTGTACATTGACAGGTAGATAGACAAATTTGTACTGTACATTGATAGACAGACAGGTAGATATGTACTGTAGATTGATAGACAGACTGATGTGAACCATAAGCTGGGATCACATATCCTGATAAAGGGCCTATTCCATCGCTACCAATGGGATTGGCCCTTTATCAGTAAAGTGTGTACGGCCAAAACTATCGTTTCTGACGAACACTCCGCGCCGGCACCGCAGCCAGGAACGGTTGTTTGAAATAAAAATTTCCTCATTCGAGGTTGACCATCTGTACAAAAGTATAGGGAGTCGGCTTCGATCGTAGGGAGCATGGCAGTCACGAACGATCTCCATATATTTATTTGACAGTGTAAATAGATGACAGACAGAATATTGTGTACCCACTTATAGATAGATAGACAGATAAGTACTGTAGATCGATAGGTGAATAGACAGACAGACAGATAGATAAGTACTGTAGATCGATAGGTGGATAGACAGACAGACAGATAGATATGTACTGTAGATTGATAGGTAGATAGAGAGACAGATATGTATTGAGAGTGATGGGTAGATAAAGAGACAGACCGATAGACAGACAGATATGTACTGTAGATTGATAGGTAGCTGGACAGATATGTACTGTAGATTGATAGGTAGCTAGACAGATATGTTCAGTTGATTGATTAGTTTATAGACAGATATGTACTGTAGATTGATTGGTAGATTGATTCGCCGACCTCGGAGAAGAAAAAAGACGCTGGAGACCTGTAAAGGTCCTTTTTAAGACCAGGGGTGGTCCGGTTTCGAGCTGCGGGATTCCCCTATCAGAAAGGCTCTTATTAGAGTCACAAAGGCTTTTCTAAGAGCCAATGGGGTCCTGTTTTCGAGCTGCAGGATCCCCAACAAAGGGGAAGGGGGGTCCCGGTTCGAGCTGCGGGACAACTTATGTCCTTAAAGCCACTTGTCAGTGCCCCTGCTGGCGGGTTTCTGTTAACCCCCACCCCCACTGGTGGTGAATTGTTTGCAAACTGGTAAAAAGTCAATTGCGGCATTAACTTTCCGTCGCCGGATTTCACCATTTTATAAAGTGCAATTTTGGCAAAAACTGCATGGGAAGCTAATGCAACTCCCTCCAGCCATTGGGTGCAACATTTCAGTTAATCGAGTTGAATTATCAGTGGGAATTCTTTCGTAATTTCTAGTCAATCGCTTGGTGTTCAATACGATACACAGTAGGTTACCCTGAACTTGTAACATTAATCCTTATTATAAATTCATATCATACAATGGGCAAGTGCACATTTACTGTCTTTCCCTTGTGGAATTAATACTGCCACTGCTCTGTATATATATATACAATCTGTATGTAGAGTCTGCAGCCTAACAGTGACGTGCGGTACCCTATGTTAATGTGCTTTGGTTAAATATATGGTCCTTGCGGCCCCATTCCCCTAGTGACTGTGGTAAACTCCCTGGATGTCTCTTCACTAGCAGATCTTCCCCGAGGACGTGTGGGTTTTTCCTTCAGATTGCAGAAGGGTTGTAAATGGCTCTCTACAGTAAGATCAGTGAAGTGTGAAATGTTATTTTATTTTATGGAAAAGGTACTACCTTTCACTGGAGACTGGAATAATGAAACGTTTATATTAATGTATGTATAGAATTACTAGGTTAAAGTCTGGAAAGAGGTTGAATAAAGACATACGTACATATCTATCAACCTTTTATCTTGCCCATGATGCCTGCCTGGCTGTTGATTCAGAGGAGAGCAAAAAAAAAATTGAAAGAGAGAAGAATGTATTGTATGTGTAGTTTTATTTTTAGCGCCACTTGGGGACGCTACAATGTCCAATATTATAATACAAAAAAGTAATATGAGTGGTTTAAGAACTATAATAAATACATTAATAATTATATATAAGGAAAGGGGTCTCTCCTCTATGGAGCTTACAATCTAGTTTCTATTAATAAATCCTCATAATGCCGTGACGATACCTATTATAAACTCAGTCCATGAGACATAATCCTAAATATGGTTCCATAACAAACGTTTCATTATCTTTCCCATCAAAACTAAAACCTTGTTCACTCATGCGTATGAGGCCAACACCCAAGCGCGCAACACACGTCCGACAACACATGCGCATGTGTGGCCGTTCATACAGGCAACATTGGTGATCCGACCTGAGGCACCAGGGAAAATAAAAGTGATCCCTAGCTGGGGGGAAGTACCAATACTTTTCTTCTCCTGTATAATTATACTGATGGAGCTTTTACAAAATATTTCCCCCTATTGCGTGTCATCCAGTGTCTACTCCAGCCAAGACATACATAGTCATAAACCTCAGTTTAGGGCCATGTCTGTGGTTATTCAAGGATAAATATTATCCATCATCACATTAACAATGTCACTAGGATGTGTCGTTTTCTCCTTCGCAGTATTGCTCCACTACTGAAATGCTCACACATGCCCTTATAATCTCCTGTCTTGACTACTGTAATATTCTGCTACTTGGACTCCCAGCCTGTCATCTCTTTCCAGTCTTATGCTCAGCAGCTCGGATCATCTCACTCTCCTCCCAAAGAGAACCCGCATACTTCAGTCCATAGGGTGGCTTCCCATCAAACAAAGAACCAGGGGCGTACTTGCCGGGTCCCTGACTACCTCCTCTCTCCGCAAGACTTGAATGAAGGACAAGCCGGTTTTAAACAGGTGATCGCGGTCTGCTGTTTAAAACCGGACCCGAACTTCCGGAACTGAACTGGAAGTTCAGGTCCAGTCTTTTAAAAAGCTGATTGCGTGATCACCTGTTTAAAACCGGCTTGTCCTGCGCAAATTAAGGGCTTGTGGTGGACTCTACTACCGTCCAGGACCCCCCCGTGCCGTCGCGGGGGTGGTGGGGCGGTAGTTACGCCACTGCAAAGAATCATATTCAATACCCTTCTTTTAACCTTTAAATCCCTTCACTCTACTGCACCTCCCTACTTAGCTTCTCTCTTTGTCCCTTATGTTCCTGGCCGTGCCCTGTGCTCCTCTTCTCTAAAAAAAAAAAAAAAAAACAAACACTGCTTCCTACCGTCTAAAACCAATCTCTCTTGCTGCTCCCTACCTTTGGAACTCTGATTGTTAGCTGTCTGAGCACTTGTATCTGTATAGTGTCCCTCCCATTTACTGTAGATTGTAAGCTCTTCAGGGCAGAGATCTCTTTTCTAATACTGTATGTCAAGGCACACCTCACTATGAATTCAGGGGAGGAAAATGTTATTCTCCCTCTGCAATTTATGAATCCTGTGTACAAAAAATTACATCTTGGAAATGGAAAGGGTTGAGAAAAGGGTAACTAAAATAATAAAGGGAATGGAGGAGCTTGAATATGAAGACAGATTGGATAAGTTACAATTATATAAACTATCTGGGGCATTGTTCACCAATAGAACATGTCAGAGGACACACGGACATCCTTTAAGAATTGAAGAAAAGTAATTTAGTCTTCAAGTTGGGAAAGGGTTTGTCACTGTGAGAACCAGTAAAGCTATGGAACTGTCTTCCAGTGGACATTGTTATGGCAGGTTCATTGGTCAGTTTAATAAAAAGCTGGATGAGTTTCTACAAACAAGGAATGTTACAAGTTACTGGTATTGATACATAAAGTAGAGTTGGGAAAGGGTTTTTCACTGTGAGAACGGTAAAGCTATGGAACTGTCTTCCAGTGGATGTTGTTATGGCAGGTTCATTGGTCAGTTTAATAAAAAGCTGGATGAGTTTCTGCAAACAAGGAATGTTACAAGTTACTGGTATTGATACATAAAGTAGAGTTGGGAAAGGGTTTTCACTGTGAGAACGGTAAAGCTATGGAACTGTCTTCCAGTGGACATTGTTATGGCAGGTTCATTGGTCAGTTTCAAAAAAAAGCTGGATGAGTTTCTGCAAACAAGGAATGTTGCAAGTTACTGGTATTGATACATAAAGTAGAGTTGATCCAGGGAAATTTCCGATTGCCACTTGGAGTCAGGAAGGAATTTTTTCCCCCTTCATAATTCTGGTGGTTTTTTTTTTTTGCCTTCCTCTGGATCAACAGTTAGGCAGAAAGTGTGGGTATTGCTGATTGGGTTAAACTGGATGGACGTATGTCTTTATTCAACCTCAAACACTATACTATTTTATATATAGTATATATATAATGGATTGGACTGTCCATCCAGTCCAATCCATCTAGCAATACCCTCATTTCCTGCCTAACTGTATTATATATATATATATATCAGGAGAGGATCTTCCGCCACTCCGTCCAACAGTCATCCTCCGGGTGCTACAGCACAGGAACAACACAGGAGATAAGTTACTCAGCACTCCTCAGATTTTTCGAATGAATTTAATAACAAACATGAAGTAGGTCTGAGTTACCTACGCGCTTCAGCACAACACTTCCGGGCCGCCCAGAAGTGTTGGACTGAAATGCATAGGTAACTCAGACCTACTTCATGTTTGTTATTAAATCCTTTTGAAAAATCCAAGGAGTGCTGAGTAACTTATCTCCTATATATATATATCTCCCTTATCCCTTATATTATATAAATATATTTATATCTCCATAGGAGATTGCATTGAGTTATTAGGAGCTACCAATGTGGTGGGGGTATATGATATTACATATAGGAAAGGTGTATATGTATGTGTGTACTATCTCACTGTTACCATTTAAATGACCATCAGTAAATGTATATAAAATTTAGCACTGACTTATATTAGGTACAACACAAACTATACAAAATACATAAACTTACTTACAGAGCTGAGATCCCTATTTCAAAATGGAATGGTCAAATGGCAGCTTAAACCACACACCCAGGGTCTGCTCCATGTGAAAGGAAGTGTAATCCCAAAAAAGTTTTCTGTCTGCTACACAGGATGTGATGTGTATTGTAATGGACATATACACCAAGGCTCCTTATACACCACCCCCAGCCTGCAGGTGGTGTCAGTGAGTAATAAAATGCAAGACATCCCTGCTCTCTATGGTAGGAGGAGAGAAAGTGAAAGTGGATTGTGGTGTGTGCTTTGGAGTGATATTGACTGCAACACAAGATACTGTGTATAAGATCCTGTGTATAAGATCCTGTGTATAAGATCCTGTTACCACCTGTTGGGAGGACAAATTATTGGACAGACAATTTACCTTATTGGATACAAATTCTGAGGCAACAGATAAGTGTACACCAACTTACAAGGAAACACAATATACAGGCCTGGTCAATATTCAAAGTGGTGCACCATAGACAGGGATACCCCTGATTACTGCACATGTTATGTGGGGAACCTGTTTATGTGCACTGTCTGCTTTGTGCCAGACCACCAGAGTAACCCACTGAGTGCCATGCTACCCATAATCCTTCCATAAAGCAGTGATCTGGTACAAATTGGTGGCAGCGGTGCTGGTATTACCATTGATTCTCCCTGTTTTCTTTGCAAATTTGTTCTGTATTAAGCTATGGAGGCTGCTACTGATAGTATTGATTTAAATCCTCCTGTCCTTGTACCTGCAGATGAAATTCCCCAATTAGACTCAGTAGCTCTACCAGGCCCAATTGCCAAATCTATTTTTAAATCTGATCCATTTGATAGGGTAACTAGGGAATGGCTAGAACAATTTGAATTGGCAGCCACTATTAATGGTAAGTCCTTAGCCTTTTGCTTAGTGGTAAAGCCAGGCAGGTATACCAAGGATTTACTGTAATACTGAAATAAAAAGCAGTTATCAGTTATTAACAATTGCTCTGAAGCAATTTTTTTAAAATTAGATCTGTATAAGAGTATATAAAGCATAAATCCATTTCTTTAGGTAAACTGGGAATGAGAAATGTTTGTTTATGCGTTAGATTATTAGGGCAATGCTATTATAATAACATGATGCTGTAAGGTACCTTCTGTTATAATATATGAGGAACCATCACCACTTGCCGTGGTGAATATGAATAAATATTAACCTAGCGTGTTTACTTTCAACCACACAGTGTAGCAGGATTGCCTGGGTCTACTCTCAGACCTGCAGGATTATCCTATTTGGTTCCTCTGGAAGCTGGTGGCTGTCTGAGTAACAGTTTAAAATATACCTGTGTAAAGATTCTATATCCACTATATACACACATAGCAAAACATAAACACACATAATTTCCATTGTGCACCAACGGGCACAATTTTGCTAGTATTATATGAATAAATGTATATTTTTACGGAGATTGCATTGAGTTTTTAGGAGCAACCAATTAGGTGGGGGTTTATAACTGTATTACACATAGGAAAGGTCCATATGTATGTGTATAATTATCACTATTTAATCAAAATCACCCTAAGAAATAACACTATACAAAGTATAGTACTACTGCCTACTACTGAATTAAAAAACAAGTAATATACAATTAATAAGGTATACTTACTTTACTGGACACCCCTAGGTTTGAATTTATAACTCAAAATGATAGGTCAAGCCACACCTCCAGGATTTCTACAGGTTCTCCATGTAGACACTAAAAGGAAATGGAATTTTACTAACATCCAATGAGGTTCTGATCTTACACTGTTAGCAAATCAAAAAATTATCTTAGGCACTGTCAATGACAAGACAGGAAGTGTAAGGAAGTTCCTGTATTACACCCAATTATGTGCTGTTTGTAAAACATGTAACAGTCTTAGCCAATTAGAAAATTCTTCAGACTCTCATATTTACTCCCCCCTCCCCTCTCCATAGAAAATAATGAGACAATCCAGTTTCTGTTTGCTAGACAGGAAGTGGACATAAAGAAGAAACTTACTAACAGAGAATGCTGGGAGTTGTAGTTTTCAAACATGTGCATATTCAAACCCTTGGGTAGGAATCGCTAAAGAATGGGCTTTTAATGTCTGTAAAAGGGCTTTATTCCAGGATGTAAGAAAAATAAATTTTCCAGCATTCTGTGAAGTCAGGGAATGCTGGGAGTTGTAGTTTTTAAACATGTGAAAATCTGGTAGGTCAAATAGAAAGGGGAGAGTATGTGTGTGTTTGATCATATTATGTGGTGGGATTGCCTGGGGACTTTCAGACTTATCCCATTTGAGCCTCCCCCTGGACACTTGCTGGGAGCAGAAAGGAAGAGCAAGTTCACAATGGATCCTGATACCCACCGGCTAAACTCATGTAAGTAGCCTCTCTCTGGCCCCACAGCTTAACAGCTATATGCATAAGGGAGAGGCAGAAAGATCCTGAATCTCTTGCATGTTTGTGCACTTTATGTTGGTATCACTGAAAGCATGACCCGAGCTTTCAATAAAAATAATTACCCAGCAAAACATACACACATAATTTCCACTGTACACCAATGGGCACACTTTTGTTATATGATCCCGGGGGGGGATTTTCAGATTTAAAATTTGGCACAAATTGTCATGCCTCAGTACTGATGTGGTTTACATCATAACCTGCCCCTGTGGTATTTATTATGGGGAAAACCATGATGTCCCTCAGGGACCGAATGGCAAATCATTGTTCGTGCATTTGATCTGCTTTGGCTAATAAGGTGGCCAACAAACACTTGGACCCTTCCAGAACAAATATGGGGAACAGTCGGTGGCCAGACAGGAAAGTGGACATTTGTTAACCACTTTTAAGTGGATGGCCATCGACCAGATAACTAATGTCCCCAATGAGGGGACATTGCTGCTGATTCAGCGGGAAGCGTTCTGGATTAAAAAATTGGGCACTTTAGCGCCAAGGGGCCTTAATGAGCAGATTGGTCTATCATGCTTTTTATAAAGTTATGAGAGTCTTACTAATAGGGTTACTACCATATCCTGATAATGCATAGATTGACTAGGCTTATAAGACAGCCATTTGATGTCTTTTGCCTATGTTGTACAAATATTTTTTTAGTATATTTATAAAAAATGGTGGGTCATATGTAACTGGAGTTGATGCATTATGTTTTGTCAAAATGAAACCCCAAATTGGTATTAAACTATCCCATCTTCATTTTACAGATTGTAAAGAAGTTAAGCAGGGTTATTCAATAAAAGTTCTTATCGTTTAAAATGGTGCTAATTTTGCCCCAACCAATCAGATCTTATGTAACATTTGAAAGCTGATTGGTTGGGGCAAAATTAGCACCATTTTAAACGATAAGAATATTTATTGAATCTCCCTGTTAGTTCCTCCACAAAAGCGATGTTCTAATCCTGGTTCGAAGTCCCTGTTATTAAACAGTAGTGCCGCATTTGCTACGTTTACAACGTTGAATACATTTTTTTTCATCATCTATACCCATCTTAACCCTGTTATTTATTGGCCCCACATTCTTTGTCGTCCTCTTATTAATGATACACTGAGGGTTGTCTTGTTTTGTTCAGATATCCTTAATTCATTTTCTATTTTAGCTATATTTCTAAATTTCTTACAATGCTTATTACAGTTTTTATATTTTGTGCACTGTTATGTTTTCTTTGACTTAAAGATTTGAAATGCCCTTTTCATCTTTTTCATTTCGATTCTAACCTCACAATTAAGCCTCATGGGGTTAGACCTAGTTTTCTTGTGTTTCCTAACTGTATAAATTTAGAAGCCCAGTGTTTTACCTGAGAAATTATTACCCCAATCTATATTCTAAATAGATTTTGTACCCCAAAAAAAGTAAAAAAAGGAAGGCCCACCAAATCCAAATATGTATACATAGTCTAATCACCCCCAAACCCCAAGAATGCAATTTTTACACACTTGCAAGAGGTACCAGAAGGAAAATATTCAGCCTGATTTTCCCCACCCCCACCTGTAAAGATTTCCACATACTCAGAGTATATGGCTTGTAGAGCATCAGTCAGCCAAGATCAAGATCTGTCTTCTGGTACACCAAGCATGTGTGTGTATTGTGATCTTGGGATTTGGGTTGGTGATTAGGTTACCTATTTCTGTTGTCGGGTGGACTTGCCCTTTAAATATCTTTGTTAACCTAGTGAACATTTGTGGTTTTTTTTTATATTAAACGGCGATATATCAAGGTCACTATTCCCTGTTATGTTTATGTCTATAATACACTCTCAGGCTCATTTACCCAGAGCTGCTATTGTGGGTAAATCCCGGGAAAGGCGTTGAAATCCTGTGCTAAATCTAGCGCAAACAAGCGTCGGATGCGCGGGTGATGGAGTTAAAGTTAGCGATAAAGTTACCGGTTAGCGCGACTTTAAAGGGGAAATTCAGTGCAAATACATATGCTTTTCAGAAAAAAGAGCAGTATTTTTTCATCCCAATGACCTTAATCTGCCAATTCAGAATTTTGTCTGTGTATAAATAAATGCAACCGAAATACTGACTTCCTGTTTACAGGACCCCTAATAGTGACTGTTATGGTCTTGCCCTTGACCCAGTGCCTGGGTTGATTCAGTTGCTCAGTAGAGATCTGAGCATGTTTGACCCATCCAACAGCCAATCAGTAGAAATTACTGTTAGGAACATTCCAAGAAAGTAGTGCATCCTGGGAAGAAGAAGGACAGTTAGAACCTGAAATGTCAGCTCACTAATGTCAACAGCAGGGAACAGCAAAGGGTATGAAATCAACAGATTTTTCAGAGAATATGTAGAATAACTAAGAAGGCATTACACAAACTAATAATTTAACAAATATTGATAATTTCCACTGAACTGTCCCTTTAACTCCATTTATTTGCCCAGCGAGTCTGGGTAAATGAGCCTGCCTGTGTTTTAATTAGATCCAACTAAACATCTGTTCTAGTAGGAACCTTAACTAACTGTGACAGGAAATTCTCGTGAAGATCTAACTAGACAACAATAATAAAGTCAACATTCTTATTGTGGGGTGAAGCTTCTGTCACCACATTGCAGGAAATATTTATTATGCAACCTGGAAGACTTTATAGTGGCAAAGACACCTGGGCTGGGTCACCTTAAACGGCAACTGTGGTCTCCAAACAAGTTAGGGTTAAATGAAAGCCTGCAGCATTTTCTTTATAACGAGCCGACAATCACATTTCTGGCTTCACCCTGTGAGAAATGATATTGAGGTGAATGTTCAAACTTCTGGCTTCCAGTAGGTTGAGTGACATCACCTTACCTCTGCTAGCCCCTCTGCCCGGGGGAGAAGCATGCTCAGTTAAGACTTAATGCTGGGGAAATCAGGAAGTAGCGAGGGGAAAAATTGACAGTTGAGAAGGAGAGCCTATTAATGCAGACAGGCTGGTCACATGATTACAAGCTGGTCACATGGCTGAAAACAGGAAGTGTTCAAGCAGGAAGTGATATTGCTGAACCTTTCCAGCAATAACTTCTCACTAATTTTATCTAGAGATGTGATTTAGGTTATATTTTGAAGGTATGATGGAAGGCTTTTTATATAATTATTACTAGTTTGGAAGAATTGGAGACCACAGTTACCCTTTAATGGTTAACAAACAACCTGCAGTCCCAGACATAAGGAATCCTTCACTGTCAGTTTATTTGGAATTGGTCATTTGGTCATGTGTCCTGGTGGTGGTGGACCGTGGACAGCTTGTGTTAACCTTGCGCCTGTTCTTGATCCCAACATTCTGGCCCTTGATTAGTTGTAAGTATAAAATTCAATTAATTGTGCAATTGACTTCCTTCTAGATAAACATCTGGTGGTGCTGTATGGTGATGCTTTTAAGACAGATTCCTATTGTCTTTCACTGTAAATGATGCAGATGCGCTATGTGGAAGGCCACAGAGTTCTTTGTTTTGCACCAGTGCGGTTAGACAAAGGACATTAAACCTCACTCACCACTGACAGCCGGGCTGGAGTAAAAAAGAGGCAGAACCAAGGATACACTCAGAGGCCCCACAATGTCAGACATGAATGATGTAAGGTGCAGCCTGTTGATTGATTTATTATTTGGAAATACAGTGAGATATATGGGTCACACATGCCATTTAAGATAATACTCTTTCTCAAAGTAGAAAGAACTGGGCTGATCCGATAGGAGGTGTAAAACTTTGCCTGTGTTTTTAATTTGCAGAAACCAATCAGATTATAGATTTTTACAGTTAAATAACATCTGATTGGTTGATGCAGATTAATAGCAAAGGCAAACATTTCCACCTTTTATTACAATATTGGTAATTGGTTCTATATAGGCACACAGGGTTGTATTTATATAAAATGTTTCACAGTGAAATATTCTACACGGAGTTACCTTGGTGTTTTATTGGAAAAACAACTTTAATAATGGCGGGTATTCCGTCATACTGTCACTTTAACATCACCCGTCATTTGACATTATTCATTTCCAGAGGAAAATTTAAAAATAAAATTTATTCTGCTGGAAAATAAATGGGACCCAAACCGCTAATGTTTGTATAATTTTATTTATGTTGCGCCACATGGGGACGCATCGCTGTACAGTGTCGCAATACATAACATTCAGTCAAGGGCAAAAAATAAAATAAAGGACATAAATAAGTAATATACAAATACACAAATATAATAAAAAAGCTGCCTGGAAATCTTTTATGCATTTTTAATGCATGGTACATGTATGTATGTGTACAGATTTATTCGGAGCAATAGACACAAATCTCAACCTGTTAGGCTGGGTACACGAGCAGATGTTTAGGGACAATTGACCGATATTTCCATATTTTGGTTGGTCGACCCAAAATGTCTGTGGAAATTTTTCACCCAACTGACCATGCCAGTGGGATAAAAGATGATCAGACATGCCAGTAAATTACTGCTGATCCAGTGGTCACCTAAGAGCTACACGTTTGGACACGGCAAACTGTTGGCTGTGGCTGCTATTGGTGCGCCCCAAAAATCTGCCTGTTGGGATCAGCCTTAACATGAATTTAGGATTTTAAACCTGCCCCCTCCCTTTACTAATTGGCCACAAGCACTCTCTCTCACTTTCTTAGGGCTAGGCCACACTTGCACGTTTTTTGCGTGTTTGCGCACGCATTTTGCGCTTGCGGTTGCGCATGTAATTTGGTTAAAATCTCTGGAACACAAAAATTCCTGCGATTTCCGATGTGCATACGTTTCCGTTTTGATAACGCATGCATTCACCATTTTTTGTGCATTAACGCATGCGTTTCCATAAAGGCAAAATCGCATGCACAAAACGTACACGCAAACACACAACGCTCAAGAATCGCGTAAGAATCTTATAATCCATCTTATATAAAAAGTTCATTTTTAGGGTGGACATTATTTTCCTATTTTTACTTTTTTTTTTACATTTTATATTTTATATAAAATATTCTGCAATAAAACATAAAAGAAATTAATCAAAAATGAACAGACCTGGCGAGTGACTCACTTGTTCATATAACGAGAGCAGATCTATCGGGTTTCACCCATTTTATGATTCTGAAAGGTTCCGGATATTCTATCCAGACACTGACATTGAAAAACCTCCATGCCTTTAACATGAAGTATTGCGTTCATTCACAAGTTATCACGTTAAATTATATGCAGAGACTGGTATTAAAGAAATTGTATATATGATATATAGAACAGATGGCTGAAAACTCCATGTGTGTCACATAGACATTTATCTTTAATAGAAACAGAGAGTTTATTAACATCTCCAGCCATATGTCACTTGAGGTGACTACGCCAACTATTGTTTTCATACTAATATGATAATGCTTGGGCCAATTGGGTTCAGGTACCAACAAAAATGTTTAAATTGACTGTCAGACAAAGGACATGTCAACTGGACAGGTCAGTCAATTTCTCACAACCATGCAGTCATTAATAAGCCACGTGATTGGTCGTTCCGTAACATTACTGATTGGCAGATAAAGAGTGGCGCTCTGCCGATCTGAAAGATGAGGTTAAAAATAACCTGTGTGTACAGGGCCTTAGAATCCAATTAGGATTATTCTCAGGTTCTGTCTAGCTATCAGTTAAGGATAACGCTCTGTGTAAAATATGTATGTTTTCATGCGGAATCGCAATTGCACAACAACGCGCACTATTGCATTGTTTTGTGAGTATTTCCAGTACGATGGCGCGTGTTTTAGTGTGGCCTTTAGAGTGTGTAAGGGAAATTAGTACACAGAGGTATTTTATACTGTTATTCAAACAGCCACCATGTGTCATATAATATATATCCTAGTTACACCACTGCCTTAGCAGTCAATATAGTGATGAATTACATCTGATATAGGGATCTCAGCAGAGCTCTCCACAAACCTTTTACAGCTAGGCCACACCTCAGTGTTTCAATGCATGATCCGATCGCAATTGCTGCTGTGCATTGTGCTGCAATCCGATTTTCGGAGAGCATGAGATCACCATTTATGCAGATCAGTAAAACATATAGTGGATCGCAGCCCAAGCAGAGTAACATGCGCGCAGCCCTGGGTGCTCTAGTGTGGCCTCACCCTCGAAAAACACTGCACACGGAATATTGTACAATATCAGTGTTATGTTTCTCATCCAGGGTTCCAAGATGTTCGCTTTCCCTGAGAGTTCACCAGGGGCTCCTCAAAAGATAGATTGACCTACATATGTGATGCATTTGAATGCATCGTTTTAATATTGATATATTTATAGATCTATTTATTGGGCTGTTTATTTGAATTATGCGTTTGGTGAATTGATAAACAACATAAATAAATGGGTTTATGTAGGGTTCCCCAAGACGTGAACATTTTTTCAGGGGTTCTACTAAGATCAAAAGGCTGTGACACACAGTTTAAGAACTGAATAAAGAGGCGATTAGTCAAATGAATCAAAAACCAAATCCCCAAATTAGTTTGGGAAGGGTTTCATTCTAAAGGAATGGGCTAAAAACATTCAGGGCGATGTAATAAAAGTTCCAATCGTTAATAATGGTGCTAACTGCCCCAAAATTAGCAATATTTTTAACAAGAACTTTTATTACAGCTCACTGATTATTACATACTGTGAAGTATCACTTCTTTATCTAAAACTGGGTAAACACATTCAGGGGGATTCAATAAAAGTTCTTATCGTTTAAAATAGTGCTAATTTTGTTAGCTTTCAAATGTTAAATAAGATTTGATTGGTTGGGGCAAAATTAGCACCATTTTAAATAATAAGAACTTTTATTGAATCTCCCTGATTATCGGTACTGATGGGATAGACCCTTTATTGATAATGTGTGTACCGCAGTTCTAAGTGTTCCCGAGGGCGGACAAAAGTAAAGATACTCAGGGTTATTCAATAAAAGTTCTTATTGTTAAAAATGGTGCTAATTTTGCCCCAACCAATCAGATGTAAGCTTTCAAATGTTAAATAAGATCTGATTGGTTGGGGCAAAATTAGCACCATTTTTAACGATAAGAACTTTTATTGAATCTCCCTGACTGTGTTATTTTTTTTAAAATCTGTAGTGTGTGTACCCAGAGATTTACTCAGAGATTAGATCATCTGGAAGTGTAAAATAAATACATGCCAGAATTCCCCTACAAAGAGGGAGACATTTGTACAATACATGTGTAACTGTGTGAATGTATGAATATATTGAGACACAATCATCCCTTTAACATAATGCATATAACATTTCTATTAAACCCAAACCAAAAGGCTTATGTGGCATGTTACGCTATAATCAGGGACACACAAAAATAACCACTTTACACCCTGGGGTGCATTGAATTTATTGCTGTCAAGTTGCATTTTTTAATTTGCGTTCCAATTAAAGGTTTACTATGTTCAGCTTTGTACAAGATAAATGTGCTGACTTGATTAACGTCTGAGAGATGCAGACAATCTACTTTCTAATCAGCCATGAAGTAGATATTCTGTAAATATCCAGTAGAACTATCACCTACCAATCCTATGGCAGATTAAAATCCAATATGGGCAGCAGCAAGGTAAGGATGCAAGAACCAGCTGGGGTGTGTTCAGCGGATTTTACCCATCGAAACTGTGTCCAAACAATAAAATATCAATATCAAAATTAAGTTTTTGTTAAAGGACAACTACACTGTAAAAATTTACTTTTTAAAAATAAAAAAAGTACCTGGGGCAGGGGTAGATTTGATTATTCCTACCTCCCAATATTGTTTTGTTGAGGAACTACAGCTTGTACAGTTTTAATCTGCCAGGTTATGGGCCTTCCTGCATTAAATAAGCAATAAGCAATAAGACTGCAGAAGCATTTTTCTTTGTGCTGCTGTTCCTCATAGAAATGATATTGGGAGGTAGAAAGTACCAATCCTACCTCCCTGCCCAGGTACTTTTCATTGTAACTGTTTTTGAAAATGTGTGTGCACTATTCTCCTTTAATTTTTTTTTTTGAAAGTTGAAATTCTGAGAGCAGAACTGGTAGTAGCACATCCCTATTGATCAGAAGAGAGGAAGTGGTGAGTTTTGTTTCGCCAGCGGTTCCGTGGAGCTCTCTCTCACTCCCTCATAAGGTTGCTGTGACTGGTACAGTAAACCTTATGCAAAGGGGAGATGTAATGTCACTAAAATAAGTGTAAAACCACGTTAACCTGATTAGTGCAGCACACCCCATACAATACCTGTTTTTTTAAAAGGGCATGTGAAGCCTAAAATAAAGTTACCTTTATGTTAATCACCCCCCCCCCCAAACCTCGGTTTCGCATTATCTATATGTTTCAAAGATACCCCTGAAAGGACTCAGCTGACCTGGTCCCTTGCCGCCTGAGCAGCTGTTGGCCGCAGAGTAGAGGAGTGGCGAGGGACCGGGTCAGGTAAGACATTTCAGGGCCATCTTTGAAACATGTAGATAATGTGAAACCTAGGTTTATGGGGGTGATTAACATCTCTAAGGTTACTTTATTTTAGGCTGGACATGCCCTAAGTTTTGTGCTACCTCGTAGCATGAAACTTAGCACGGAATGGTACGGGGGACTCTAAACTAGCACAAATTTTCGTTTCTTACCTTTCCGCGATCCAATAATCGCATCTACATCCGGTATTGGATCGCGGAAAGTTGAATAGCTGAGATTTGAGTTATTGGACCCCCCCCTGAAGGACTTTGTTGCTAGACATATTTTTTCTTAGCCTTTTCCCTTTAAAAATGAGTATAACTGATGAGGTTTGACTTGAGGTTCTTACAAAGCTCTGTGTTATCATGGCCAGACTGACTTCAGTACAATCATTACCTGGTAGGGTTTTCAGATCTCTTGCGGATTGTAGGACACTCCTAATAAATGTAGTTACCAGGGCTGCACTGACTACAAACTGATGACACCAAAGCTTAAAGGGCAATTATAGTGAGAAAATTGCTTTTTTTTAATTTCTTCTAATGTATCCTATAAGTCATCCCATCCACCAGGGTACCTTTAGTTTCTTTAAATTCTTCATAGTCCCCGAGATATAAGCCTTTGAATATGCTGTGATTTGTAGGAGCTGCTACACCTCATCTGTCACTCAAAGGCACACACCCACACAATCCAAAGCTCCCATGCAGTACTGTCACACACTCTCTCACCCACACTATATGTACCATGTGCAACATATAGTCAAATGCTGTAGTGCTAAACACAATCAATAAACCATTAACCCAGGAATATGAGCATAACACACTATAAAACAGCCCCTCCCCCCAAAAAAAATATCTTATATACATACAAAACCAGTGACTCAAATGGAACACTAATACAGTATATATAATACAGTAATACAGACTATATACCAAACAAGACACACAGTGCAATCTATGAAATATATAGACTAAAGCAACTGAAATGTAACAGGACAACAAGCAGTGTCACTGTGTTTGTGAAGGTCTCACTACAGCTGCTGTTACACTGACTCTCTCTTCAGTGATTATGATCTCAGCTAAGCAGGGGGAGAGATATGAACTTTAGGTAAAAAGAAAAATAACAATTAGCAAAGTTAGAGAACAGGCAGAGTTCAGTAACTTACTTGTAAAGAATCTCAGCACCACTTGTCCTCCTCTCTCCCCCTCTGCCCCTCCCTTCAGCATATTGCTACTTTATTCCACACTTTGATTGCTTGCAGTCTAGCTCTGGAAGGGAGGGGTCAACAGGATGTCAGCACTTCATTTAAAGTCCTTTCAACTGACAATGCTCGGACTCTGTATACAGCCCGTCACTGCTTGAGGGGGAGTAGACAGAGAGGGGAGGGGGACTACACAGCTTGGTACAAACTTCTGCCAGTGTGAAGAAACGAAGCCACACAGAAACATGAAAGTAAGGCAGCTTATACTAAGTGATCTATACATTGTATACAGACAAAGTTTTTTTTTCACTATAGTTGCCCTTTAACAAAGGTTATGGAATTAATAGAATTTTTTTTTTTAATTAAGACAGTATGTAGAATACTTAGTGATGTGTAATATACAAAAATAATTTACATCTGTTTTTTTCCCCCACTGAATGTATCCTTTAAATTATAGGATTCCCCTGCCTTGTGTCAAGTTGATATACCTGTAAAATATTTGATTTCATGTTGTCTGTGTTGTATTCTGCTTTTCAGAGATTTCTACTTCCATTACTGCTAGTCTGCTACTGTCCAGTACAAAATCCATTTCAATGATGTTATTACCAAGGAGAAGTTTGTAATAAACAAAAACACTACAGATATTTGAAAGTTGATAATTGCAAGGTAAATTCCTTGTAGCAGTTCTCTGGGTTCCTGGAAGCTGGAGGATTTATAAAATGATAGCCAGGATATAGAAGCTTTACCCCATGACTCCTCTAGGGGGCACATTTCCCACAACCTTCCTAGAATGTAGGAAACACCACTTTAACTTTTCATTTGAATTATTCCTGTGTCAGTTATACTGTATGTAGGTAATTCCCACTGTGTATCCTCTTAATTTCTTATAGCTTTGCTTGTTTTGGAATTTGAAGACCCGTATTGGTAAATGCATATAACATTTTCACGCTGAACTGACATCCCAATAAAAAAAAATACACCACTGATTCATCCTTTATTTCCCAATGTTTCAGATTTTGCTGCAATTTCTCATTTTGTCACTTTGTTCACAAATCCACATCTGGACCTTGCTGTATAGGTGGAGATCTTCCCACACAGTAATAATAAAATGTTTGAATTTTGGTTATTTTCATACAGATCTCGAATATCCCTTCTACAGTAAGATTCCACATGTAACCCCCCAGAGGTCAGCCAAAGTTTTAAGGCCATTTTTTTTTTTTTTGGTTTATTGACTGACATCACCGTGCGGAACATTTTGTTCCTGTTTCCAAAAATGTAATTTCTTCAACAGAATTTTTTTCTTGTGAACAGATTGTGTGTAGTTTGCTGGGAGAGATTATTCTTCAACGTGAGCTATAGTAAAGTGGTTTCAGATGTTACAGATGCCATAAATCTAGGCGGTATTGTTGCTGCTACTGGCTCCAGTTTATCTTCTGACCCCTTTGTGTGATGTCTACAGAATGATGTTGAAGTATCTATGTGGTGTCACAGTACCAAATATTTCCTCAGGACAGGCTTATATTTGTAGAATCTTCTCAAAACCACTAAGCTCCCTAATTCCTGTCTTTGGTGATCCTTACATGTAGCACATCTCCTGCCTTTTATATGACTATTTTCAAGTTGAGAAAGCAATTAAACTAGTTAAAATATAAAATGAATTACGGATAGCTGAACAAAGCAAGTCCAACCACAAAAGTTTTTAGGTATATCAATAGTAAAAAGATGAGGCCTGAGAATGTGGGACCACATCCTCTATAATCATCCTAATTGGGCTAAGATGATTATAGAGGATGGCGAAAAGGCTAATGTATATACATACCAAATACATACCTATGCCTCATACTATTATATAGTCATCTGACTCCTTGGTAAATTCTAATATTCCTTTATTTTAAAATAAAGGGGAGTGTACATCATGCAGCAAAAAGTCTAGAGGCAAGGAAAATATAGTAATGATATACTTTAACATGGAAGTGGCCTTTAAAAGAGGGTGTGGCTAAAATGTTGGTAATACGCTGAGCTCACCACTATCTATGGTAATCCTTTCAGGAATGCCTCCCTTGGAAATTCTGTGCTTGCCCCGCGAGAACACAGTTGCTCTTTACTGTTTTTGTTGCACTCACATGGGGCTTGACTGCTCCAGAGCTGCACACATTTTCTAAGTGATAAAAGGTATATTCCCCATATTTACACTATGTTCTGTCTAGTTTCTGAGCTGTGTCGGCTGCCCAGTAATGTCTCAACTTGCTCACTATTAAATTCTATGATGTTAATATGTAAAGGTTTCTGAGTTGGAGCAGGAAAACTAAAAATGTTCCCTTGGTTGGTTTCTTGTATTAGTAAAATCTACTTCCACTGAAGTTTGATGGACAATTCAAGATTCTCCAGGAGAACAGTGAGGGGGATGAAATAAAAGTTCTTATCATTAATCATGGTGCTAATTTTGCCAAAACCAATCAAATGTTATTTACCATTTAAAAGCTAACTTCTGATTGGTTGGGGGAAAATTAGCACCATTTTTATCGATTAGAACTTTTTTTTTATTATTGTATGGCCAATTGTCCACTAATCTTCCAAATTTTCCCCCAATAGGAAGAAAATGTTTATTGTATTCAATAACTACACATTGTTGTGTGTATGGGCTCCTTCAGAAAAAAATTCTATTAGATAGATTCAAGGGCACTTCTAGGGTTTTTGTTGCCTGAGCCAAACTTTATTGCTGCCTTTTTGTGCGCTGTCGCCATATTAGAATGGGTGTGGCTTTGTGGATGGGCATGGCTAAAGTTCCTCAGACAGTCAATTAGCAATAATGTAAATTACTAGAAACAGATATTACATCCCTTTCTCAAACAGCTTGTGTTACCACAACCTTTCAGGTTTTTGTTGCTTAAATCAAATTAACTTATTTTATAGCCTGTGCTTTATATGTTGGTTTAACGCCTACAATACATTAGAAATGCTATACTTTCTGTACTATAAAATATTTTAGCCAAAAGATTTGTAAGCCTTCCACCATGTTAAGGTAGACTCTTTCAGCAGAGCCTAACTAACCTAACCAGTCTAACAAACTTATTAAAGCTAACCTAACCATATTAAAGGATTTTAACAACATCATATCTGTTACTAGGGAAAATTCTTTTTGCCTCACTCTGCCTAATGGTAGATGTGGCCCTGGATAGATTTACCTTGTAATTTATAGAAATATGGGCAATACACAGAGGTAAAAGTAGTTTTCAGTTTCTACTTCTCCTTTAAGTAATTATAGAAGGCCTGTTTGTCTTCATAGGCTAACAGGTCCAATACCACATATTTCACCCACTGAGATCAATAAAGAGTTAAATTGTCACATGGGTCTTTTTTAATCCATTGGTTCCTCAGATTTACTTCTGTTTTACCAGTTTTATTATTAGAGGGATAAATTCACTTGTCAGTTCTCCTAAATTCCAGGGAAATGCTCTAGAGCTGACCGTGACAGGAGAGAGTCCTCAGTATAAATAAAGGATGTCTGATATGTAACCTTCCAGGTGCTATTAAATTACATCTCCCAGAATTCCCTGACAGTCAAGAGAGTTGCAGTTCAAGAATATTCATCTACACACTTAATAACATTAAATTCCACTGCACCTTTATAAATTACGGCCCTTTGTCTTGTAATATTGTCCTTTTCTCTTCATTTCTAAAGAAGTTGGGTACAGTTTGCTACCATGGCCCAGTTAGTAATCTATAACTGCTGATCTGAGGGTTACTGTTGCTGGTAAAGGTGTTGTATGGAATTAGCCAGTTAAAAAGTTACAGGGTAATAATTTTAATATATAACATAGTAACATAGTATTGGAGGTTGAATAAAGACATACTTCCATCTAGTCCAACCTTTATACCCTACCCATAATGTCTGTATAACAGTTTTATAGTAACATAGTATTGGAGGTTGCATAAAGACATACATCCATCTAGTTCAACCTTTATACCCTACCCATAATGTCTGTATAACAGTTATATAGTAACATAGTATTGGAGGTTGAATAAAGACATACGTCCATCTAGTCCAACCTTTATACCCTACCCATAATGTCTGTATAACAGTTATATAGTAACATAGTATTGGAGGTTGAATAAAGACATACTTCCATCTAGTCCAACCTTTTATTAACCTGGTATATAGTTATGGCACCTCCCGTCCTCACTAAACACTCCGCAATGGTCTGATCCTTGCAGTCCTGGGGCACAAACAAAGTCCACTACAAAATGCAAGCGGTGATTTTTCTTTTTTATACTTATTAACTCTACTTAACAGTTGATCCAGAGGAAGGAAAAATAATGGGGAAAATCCCTGGATCAACCAGAACTTTATGTGTTAAAACCAGTAATCTGCAATATTTTTACATTTTAAAAAACTTATCAAGGCCCTTTATGTAATATAAGGTGATTCCTTTATTGAGTAACTGGGATGATAACCATAGCAAGTAACCAATCACGTAACCAGACTGAAGCGCGCTTTTCATGCCTCACCCTGAATCTCTACTGACTCCTATTACCACCAGCCCATGTGCTGCAAACAGAGCTAAGACTGGCAGACATAATAAATGAACCCTGAGGCCCCCGGTAGGTAGTTACTAAGTCACTGCTAGTCTTGGAAATATCACAGCCATTACATTTCTATAAAGTAAAAAACACAAAATAAAATAACATCAGAAAAATAAAAACCCTGACAAAATATTTCATTTTTGGCCTCCAGATCGGTTTCCGGGAATATGGATTTTTTTTCTGAGCCAGCTTATAAAATTTTCAGCCAAATCAATATGGGACCAAAACAGGCCTATTTAGTGTGAGCTCCTGTCTGTGGAAGGAGAGCATTGCTAATGTCCCAGGAGAGATCGGTAGAAGCAGCGACCTGTGTTGATCTGTGTGTACAGTTCCGTGTGCCTGTTGTACACATTCTGTGTGGGAACAATAATATGTTTCCTGCCCGAGGCTCAGAAATAAAAAACGGAACCAAAAAAGATCAAGACTTAAAATAACAATGGTTGTGTAGTAAATTACCTCTTTCTCTTCTACACAAAGCCATCTTATGTACATATGCACAAAATGAAATATATTATAGGGATGAACAGCTGATATGTTTGGGCGCATTTATTAGAAACTAGTAAGTCTGATTGTCCATTTGTGACACTTACCTATGGAGGATCAGCCCCCAGATAGCAGACCTCAAACGCCACTGTGGCAGCAATTTGCTTAAAAGCGATAAAATCTGGACCACACGAAACTGATAATCTGAAAATGTATCACTTTGCATTTCCCTTTAATGCGACTGAGTGAATGTGATGTTAGCACAGCTCTGTAAGTGTCCATGGAATGTTGAGATGTACAATGCAGCTACCTCTAAACAACAGTTGTTTAAAAAAAATCAGGGTTAAAGGGGATGGTATCCTGGATTACAGCCATATAAAGTAACTTTACATTTTCATATCCTATCATCATATGAAATTCTATAATGAAATAAAGCATTATGTACCTTTCTTTTGTAAATGAGAAGAAATACATACATCTCCATTCTCGTTTTGTATTAAACTTTGTTTCATTTTGTAAATATATGTTAAATAAATCACAAAGCATTGTTTGAATTGAGCTGAA
The DNA here is from genome assembly GCA_019447015.1 of Hymenochirus boettgeri. NCBI lineage: Eukaryota > Metazoa > Chordata > Amphibia > Anura > Pipidae > Hymenochirus > Hymenochirus boettgeri. The sequence goes on along the minus strand of CM033471.1, from coordinate 238,062,537 downwards.
CTCTGTGTTTTTGTTGTGTACCTTCCCTGATTCTATTACATCCTGTGAACCTTGTTGGGTTGTGGGTAGGTTTTAACTTAATAAGGAATTCATTGAATAAATTATAATTAAACATTAATTAAACAACAGTTAAAATCCTAGGCAGGAGTATATGGAATTTTTTGGGAGCAAGCATGTGATTAGTACTCTTGTAGGTGTTGGGCATGGGAACTACACATCCATCTGGTACATATTTTGTCAAATAGGGGTAGTGAGTCCTGAAATGAATTATTGCATCATTCAATCTTAATATCGCTCTGACCAAAATAAGAATGGATTTATAATAATAATTAAAAAATGTTTTTAATAATAATAAAAAAGAACAATTAGTAACAAAAATCTGATAAATAATAACAATAATAGCAACAATAATAAACGCAATATATAATTATAACAACCAATAATAATAGTAAGTGACAACAGATCCAGTAGATATTTTTGGCTTATAAGGAAGGACATTTTGAAGGTCGTAAAGGTTTTTTGTTTTAAAATTCAACTAAATACTAATTTTGATACTGAACCAATATTTTGAATTGTGCTCCTCCTCTCTAACCACAACCCTCTGCAGCTGGACTGTCTACCTGACATGGTCAAGGTAAATTCTGTTCTTTATGGCATTCCAGTTCTCAATAAGGTTGGACAAGCTCTTCACCTACAGTGTTAGTTAGTAGGTCCCACATGTGCTACCCATGATTGACATGTTTCCCAGGACACCTTTTAACACTGACCTTGTATACAAATGATTTCCCAGTGTCCTGATATTATTATTATTATAATATTATAATATTATTTGTTTAAATATACATTTAGACATGTTTGGGTTCATGTGACTCTTGGGGAACAAGAAGGAGATTAGTTTTATAATCCATTTGTCTTTGGGCTAAGCAACTTTAGCTGAACCAACCTAATAGGGAACTTTGACATTCCATGATCCAGTTGTAGGCCAAGTCCCCCTTTATTTGTCAAAATATTCATTGAATGAAAGGCAATGTTTGCCCACTTTGTACTGCTAGGTCACACAGGGTAAATTAATATGAGCTGTCTCTATCTTTCTATGTGTGCTGTTCCTGAGATATCTGCAAAAGTGTACCGGTATGTGGTTTATAATGTAGCTTCCCTACCAGGATGTGGAACCGGTTTCACTGCTGGGAAAGGAACTGGGGGGGAATATGCATGGCCCAGTGGGAAAGAAAGGGGCGTAAACCTGAACCCAAACCTGGCCATGATGTTAGCGATAGAAATAAACCTACGGAATCAGACCATTCCAATACTGCGGGTTTATAAATACAACCCGTGAGGGTCAGACAAACCATATAGCAGCACATAAGGACCCCAAACAGTCACGGCCAGTAAAATCAAACAAGCTTTATTACAATTAGAGATTGCTGAACTTCATAAAGGTTCGAAAGTTCGATTTGGACCCATTAAAGTCAATGGGGGAGTGATAGTTCGAAAAGTCCGCCTGATTTAAAGCTAAACTAACAATGGTAACTTACTGTAAATGGCTCTGGTACCTGGGAAATTGTCTGGGGAACATGTCACTATCACCAAAACATGCTAAAACACTTCTTAAACACGAGCAGGCTATTGTTGGGTTTTGATACATTCGAGGGTTACGGCCAATTCGAGGGTTACTGAACAATACCTTCGAGGGTTAACGAAAATAGAACCGTAAATTCGAGGGTTACTGAAAACGAACAATACTTTTGAGGGTTACCGTACTGAAAATCGAAGGCTACATTCGAGGGTTAGCGAACGATACATTCTAGGATTAGCGAAAAAGATCCGTACATTCGAGGGTTATCGAAAATGAACGATACTTTCGATAGTTAGTGAACGATACATTTTAGGGTTAGTGAACGGTCCGTAAATTTGATAATTATCGAAAATACAGCCGCGAGCCCGGAAAAACAAACTAGTTTGAATAATTTGAATTCGTCCGAACTCATAAAGATTGGCTTGAACTCGGGTTCGAGTATGGTTTTGTGTCCATCTCTAATTACAATGTCATCTCCAAAACACTATCAAAAGGCAGACCTAGCCAATATACCTCCAATGTACCTCCTCCCACTATGCAAAACTATGCAAACTTTTACCTTATCTATTCACAATATATATATATATATATATCAATAAAAGCGTGCATGCACTCCATGGCCTTATTAAATATATTTATTATAGTGGTACAAATGGAAATGTTTCGGTCCTTGGACCTTTCTCAAGCCAACCTTAAGCTAGGTACACACCTAGCGATTTTTCCTCTTGACCGACCGTTCGATACTTTCGACCGGTCGGCCAGGAGGAAGGACTGTCGGTCGCGACAAAAGCAGCCGCGTCCGATAGTTACCTCGACCGATCATGCGGTCCATAGAGGACTGCACGATCGGACGAGGTTTTCCACCATGTCCGATCGTCTGATTTGGACGAACAGTCGGTCGGATATGGGCGCATTCGGATGCGATAATTTCGGTCCGATCGACCGATACACTGAACTATCGGTCGATCGGACCGAAATATCTCATCGTGTGTACCCAGCTTTACACACCACCTGTTCACCCCTCTCTATTTAACAATGCATAAAACACACCCCCATGTGACATTATAATTGTTTCTTGTCTGCCCAAACTTTCTTAAAGTGACAGTATCTGAAACAAATGTTACTGCACATTGGATCCAGATGTGGAGCACCTGGGCATTTAACCTGCAAATGCGAGTGCAATGCAGGACTATTTTTATACATTGGGATTGATCTACCTATATTAAGCACCACAGCTATTTAAACACCCCAGCATGTTTCACCGAGAAGAAAGGCATACTTTATTCTGTAATCTAGCAGAGATATGGCATATTACAGAGGAAGATGGCAGGGCACCCAGACCGACATGGCAGCTACCACCAACATAACAGAGGTGACCTTTGAAATGTTAAAATTAAATAAAAAGATTATTGACGTGGATTTGTTGGTCCTGGTGATGGAGGAGGTCGCTAAGGATCTCAAAGGGGCAAAGAGAAGCTTCTAGAGTATGAACAGGAGCATACAGAAATCCTAAATATGGGTGAGAGCAATGATTCATTATTAAAATTTAAAAAGCAGTGTGATGAATACAAAGCCGATTTGCTCCGCTTTAAACGTAATAAACGTAGAGTAAGTGAGGATTATGATTAACAGCGTGTATACAAACAGGTCCATATGGTAGAACTTCATTATTTACCAATGCACGTTCCAGACGCCGGGTCTGACTTGAGGAATCCCATAATACTTCGGATACTGGTTCCAGATTTTTGGATGTTGATGATGTCATCATGTCTATGACGCATAAGAGGAGTGGACGTAACAGATAACGGGATTACAGTCGCAATGGAGGTGAACACGGCTCCATGGATGAAAAGGAACCACAGGCCGTGCAAAAAATGGGCACAAGACCAAAGGACAAGTGCTGGAGAGGAGAAGAGGCCAGAAGTGATTCCCCACCCACCGAGGCGGCAGGCAGAAATCTCCGGCACAAATAATTCTTATTTTTAATATCTCACATAAACAGTGAACAGAGCATGAAACACGATTTTTACAGAAGGGTCTCGCGTTTGTCCTCACAGTTAAAGCTAATGATTTTGATAAGAAAATTGATCTATACAAATTAGAGAGACAGATTACATTTAAAGAGTTTTTTTAAGATCAGAGCATTATAAACCCTACAAATAAAATGTTTCATCAAACATTAAAGAATACAACACCGGAACCACAAGATAACCCGGGACATTCTAACTTAACCCCTTAGGAATAGGAGGCTTTGGGACACTTCAAAAGGGAGGAAAAACTGTGATACATCTTGCAGACAAAGGGGGAGGGCTTGTGATGATGGACTACACATATTACAGGGAGGAGATATTGGGGCAATTGGCCAATGAGGAAATATATGGCTGACTGGTGACCCATCTAGAAAAATACAGAGGGTGATTGAAAATTCAGTTACACAAGCTGTGACAGTGAACTTAATGAAAGAAAAAGTAGGTGAAATACTTACAAGTACAATATCCAGTGCCCGATCATATATACGCTCCCTAAGATCCATAAACACTTAAAGAAACCACCGGGGAGACCTATAATCTCAGCCAGAGGTGGTTTACGTGAGCCCCTGGGTGAATACGTGGGCCACTATTTACAGCCCTTGGTACAGAATGCATCCACTAATTTACGGGAGTCAAACTAATTGATTTCAAATATCAAAGGCATTTGACTCCCAGATGATGGTGAAATATGGTTGATTGCTATGGACATTGACAGCTTTTATACTAATATATCCCACAAGATGGGCCTTGAGGCAGTTCTGGAGTTTATTGAGGAATACAAGATGGGCAACCCAGCATACAGACGCAAAAAGCACTGCGGTCCCTTGCAGTCTGAAGGGGAATTCCATTGTCAGTTTGGCTGAGTAAAATCTGCGTATCTGTGTATTTTTATCTGGGTTTTGTGTCACAATATATAATAAAGTGTTTTTGTATGTATACTCATATGATATTTATTAATTTAGTGAATATTTGACTCTATAGATTGTTAAGGATCTGTTGGGGTGGAATTGAATTTATTAGTCTCAAGGACTGGAATGCTTGGAAAGGGGAACTATAGTTTTTGAAATAGTATTTATGTGTTTTTTCCCCCTAGCACCTCCCAAAATGGGATTGGTCCAGGCTCCTTATTTTTAAGTGTGCTCACTACACTATTTTGCGTTTGCTGATGATAAGTCCAATAAATGTTTTTGACTATGGTTACCCTTTAAATATGGCTGCCATGAAAATGGAAGGGTAGGCAGTAGGTGTATGTACCTGGGTCTGGTTGAGGGGGTATGTCTTTTTTGTGTTTACAATCATAAAACTAACTTTTATTGAGGATACCTCAAAATTATGTGTGACTGCCACAGGAATAGAAGGGTTACCTACAGTAGGTATGTGTACCCGTGTGAGGTTGGGGGTATGTGTTTTTGCATGGATGACCATATAACTAACTTTTATTGAGGATATATCAAAATTATTTTTTTTTCACTTTATTTACCCTTTAAGTATGGCTGCCACAGGAATGGAATACTAGGTCGGTAGGTGTATGTACCCATGTGAGGTTGGGGGTATATGTTTTGCATGTATGACCATATAACTGACTTTTTTTTTTTGACTATAGTTACCCTTTAAGTATGGCTTCCATGGAAATGGAAAAGAAGGTCAGTAGGTGGGTGTACCTGTGGTGTGTGTGTGCTGGGGGGTTATCAGCGTTTGTGTTTATAACCATGAAACAAACTGTTTTGATCTTGTGACCCTTAAACCTCGAAATATCCACATTTGAGGATTGTTACCATTATAGTCTATGGAGAAACAATTGCCGATAACGCCATAACACTTTAGCGGGTTCCTTAGCTAGGTAATAGCTAGTGATGGCTCAGTTCGCGGATCCGAACCCGAATCCGCAGCGGATTTACCTCGTTCGCAAACCGCGTTTTCGAAAATTTTCAAATTTACGAGGATTTCTCGTATTTTCGAGGATTTTTTAATTTTAATGTGTTTTAATGGGTCTGCTCGCGGATTTTCGAATTTTCTCGAAAATTTGCGAATCCTCAAGCGGACCGGATTTTGCAAAGTTCGGACATGTCTAGTAATAGCACACTTCTCCTATATGCCCCGCATGTCTGTACCGAATTTCATGTCTCAAAAACTGTGGGAGTTCTGTTGAAAGAACAGAAATTTGTCTCTTCAAGCCAAATTATAAAGTCATCCAAGGGGAACAAATACAAAAATAGTCCAGTACATAAATAAATGATATAAATAAATATAAGTGCTAGAGCCTTGACACAAGAAGAAAGGAGGTCCCTGCCCTGTAAAGCTTACAATCTAGTTATAATCTAATCTAATATATACGGCAATAACAAATACATAGATAATATATATATCCCAATAACTGTTCTGATTTTCACCACTTTTCTGTATTGCCGTCATTGCATGGGACAAAGCTTGTGTTTGCTACTAGACCGTATGTTATGGGAAATCTCTGAGCATATGCAGGGACTCCAGTTTGCAAACACTGTCATTGTGTTGCTTTTAGGATCCTGTGTTTTCATCTCTACAGTCTACTCCCTGCTGTGCTATGGAAAGTGGGAGGATATTTATAATAAAAAAAATCCCAAAAGGAGAACAATATTCCTGCTGTTCTTCCACGGTTATAAAACTACATCTCTCAGGGACCCCACTTCACTTTGTAAGGCAGAAAATCGTAGTTCAGCAAAGTAACTTAAAAGTGCTACTAGCGGGGCAAAGATATACTGATATGTAAATTATTCTGCAATGGCCATCTGGGTCATGCTTAGTTGGGGTATAAAAAACAATAGTTACTATACAATAGTTACCTTTGCTATAGCTTTAGCAGAGGGCTCACACAATGACAGAGCTTTCCATTGGGAGAGTAGCACTGCTGCCCTCCAGTGGCAGAGGAAGAGAGTTGAACAGAGTAAGAAAGATAATGCAGAGAAAAACTGCAAGATTATCAACCATCCAGCTGTTATTGAACTACTTGTGTAATTGTAGACATCTTTTTATTATTGTTCATGACTCCCTCTTATCTATACATCTTCTATGAGCTTTATAGATCATGTGCCTTTGTTTAGGGGAGGAACAGAGAAAAACAGGGCAATTATTATTATTGTGGATTTATATAGCGCCAACATCTTCCGAAGTGCCTTACAATTACATGTATACATTCACATCAGGCCCTGCCCCGAAAAGCTTACAATCTAAGCACATTAATTTTAAAACATACAACCTATCAGTATGTCTTTGTGGAGGAAACCGGAGTGCCTGGAGGAAACCCACGCAAGCACATACAAACTCCTTGCAGATGTGTCCAAGGTTGCATTCGAACTCAAGACTTCAGCGCTACAAGGCATCAGTTCTAGCCACTGATCCACAGTGCTGCTCACTGGAAATGAACAGCTGGAGAATGAGATATAATTGGGTGAAGAGTATCAAATACAAAGATGAAAGGAGATAAAATATAGAGAGATTGGAATTAATCTGCTTGTTATTTCATGTGGAAGCAGCAGGAAGACCCCAGGGACCATCTATGTACATTGCAGATTATTGCAATCTCATGGGAGGCTGATCAAGGCCAACAAGGCCCCTGCTAAAGGGTTGTACAGGAAGGGTAGGTAGATCTGCAGTACATACCTAATTAAATTTTCCATTTGGAATACGCATTTATAATATATCCAGACCCCTAACTAAGAAACGTGGCTAACTAAGATACGTGTCTTCCTACGGGGGTATAAACATGAATATCTACTGATATAAGACATAAGAGGTAAAAATGTTTGCCACTGCAATTCATCTGCAGCAACCAATCAGATATTAGCTTTTTGCTTGTCTATGGCAGTTAGATAACATCTGATAAAATGTGATTGCTGCTGATCATTTGCACAGGTAAATATTTGTACCCTTTGGTACATATATAAGCCCTAGTTTCTTTAAAGAAATTTGCCAAAGAATGGACCCGTGCAGGCATTACAGTCAGAATTGTCATCCTAGAGCAGATTGTCACATGGGGAAATCTGACTATCAATCAGAGCAAGTGAATCCTGTATATCCACTGCCACATCCCAGGGAATATCTGCTGGTCCCAGCTACTGCCCTTTCTCGCCAAGACATTAAGCTGGAGCCTCCCTGTAGAAAGTCTGTATGGTCATCTAGGGACATCTAGGGACAAATGGAAAATGTTGCACTGGTATCAATTAAATTCCAAAGCTCTGCTAATAGTATAAATTGTAACTTATTGGTGCACAGGGGGTTTGATGGCGCATTCCATCAGATATCAACAAAAGGATAAAATGTTCCAGTTAATACTATAAGGATGGAGGAAGTTGGTTAGGAACCAGTTATCATGTGTTCCTTAAACAGGCACCAACCTCTCTGTGTGCATACAGTTCCCCAATGTAGATACAGTACCCCCTGTGTACACACAGACCCCTGTGTATATGCAGTACCCCAATGTAGATACAGTACCCCCTGTGTACACACAGTACCCCTGTGTATATGCAGTACCCCATGTAGATACTGTACCCCATGTGTATGCCATATACTCTGTGTACATACAGTAACTCCTGCGTACGTAGAGTTCCCTATGTACATAGAGTACCCCATGTGTACATACAGTACTGCGTGTTTATGCAGTACCCCCATGTAGATACAGTACCCTGTGTATATGCTGTATCCTCTGTGTACATACAGTAACACCTTTATATATATACAGTTCCCTATGTACATACAGTACCCCATGTGTACATACAGTACCCCGTGTATATGCAGTACTCTCTGTTTACATAAACTACCCCCTGTCTATATGCAATACCCCCTGTGTACATACTTTTTGTACATTCACCTTCCATCACTGTGCATCTACCAAGTATTCAACCTCAACTGCACCAATTTACACATTTAGGAAATTAAAATCACACAGCCAACATGTTTCAATAACAATCTGTCCCAGAAAAATAATAACAATGCTAATTATTACTAGTATTGCAATCACTACTACTAATAGTCCTACTATTACTACTACCACCACTAGTATTATTAATACGAACACTACTAGTACTTGTTCTACCAATATTTCTATTACTACCACTGCTGCTACTACCAATACTGCCATACTCTCCAAATTCCCCCTTTAGGCTGCAGCCACACTACAAAGCACGGTACAGTGCGTTTGTACTGCAATTCCACTAATAATACGTTATCAGAGCGCATGTGATGCATGTGCTCCAAAAAGAGATTGCAGCACACACAGTGTGACCACCCACATTGTTTTAGCCTGGCATGCGTTTCTCACACGCTAACGGGTCGCAAAACATGATCGGAAACACATGAAAAATACTCGAGTGGGGCCTAGTCCTTAATAGGTACAACATGTTGTAGAGCTGCAGAGGGAAGATAATGAAGAAAAACTGATCTTAGCACAGCTCTGTGTAATGTATTTCTCAACTGTGTACCTATTAAGGGTGAGGCCACTCTAGCGCGTTTTTCACGCGTTTGTGCACGCATTTCGCACTCGCGATTACGTCCGTGATTTTCGCTAAAATGGAACGCAAGAATTCCCGCGATTTCCGATGCACATGCAATTGCGCGTCCGTTCGCGTTTTGGTAGCGCATGCGTTCACCATTTTTGGTGCGCATGCGTTTCCATAACAGAAAATGGCAAAAACGCACACTCAAACACAAAACGCACAGGAATCGCGCAACACAATCGCATGTGATAACGCTCGCGATTTTGTGCGCGATTCCTGTGCGTAGCAGTGTGGCCTCAGCCTTAAAGAGAATTGTTAGAGGACTGCACTACTACTAGTACTAATAATACTATTATTTCTAATACTACCACTACTACTACAAGTAGTGATGCTGCTACTAATCATAATTCTAGTAGTAGCGATAGTAATACTGATAAAAATGATAAATGTAAGAAAACAGAGGTATTGATGCAAATGGGAGTGCCCATTTACCCCGTGTTTCTGATTTTGCAACTTTTAGATCAGTTTATTGTTAACTGTTTATTTTAACAGAAGAAAGGATCAATAAACTCTGTGTATAAAAAAGATTTTAATTCTAAAAGAACAAATAGTCCTACCTATGGTGTCATATCTTTTGTATTGCCAACTAGTATCATGTCTTTTCTCTTTATATAGTATACATAATCCATACAACTAATGTAACACACTTCCCATATATCTATATACCTTATCTGGTTATATAGTATACATATTCCATACACCAATGTAATACACTTCCCATATATCTATATACATTATCTGTTATATAGTATACATATTCCATACACTAATGTAACACCTTCCATATCTATATACATTATCTGGTTTATTAGTATACATATTCCATAAACTAATGTAACCACTTCCCATATATCTATATACATATCTGGTTATATAGTATACATATTCCATACACTAATGTAACACTTCCCATATATCTATATCATTATTCGTTTATATAGTATACATATTCCATAAACTAATGTAACACACTTCCCATATATCTATATACATTATCTGTTTATATAGTAACATATTCCATACACTAATGTAATACACTTCCCATTATCTATCTTTATCTGATTATATAGTAACATATTCATAAACTAATGTAAACACTTCCATATATCTATATACATTATCGTTATATAGTATACATATTCCATAAACTAATGTAATACACACGCATATCATACTAATAACTAACCACCATATGCACAACTTCCCATATATCTATATATATTAACTATTTATATAGTATACATATTCCATATGCAAATGTAATACACTTCCCATATATCTATGTACATTATCTATTTATACAGTATACATATTCCATAAACTAATGTAACACACTTCCCATATATCTATATACATTATCTGATTATATAGTATACATATTCCATAAACTAATGTAACACACTTCCCATATATCTATATACATTATCTGGTTATATAGTATACATATTCCATAAACTAATGTAATACACTTCCCATATATCTATATACATTATCTGGTTATATAGTATACATATTCCATAAACTAATGTAACACACTTCCCATATATCTATATACATTATCTGGTTATATAGTATACATATTCCATAAACTAATGTAACACACTTCCCATATATCTATATACATTATCTGGTTATATAGTATACATATTCCATACACTAATGTAATACACTTCCCATATATCTATATACATTATCTGATTATATAGTATACATATTTCATAAACTAATGTAATACACTTCCCATATATCTATATACATTATCTGGTTATATAGTATACATATTCCATAAACTAATGTAATACACTTCCCATATATCTATATATATTAACTATTTATATAGTATACATATTCCATATGCAAATGTAATACACTTCCCATATATCTATGTACATTATCTATTTATAATATATATGCTTATCTGTTTATATGTATAACATTTCCATACCTAATGTAAATTCACTTCCCATATATTATATATATCTATCGTTTTATAGTATACAATTCCATACACAATGTAATTCACACTTTCCATAATATCTATATACATTATCTAATCTTTAAAATAGTATACATATTCCCCCCGAAAGTAATAATAATACACTTCCCATATATTATATACCTTGTCTATTTATATAGTAATACATATTCATACCCTAATGTAATACCTTCCCATATTATTATATTTATCTGTTTATATAGTATACATATTCCATAACTAATGTAACACACTTCCCATATATCTATATACATATCTGATTAGTAGTATCATATTCCATACACCATGTCCGTTAACACACTTCCCATATATCTATATACCTTATCTATTTATATAGTATACATATTCCATACACTAATGTACACACTCCATATACATCCATATATCATATCTGATTATATAGTATACAATTCCATACACCAATGTAACCTTAACACATTCCCTAATCTATATACTATCTATTTTATATGTATACATATTCCATACACTAATGTTAATACACTTCCCATAATATCTAATATTATTCTGTTTATATAGTAACATATTACCATACAATAAGTAATACACTTCCATAATATCATATACCATTATCTGTTTATATAGTTATCAACATACCATACACTAATGTAATACACTTCCCCTATATCTTATACTTTCTACTTATAAGTATACATTTCCATACACTAATGTAACAACCTTCCCATATATCTCTATATATTATCTGTTTATATAGTTACATATTCCATACAATATGTAATACACTTCCCATATACTATACTTATCTACTTAAGTACATATTTCCATACACTTCCATATATCTATATATATATCTGTTATATGATACATATTCCATACAATAATGTAATACACTTCCCATATCTATACTAACTTATCTCTTATATAGTATACCTATTCCATACACTAAGTACACACACTCCTCCATATATCTATATATATATTATCTGTTATATAGTATACATATTCCATACAATAATGTAATACACTTCCCCATATATCTATATTACCTTATTCTACTTATATAGTAATACATATTCCTACAATAAGTAAACTTCCCATTATCTTATACCTTATCTACTTATATAGTATACAATTCCATACACTATGTAACACACTTCCCATATATCTATATATCTATTATCTGTTTATATAGTATACATATTCCATACAATAATGTAATACACTGTCCCATATATCTATACCTTATCTGTTTATATGTATACAATTCCATACATAATGTAATACACTCCCATATATCTATATACCTTATCTACTTATATAGTAATACAATTCCATACACTAATGTAACACCTTCCCATATATCTATAATATATTATCTGTTTATATATATACATATCCATACAATAATGTAATACCTCCCATATTCTATATACCTTATCACTTATATAGTATACATATTCCATACACTTCCCATATAATATATATATTATCTTTTTATATAGTACATCTATTGCATATGCTGGTCCACAGTGTGGTAAGTTACAGTATCACTGTGGTACAATAGGAAGGAGGGCCCTGCCCGAAAGCTTGCAGTCTAGAGGAGATAGGGGATGAATTTCCTTATATCTATATATCTCTGTTTAATGTATCATATTCAATCACTAAAGTAATATACTTCCTGTATATGTATATAAATATCATTTCATATACTAATGTAATACATTTCCCATATATCTATATTAGTTATCTATATATATTATGGTACACATATTCCATATAGTAATGTAACACACTCCCATATATCTACCGTATATACTTGAGTATAAACTGAGATTTTCAGGCTTTAAAGAGCCTGAAAACCGAACCTAGGTTTATACTCAGGTCAACCATTACCTGGGTAATCCAGAGGCTGCTTCGCCCCACTCCACTGCGCTTCCGGAGACCTCACTACTCGGCACCTCTCACTTCCCAGGGCGGAGTAGTGGGCGTCACCTGGAAAAGCGCAGAGGATGCAGAGCGAGCGGCCCGCTGTGTAGGAAAAGGCCGAGTGGTCTACATTGGTGGTAGTGGTGGCCACAGGGTAGGAGATGAATCAGTGAGAGTTTATATTTTATGGCTATGATCTCAACTCAAATTCCTGGGACTGATCTTGTTTGCTTCTTCTGAGTTATTAATCCTTGCAAGTATATCCCTGCAGTGGCAATTCCTTTCCACTGCAGGTGTTTGGAACCTACAACTTCCAGAAACTAAGCTGCTAGGAGTTGTAGTTTCCAAACACTCTGGAATGCCACTTATGGGTTTACTTTATGGGATTACTGTCCATTTAAGGGCAACTAATGCTTAAAAACAATACAGAATCAGGAGGATGGTATCTTTTCAAAGATTGCCTTCTGTTTCTGTATTGTTTTGAGGCTTTAGTGCCCTTTAAATGGACAGCCAAATTCCCACTACAGTAGTCCCAACAGGTAATAGCCATTTTATTATATCTATATATATTATATATATACTTATATGGAGAAGGAGCCACTCCGGACTTTTTCAAACAATTTTTTTTTGTGGTTAACGTCGACGCGTTTTCAGTCCATGTTAGACCGTCTCAGTCCCTGTTAGACCGTTTCTCAGTTCCATGTTGATTAGACCGTTTCGCTGTGTCATGTCTCCCGGGTTAGACCGTTTCTCATCCCTGTTAGACGTTTCCATCCATGTTAGAGAAACAGCCGTTTCATCCTTTGCTCTCTTTCATGGTAGACCGTTCTCAGTCCCATGTATAACCGTTCTCAGTCCATGTTGACCGTTCTATCAGTCCATGTTGACCGTTCTCTGTCCTAGCTTTCATCTGTTAGACCGTTCTCAGTCCCTGTTAACCGTTTCTCCAGTCCATGTCTAGACCGTTCTCCAGTCCATGTTTACCGCGTTCTCCTGTCCTTAGAGTTGCTGTTAGACCGTGTCTCAGTCCATGTTGACCGTTCTCATTCAAATGTTAACCGTTCTCAGTCCTGTTAGACCGTCTCTCATTTAGACCTTCCAGTCCATGTTAGACGGCGGTTCCGTCCATGTTAGACCCGTTCTCAGTCCCATGTTAAGACCGTTCCTAGTCCCATGTTAGACCGTTCTTCAGTCCAGTTAGCTTCTCATTACCATGTTACGTTATTCCATTAACGACTGTCGACGTTTACACAACAATAACAAATTGTTTGAAAAGTCCCCCGTATGTCCCTTCCTCCATATAGTATTCTGACTCATCAGAGGCACACTTTCTCATATATCTATATACCATTAATCTGTTTATATAGTATACATAATTCCTACAATAATGTAAATACACTTCCATATATCTATTACCTTATCGGTGTTTATATATTATACATATATCCATACACTATGTAATACACTTCCTATATAATTCTCTACCTTATCTGTTTTATATATGTATATATACATATTCCCGACACTAATGTAATACACTTTCCCCTATAATCTAATATTATATATCTGTTTATATAGTATTACATAATTCCATACAACTAATGTATGTACACCATTCCACAATACTCTATATACATTATCTGGTTACTCGATACAATATTCCAACACTAATGTAATACACTTCCCATATATCTATATACAGTATCTGGTTTATAGTATACATATCCTATACAATGTAATACCACTTCCCATATATCTATATATATATCTGTTATTAGTATACATATTCCATAAACTAATGTAAACACTTCCCATATATCTATATACTTATCTGTGTTTATATAGTATACATTCCATACACTAATGTAACACACTTCCTATATATCTATATACTTATCTGTTTTATATAATATACATATTCTACAAAATGTATGCACTTCCCATCTCTAATTACCTTATCTGTTTAATAGATACACTTCCCGATACTAATACATCTTATATACCTATATATTATCTTTTAATATAGTACATATTCCCACCTAATGTAATACACTTCCATATATATCTACTATATATACTGTTTATATAGTATACATATTCCATAGCTAATGTAATCACTTCCCTATATATCTATATATTATTGTTTATAAGTATACATTTCCATACAACTGTAACACTTCCCATATATCTATACATTATCTGTTATATAGTATACATATTCCATACTAATGTAAACACTTCCCATATATCTATATACATTATCTGTTTATATAGTAATACATATTCCCAACTAATGTAATACACTTCCATATATCTCTATATATTTATCTGTTATATAGTATACATATTCCATAACACTAATTGTAATACCTTCCCATATATCTATATTATTATCTGTTATATAGTATACATATTCCATACACTAATGTAATCACTTCCCATATATCTCTTATATTATCTGTTTATATTATACATATTCCATACATAATGTAATACACATTCCCAATATCTCATATAATTATCTTTTATTTATTATACATATTCCATACTAATGTAATACACTTCCCATATATCTACTATATATTATCTGTTAATAGTATAATATTCCGATACTAATGTAATAACTTATTTCCCATATATCTTACTATATAATCTAGTTTATATAGTTACATATTCCATATCAATGTAAACATTCCATATATCTAATAAATTATTCTGTTTATATGTATACATTTCCATACACTAATGTAAACATTCCATATATCTCTATATATTCTCTGTTTATATAGTATACATATTCCATAACTAATGTAATACATTTCTCTATATCTCTATATATTTGTTTATATAGGTATACATTATTCCATACACTATGCTAATACATTCCTTCCCATATATTCTATTATACTGTTTATATAGTACATATTCATACACTTAATGTACTACTTTCCCATATATTCTATATATTTTATCTGTTTATATAGTATACATATTCCTAGACCAATGTAAACATTCCCATATATCTCTATATATTATCTGTTTTATAAGTATACATTATTCCATACATCGTAATGTAATACATTCGCGCATATATCTTATTAGTTATTGTTATAGTAGCATATGTCCATACACTAATGTAATACATTCGATATATCTTATATATTATCTGTTTATTACTATACATATTCCATAACTAATGTAATACATCCATATATCTCTATAATATTACTTTTATATAGTAACATATTCCATACTAATGTAATGCACTCCCATGTAGAGACGGCAATCTAGATAACAACATTTTATATATATCAATCAAAAAAATAATACTTTCCCCTAATTAGATTCCTAACAGAGAAACCCCTTTATTATGATATTGTTTGCTTTGTTGTAAGTCACGGACCCTTATTAGATGTTCTCCTTTGGTCCCTCTAGATTTCTGTTTTGCTTTGCTGCCCAGTGCGTTGAAGGGTTAGTGTACTGGGAGATTAACCCCTTTTCAGGGCGCAAGGCCACTGTCAGGGGAAGGCAGAGACCGAATGTCACAAAGAGAATGGGTGTTCCGTCACAGAGAAAGGGTTAGGGGGGCCAGCTGTTCTCCTCTAATGGCAATGGGTCCTCAGAACAGATTTGCATTAATATTGTCTTCAAATCTGCTCAGAGTGAGGACTTAAGATTTTTTTGGGGGCATGATCTATAAAAGTACTTCTGGGAGAAAAAAATAAATAACAAAACGAAAGACGGTGACGCAGTTAAAGGACTGCATAATTAATGCTAGATAGATAATAGATAGATAGATAGATAGATAGATAGATGGATAGAAGATATATAGTATAGATAGATGATCGATAGATATGATAATATGAATTCTCAACTAAACATGAGATGACTGGAGCTGAGATGAAGGTGTGATAATCTCTTGTGAATTGTTACGAGTCAGTGATTGAGTGCCAGATTAGAGATTAATTCCAACTCTCTCCTCATCTCTTCAGCCTAAGTAGCATGATGTTATTAAACATAAAACACTTGTGGCGCAAAAAATAGGGAAGTATGAACGAAAAAGCACATTTTAGGAATTATTAAATTTGTGTAATTTGTGAAGAGGTTTGGGCCATCCACTTTATTGTGCACACAGATAGATAGATGATAGACGATTAGACCTATGATGAGATCGATAGAATAGATACGATAGATAGATTGATGATAGATGATGATAGATATAGATAGATAGATAAGGAAGCCTATAGATAGATAGATAGTATAGCTAGTAGGATAGATAGATAGATAGATCAGATAGCTAGATGCAGCAGCTCGCGCTAAGCATGCTGTAGATCGCACGCTGCTCGATGCCACCCGCAGTGGCCGCATGCCCCCTCCTCGATAGACTAGATTAGATAATGATAGAGCTAATAGATGAATAAATTCACGTCCCTTAGTCACACAAACCTTCTAATCAGATTATGCTGTTCATTATTCTAACTACTGGTACCAGTAAAAAACGAACGTGATTGGTGGATTGGAAATCTGTATTCCATCTACTATTACGCTCTTTACGTCCACACTTTTGTATGTGATTAAAACTCCAAGTTAACCAGTCTCCATTCCAGATCATGGGTTCCCTCATCTGGTGAAATGGTCCAGCTGAATCAGAACTTTTTAAAAGAGGGGCTGCATTTGTATACATAGGATGGGGGGTAGGGGCTGATGACCTCAGTTGGATGTCTCATGCTATTAGCCACTTTAATGTACATTGCAGCTGTCCATTTGACATCTCCTTAGCATCATCACTAAGGCAAGGAAAAACTATGGACAGGCAGGGAAACCAGTGATTCCACACAATTGCCCTGCTCTCTTTTTGTGTGAATTAATGCAAGGCCTTCGCAATTATTCCAAATGTTTCTACAAAGAGTCTAGTCAGGACATTGGGTTTTTTTGATATATAGGGAAATATGGAAATTTTGCATCTGATAGGGGTGTTAATAATTGTACAGTGATCAGTAAAGTGAGATCAAGAGATGGAGGTGCCACAAATAATCATGTCTCAACATGTGTGCTAATTTCTGTATCTTTTCATTATTTAACAACCTGTATTTCCCGAACCCCAGCAATTACACTGGAGAGACCCATGTGGGTGGGGGGATCTGGGCACACAGTCAAGTGATGTGGATTCTGTATGTTATATATTAAGTACATGTCCACAAATGGATTACAATGTACAAATTCATTGATTACAGCCTTGGACCACATTTATTGTTCTATTGAAAAACGCCAACTGCAACAAAACTGTGTTAACAGGTTAATTGTGGGGAAAGTGGAGATTTCATATTTCATAGACTGTGCATACTATCCTGCATTTAATAGGTACAATAACATGGTGCAGAGAAATGGGAGATAATATGAAGTGAACCAGATCTTAGCACGCTTTGTGGCAATGCATTTCTTTTAGTGGATCAGGTGCAGCTGATTTGGCCAACCTGTTTTAAATCCCTGCAGATCAAATCCAGTAATTATTCACAATAGTTACAACCTGCATACAGAAAACAACAGGCCACGTGTAGTAAACTATCAATTTCCCATAGCGTTGAGTAGCTGAAATGTGTTACAATGTGCAGAGATTTTTATTCAAACCCAGAGGATGACATGCTGAACATCCTCAGGTTGCAGAAATAATGTCACTGCCTTCATTTTGTACAAATACCACAATGTGTTTCAAAGGTAACACCGCCAAACTGGGACATCAACACAAAGTTGATATATCAAAGATCTTACAATCTATCAATTGAATACCAAATTCTAAAACAAGCTAAATGTCTTGGGTTAACTATCCATGTACCAGGGAAAGAGACCAAGCACACAAATAATTAATATACTGATACCCCCAGTTAATAGAGATGAATTTGGGAATCTAATATTCAATAGACATAAATACATTACATTATGGACTTTATAATAATGTGGAATTATACATTGTTTGGAACTTATTATAAGGTCCAATAATGTTATATCCCTTATTAAAGTCCAATACATTTTTGGAGCTTAATAAGGTAATAATATTATTGGACATTATAATAAGGGAATAATAATATTATTGGACATTATAAAATGTGAATAATATATTATTGGACATTAAAATAAGGGGAATTATAGTATTATTTTGGCATTATAAGAAGGGATATTAACATTACTGACATTATAATACGACAGGAATCATTAACTTTACTGGACGCTTATAATAAGTCAGTAACATTATTGACTTAATAATATGGGAATAATAAATTATGGTCATTATAATAAGTCAGGGATATTAACATTACTGGACATTAATAATAAGGTAGAATTAACATCTGACATTAAATAAGGGATATTAACATTACTGGACATTATAATAAGGGAATATTAACATTACTGGACATTATAATAAGGGAATATTAACATTGCTAAACATTATAATAAGGGAATATTAACATTACTGGACATTATAATAAGGGAATATTAACATTACTGGACATTATAATAAGGGAATATTACATTGCTGAACATTATAATAAAGGGAATATTAACATTACTGGACTTTAATAAGGGAAATTTAGACATTGCTGAACATTATAATAAGGGAATATTAACATTAAATATAACATTACTGACATTATAATAAGGGAATATTAACATTACTGGACAATTATAAAAGGGATAATTAACATTAGCTGGAACCTTATAATAAGGAATATTAACATTCGGACATTAATAAGGGAATTTTTAACATTAGCTGGACATTATAATAAGGGAATATTAACATTACTACATTATAATAAGGGAATATTAACATTACTGGACTATTATAATAGGGAATATTAACATTACTGGAATATATACTCAGGAATATTAACATTACTGGACATTATAATAAGGGAACTTTAACATTTACGGACATATAATAAGGGAATATTAACATTACTGGACATTATAATAAGGTAATTATTAACATTTAACTGGAACATATAATAAGGGAAATATTAACATTACTGCATCTTATAATAGGGAATATTAACATTACTAGTGTTAAACATTACGGGACATTATATAAGGGATATTAGCATTCATTAACCTTATATTAGGGGAATATTAACAAAGTATAAATAAGTGCAGTGGGACCACTGCATAAGTCTCACTACTGCACTCTACCCTTTCCTTTGTATCTGTTGTTACCCTCCTAACTAGTATTGTAAGCTCTATGGACAGGGACATCTTGTGCACTTACATATTTATATCATTTATGTAATTATTGTACTGACCTTTTTATGTCTTTATATTTATTTGTCCCCTTGTATGATTTTCTTGTATTTTTGTTATTGTACTGTGTGCTGCATCCCAAGTGGCACTAACTTCCAAACACACCATCCATCCATACAACTTCCGGTTTGGAATGGAAAGGGTTAAAAGTTGCACTATACCTATAACATAACAGAGCCCATATGTGGAATAGAAGATGTGTCCCACTGCCGTATATGAGATGTGATGGGATACTAAGCAGAAACATATTGGACATTTCGGCTCTATAAGGTGATGCTGATGCTGCCTTGGGCACATAGAGTTAAATGCTCAGCTGGTGGGTAGAGTCCTTTGCAGCAGTCAACCAATCAGCAGCCAATGCTGAGCAACCCTCCTCCCTGGGGGCTCATTCCATGTTCCTTGCAGATGCTGCTCATTGCATGTAGAGGGTACATGGTCTAGGGTCTTACTATTTGAGGAGCAGGTGACAGGAGGGGAAAGAGGCTGTAAGTGTGGAGATACTGGAACCTAGAGAACATCTGCTAGTCCTGTCATGACTTGCCCGTTGCCCACTGGGTGGATCGGTTGACTCAGTCGTTTATGTGGGGATGTGGAATCAACAGCCAATGCAAAAGACTGTTATAGACTTCAAGAAAGCATCATGGGGAAGAAGAAGACTGTCGAAGAACTACAATGGCTAGCTTTCTAAAACAACCTTATTGAAGGTATAGCAAAGAAATTGAAATCAATTGATTTTTAAAAATTGGACTATATAGAATACAGATGAAGATGTAGAGGGGATGTTAAGTAAAATTTATAAAATAATGAACTTAATCAAATTATTGGAATGCGTGGGAAGGTTCTCAGTCATCCGGTCATGGTAATCTTTTGTATCAGGTAGATACAAACTGAATAAAGGGATGTCCAACCCCAATAAACTATAAACTCCCCACCACTGGCCCACCGTGTAGTGTTGTAATAACATCCTACTTTAACATCCCCGCTCCAAAATGGTTCTCCAGTTAATCCCCCCCCCCCACAAGTCCAAAAAAAGTGGTAACCAGGAGGATAGCAGAGTCCATATGGACTCGCTCCTGCTACCTCCGGAGAATTTGCCATGCGCAGAAGGAGACAGGAAGGGTCCTCCCTCGCCCTCACTGATTTCTTCTCCTCCCCATAGTTGTAAAAACCCTGTTAGTAATATATTATAGGGATAGTTCCCAGCCCCAACCGCTATAATCTTTATATTCCAGAAAGTTCCCCAGATAGTACTGACCTTCCCTTTATATTCCACGTTGTGAAAATGCTGCTGGTAGCCACGTATGTGATTGCTACCTCTCAGCCAATCATAGACGCGGCTGCCGGTCCCACCCCTGCTTGTAGTTCCGTGCCAGCAGAGGGCCCTGGGCAGTGCGCAGAGGATAGAGGAAGGTAAGTTAACGTCAGGGTACTTTCTGGATATAAAATTAAGGGTGGGGATGGGGGGGAACTTATCCCTACAACCATACTAAAGTGTTTAAAACAGAGGGACATGCCTCTTTAAAAGTTTGTTATTGAAAGAGTTTCGTAGTCATCGATTACATTCTTCATTCAGAATGACTATACAAGAATCTGTTGGCAATAAAAATACAAAATAAAAAAGTGGCCCACTAGCATATAAAGCAAGGTGGTTAGGGACCTTTTGAATGAAAGGTGTTCAGTGCGGTGTTGGCTAAAGCGGTGTTGATAGAAAACTACCACAGGGTAAGGTGTCAAACACCATTGTTCAGGGCAGACATTGTTGTCGGAACCCCCACCATGTTTAAGGCCTTTGGTTTCCTATTTAATATCATGGCCTCCTTGGACACCTCTCTTGAACCAGTCCAGTTCCTTTAGCACGATGATGGCATTACAATCTGTAAAACGTATGTCTTTTTCTTGACATGCAGGGACCGGCTAAGTGTCCTGGACCCGAGGAATTGGCCAGGAATTTGCTCCTCTGTGCGGGCCAGACGTTTCGTGCAGCTGCTGGTTATCCCCCACAGACAATCAGGCATTATGCACTAAGGTATTTAATGACGCTTTTCTATTTTGACTCATTGGTCTTCGACGTACCGTATTGGGTCTTTAGGACGTCTTTCGCCTCAATGTTGTCCTAATTTCTGAAACCCTGCTACATATGGGATGACCATGTTCTTTCTCTGTCTTGTTTCCCTCACTGTTGGTATACATGTTCTTTCATTTTTTCTTTCCTTTGACAAAGGCCAGTTGGATATCCACAAAGTTTAAGGGCTAATTCTAAGTTTTACATTTGTGCTAGTGGGGATGTTTCGTTCTGCTATGTGTTGCAGGTTTGATGAAAACGAAGCTGTGATCCACGGTGGTGGGAGTCATACATCAAATCCTGTATCTGTGTGGTGTTGGTTTCGTTAAACCTCTACTTCAGTTACCATTCCCTGACTTTAACAGCAGTCAAGAACGCCAGTGTGTTGTTTTGTATCTGAGGTTTTGGTCCAAGAACTGATGTGTTCTGTAAAGTGATTGTACTTCTCTGGTGCGATTATTAAACCACAGGTGTCATGGCCAGTACCAGTCTCTGAACAGATGCGGGTTGCAATGCCCTGAAGGTTTGCCATATGGGGAACGGGAGACCATAACACATCCACGTTATTGATTGTAGAATGTAATTTATCCTTCATTGGAATAATAAAATGTCCAACAGGATATCTACCGCACTGGCAGTGGATGCGGAACAAACCATGCTGAGTCTATACTTGAGCAACTAAATTCACCAGAGTTAGGGCAAGACCATATGACACTTTTGGGTTGCATACAGGAAGTCAGTATTTTGGGTTGGAAAGCAAGCAAATGTGAAACAAAAAAGCGACGCAAAGCAAAGAAGCTACCCACGAAGCAAGAACAGCAATCCTAGGAAATCTAGCAATAGCAAACGCTACCCAAGCAGCAAAAAGCAAGCTTACCCCCCCCACACCACCCAGCGACAAGCAAGCTAAACGAAGCAGCATTATTACACAAAGAGAAATGCAATGAAAGGGACAGGTTATTTTTTTTTCGAATGAAAAAGTATCCTTAAAAAAGGGCTGAATTTTGCACTAAACTCCACTTTTCACGTTTTCTTAAATGGCAATAAGCTGTAAAAAATTATAGAGTGACAAAGATGTTAAAGAACAAGGTAATCTAGACAGATACATATGTAGTTACTTATGTAAGTAGATGCTAAAATATGAACTGGTATGAACCCCCAAGCTAGTAGCGGTTTATACTGGCCATACATGATCTTTTTATGGGCATTATGTGTACTGTAGATTGATAGGTCGACGAGACAAGATTGTACTATTAGTGATAGGTAGACAGACAGAGGTACTATAGCATTGATGAAAGGTAGAAGGCGATGTGTACTAGAACTTTACTAGGTAGCTAGACAGATTGTACTGTAGTTGACAGGAGAAAACAGTAGCTATTTACTGTACATTGACAGTAGATAGAAAGAAAAATTTGTACTGTAATGATAGACAGACAGGTGATATGGACTGTAGATTGATAGACAGAGATGGAAACAATAAGCTGGGACACCATATATCTTGATAAAGGCCATCCCATCGTACCAATGGGATTGGCCCTAAAGTAAAGTGGTACGGCACAAAACTATCGTTCGACGAACACTCGCGCGGCACCCAGCCAGGAAGGTTGTTGAAATAAAAAATTTCCTCATTCGCGGTGTGACCATCTGTACAAAAGCTAGGGGTCGGCTTCGATCGTAGGGAGCAGTGCAGTCACGAATACGATCTCCATCTATTAGTTGGACAGTTGTCCATAGATGGACCACAGAATATGGTGTACCCACTTAGAGATAGATAGACAGATAAGTACTGTAGATCGATGTGGATAGACAGGAAAGACAGATAGATAAGTTATCGTAGATCGATAGGTGGATAGACAGACGGACAATAGATATGTACTGAGATTGATTGTGGTTAGATAGGAGAGGACAGATAGTAGTGAGAGTGAGGGTAGATAAAGAGACCAGACGCTAGACAGACAGATATGTCTGTAGATTGATAGGTATCCTGGACAGATATGTACTGTAAGATTGATAGGTAGCTAGACAGATAGTCAGTGATTGATTAGTTTATAGACAGATATGTTACTGTATGATGATTGGGAGATTGATTCGCCGACCTCGGAGAAAGAAAAGAAAAAGACGTGGAGACCTGTAAAGGTCCTTTGTAAGACCAGGGTGGTCCGGTTTCGAGCTGCGGGATTCCCCTATCAGAAAGGCTTTATTGAGTCACAAAGGATTCTAAGAGCCAATGGGGTCCGTTTTGAGGCAGGCAGGATCCCCAACAAAGGGGACGGGGGGTCCCGGTCGAGCTGGGGGACAAACTTAAGTCTTAAAGCATTGTCAGTGCCCCTTGCGGGCGGGTTCTGTTAACCCCCACCCCCACTGGGTGAATTGTTTGCAAACTGGTAAAAAGTCAATGCGGCATTACTTTCCGTCGAAGGATTTCACCATTTATATAAAGTGCAATTGGCAAAACACTGATGGGAAGCTAATGCAACTCCACCAGCCAGGAGGTGCAAAAATTTCAGTTAATCGAGTGAATTATCAGGGGGATCATTATTTCGTAATTTCTAGTCAATCGATGGTTTTCTGGTGTTTCATAAGTACACAGGAGGTTACCTGAACTTGTAACATTAATCCTATTATCAAATTCATATCATACAATGGGGCCAGGCACATCGACGTCTTTCCCTGTGGAATTAAATCCTGCCACTGCTCTGTATATAATATACAACTGTATGTAGGAGGTATGCAGACGTAACAAGTGTTGGACGTGCGCTACCCTATGTTCAGGTGGATTTGGTTAAATAGATGTTCCTTGTGGGCCCCATTCCCTAGTGACTGTGGAAACTCCCGGATGTCTCTCACTAGCAGATATCCCCGAGGACGTGTGGTTTTTCCTTCAGATTGCAGAAGGGTGTAAAAGGGCTCTCTACTAGTAGATCAGTGAAGTGTGAAATGTTATTTTATTTTATGGAAAAGTCTACCTTTACTGGAGACTTGGAATAATGAACGTTTATATTAATGGAGTATAGGAATTACTAGGTTAAAGTCTGGAACGAGGTTGGACTAAAGACCTACTACCTCTATCAACCCTTTTATCTTGCCCATGAGCCGCCTGGCTGGATTCAGAGGAGAGCAAAAAAAAAAATTGACAAGAGAGGAAAGAAATTGTATTGTATGTGTAGTTTATTTTTAGCGCCACTTGGGGACGCTACAATGTCCAATTATTATATACAAAAAAGTAATAGGAGGGGTTTAAGAACTATAATAACTACAATAAAATCTAGATATAAGGGAAAGGGGTTATCTCTATGGAGCTTACATCTAGGTTTCTATTAATAAATCCTCATAATGCCGTGACGATACGATTATAACTCAGTCATGAGACATAATCATAAATATGGTTCCATAAAAACGTTTCATATCTTTCCACAAAACTGTAAAACCTTGGTCACTCATGCGTAATGAGGCCACAACCCAAGCGCGCAACACACGTCCGACCACATGCGCATGTGTGGGCCTTTCATACAGGCAAAAATTGGTGATCAGACTTGCGGCAAGGCACAGGAAACTAAAAGTGACCCTGGCTGGGGGGAATGTACCAATCTTTTCTTCTCCTGTATATTTACTGGATGGAGCTTTACAAAATATTTCCCCCTATTGCGTTGTCATCAGTGTCTACCCAGCCAAGACATAATAGTCATAAACCTCAGTTAGGGCCATGGTCTGTGTATGCAAGGAAAATATTATCCATCATTCAAAATTAACCATGTCACTAGGATGTGTCGTTTTTCTCCTTCGCAGGATGCCTCCACTACTGAAAATGCTCACAAATTGCCCTATAATATCCTGTCTTGAACTATGTAAAGTCGCTACCTTGGACTCCAAGACTGTATCTCTTTCCAGTCTTCTGCGCAGCCAGGTCGGATCATCACTCTCCTCCCAAAGGAGAAAACCGCATTACTCAGTCCATAGGCTGGCTTCCACATCAAAACAAAGAAGAAACCAGGGGGCGACATTGGGGTCCCTGATACCTCCTTCTACGCAGACTTGAATGCAGGACAAGCCGGTTTTAAACAGGTGATCGGAGGTCGTCGTCGTTACGGTCGTGGTAGTCAGTGTCGTCGGCTGTTTAAACAAAAAACCGACCAGAACTTTCCGGAAACTGCACTGGAAAATTCAGTCCAGTCTTTTAAAAAAAGCTGATCGCGTGATCACTGTTTAAAACCGGCTTCCTGCGCAAATAAGGGCTTGTGGTGAATCTACTACCGTCCAGGGACCCACCCGTGCCGTCGCGGGGGGTCGGGGTGGGGGCGGTGGTAGTTACGCCACTGCAAAGAATCATATTCAGGACCACTTCTTTTAACCTTAAATCCCTCATCTACTGCATCCCTCACTACTATATTCTCTATTTGTCCATTATGTTCCTGGCCGGCCCGGACGCTCCTCTGCTCTAAAAAAAAACAAAAAAAATACAAAATAACACTGCTTCCTACGTCTAAACCATCCTCTATGCACGCTCCTCCCACTTTGGAACCTCTGATTGTTAGCTGTCTGAGGCACTTGTATCTGTAGGGTCCCCCCATTGACGTAGATTGTAAGCTCTTCAGGGCCAGAGATCTCTTTCTACTAATGATGCAAGGAACACCTCACTATGATTCAGGGGAGGGAAAGTTATTCTCCCTCTGCCAATTTATGAATCCTGGTACAAAAAATGACATCTGGAAATGGAAAGGGGTAGAAAAGGGTAAATAAAATAATTAAAGGAATGGAGGGGGATCTTGAATATGAAGGACAGATGGATAAGTTAATATATATTAAACTATCTGGGGCCATGGTTCACCAATGAGAACATGGCGATGACACACGGACATCCTTAAGGAATTGAGAAAAGTATTTAGTTTCAAGTTCGGAAGGAAAGGTTTTTCACTGTGAGAACAGTCAAGCTATGGAACGTCTTCCAGTGGCATTGTTGATGGCAGGTTCATTGTTCAGTTTAATAAAAAAGCTGGATGAGTTTCTACAAACAAGGAATGTTCAAGTGACTGTATTGATGACAAAGTAGAGTTGGGAAAGGGTTTTCATGTGAGAACGGTAAGTAAAGCTATGACTGTATTCCAGTGGATGTTGTTATTGGCAGGTTCCATTGGTCAGTTTAATAAAAAGGATGAGTTTCTGGCAAACAAGGAATGTTAAAAGTTACTGGATTGATACTAAAGGAGAAGTGGGGAAAAGGGTTTTACACCATGGGAACGGTTAAAGCTATGGAACTGTTTCTTCCAGTGGGACATGTATGGCAGTTTCATTGGTCAGTTTCAAAACAAAGATGGATGAGTTTCTGCAAACAAGGAATGTTGCAAGTACGGTATTGTACATAATAGTAGGGTTGATCAGGGAAATTAGATTGCCAATTGGATCAGGGAAGGAATTTTTCCCCTTCATAATTTGGTGGTTTTTTTTGCCTTCCTCTCGGATCAATGTAGGCAGAAAGAAAGTGTGGGTAGTGCTGATGGGGTTTTTTTTAACTGGATGGACGTATGTCTGATATCAACTCAACACATTTTACTATTTATAATAGTATATATATATGGATGGACTTTCCATCAGTCCAACAATCTGCAAACCTCATTTCCTGCCTAACTGTCTATATATACTATATATAGAAGGAGAGGATCTTTCCGCCATCCGTCAACAGGTCATCCACAGGGTGCTACAAGCACAGAACAACACAGGAGCTAAGTTACTCAGCACTCTCAGAGTCTTCGAATGAATGTAATAACAAACATGAAGTAGGTTCTGAGTACCTACGCGCTTCAGCCACAACCACCCGTGGACGCCAAGAAGTGTTGGGGCGGATTTGAGAACGCATAGGTAACTCAGACCTACGTCATGTTGTTATTAAAATCCTTTTGAAAAATTCAAGATGCTGGGAACTTACTCCAATATATATATATTCTTCCATGTATACCTGTATATTTATAAATAATATTTATATCTCCAAGGAGATTGCATGAGTTATTAGGAGTTTTCACCAATGTGGTGGGGGTATATGATATTACAATAGGAAAGGTGTATATGTATGTGTGTACTTATCTAACTGTTACCATGTAAATGACCATCAGAAAGTATATAAAATTAGGCACGATTATATTCGGTACAACACAACAATATTACAAATACATAAACTTCTTCCAGAGCTGAGATCCCTTTCATAAAATGGAATGGGTTCAAAGGGCAGCTTTAAACCCCCACACCAGGGTCTGTCAATGTGAAAGGAAGTGTAATCCAAAAAAGTTTTCTGTTGCCTAAGGATGGTGATGTGTATGTAATGGGAAATATACACCAACCGGCCCTTATACACCACCCCAAGGCCTCTGCAGGGGGTGTGTCAGTGAGTAATAAATGCAAGGACATCCACTGCTCTCTATGGTAGGAGAGAGAAAGTGAAAGGGATTGGGTGTGTGTGCTGTGGATGATATTGACTGCAACAACAAAGATACTGTGTATAAGATCCTTGTATAAGATCCTGTGTATTAAGATCCTGTTACACTGTTGGGAGGACAAATTATTGGACAGAACAATTTACCTTATTGGATAACAAAATTTGAGGCAACAGATAAGTGTAAACCAACTTCAAGGAAACACAATATACAGGCCTGGTCAATATTCCAAAGGGTTGCCCACCATAGACGGCATCCCCATCGGATTAATGTATGCACATGTGAGGTGGGGAACCTTGTTATGTGCACTGTCTGCTTTGTGCCAGACCACCAGAGTACCCACTGAGGGCCCCATGCTACACCATAATCCTTCCATAATAGCAGTGATCTGTTTACAAATGGGTGCAGCGGTGGCTGGTATGACCATTGATTCTCCCTTTTTCGTTGCAAATTGTTCGGTATTAAGCTATGGAGGTTGGACTGATAGATTGAGCTTAAATACTCTGTTCCTTGTTTTTTTTTAACTGCAGATGAAATTCCCCAATTAGACTCAGTAAGCGCTACAGCACAATTGCCAAATCTATTTTTAAATATGATCCATTTGATAGGGTAACTAGGAATGCATAGACCATGTGAATGGCAGCCACTATTAATGGTAAAGTTCATTAGCCGTTTGCTTTAGTGGTAAAGCCAGGCAGGTCTATACCAAGGATTTGAACGTATTACTGACAATAAAAAGCAGTATCAGTTATTTACAATGCTACTGAGCAATTTTTATAAAATTAGATCTGGATAAGAGTATTATAAAGCTAAAGCATTTTTTAGGTAAACTGGGAATGAGGAAAATGTTTGTTTAGCGTTAGATTATAGGGCAATGCCCTATTATAAAATGATGGATGTAAGGTACCTTAGGTTTAAATATGAGAACATCACCCATTGCCGTGGTGAATATGAAATAAAGATTTAAACCTAGCGGGTTTACTTCAAACCACACAGTGTAGCAGGATTGCCTGGGTTACTCTCAGACCTGAGGATTATCCTATTTGGTTACCTCTGGAAATGGTGGCTGTTGAGTAAACAGTTTAAAATATACCTGTGTAAAGATATATCACTCTATACACATAGCAAAACCATAAACACCATTAATTCCCAATTGTGCACCACCGGGCACAATTTTGACTTGATATTATAGAATAATGTATTATTCTTACGGTGATGCATTGAGCCTTTAGGAGCAACCAATTAGGTGGGGGGTTTATAACTGTATTACAATAGCGAAGCCATAGGTAGTGTATAATTTCACTAATTAATCAAAATCACCCTAAGAAATAACAATATACAACAGTATAGTACTCCTGCTACTACTGAATTAAAAAACAAGTTGTAATATACAATTAATAAGGTATACAATTTACGGGACACCCTAGGTTCTTGAATTTTAACTCAAAATGATGGGGCAAGGCCAAACCTCCAGGATTTCTACCGGTTCTCCATGTAGCCACTAAAAGAAATGGAATTTTACTAAAATCCAATGAGGTTTTTTGATCGTACAATGTGAGCAAATCAAAAAATTATATTAGGAACTGTCAATGACAAGAAGGACCCAGTGTAAGGAAGAGTTCCTTATTACACCAATTATGTGCTGTTGGGTTAAAACAGTAACAGTCTTAGCCAATTAGAAAATTCCTCCGACTCGACTATTTGACTCCCCCCTTCCCCTCTCCATAGAAATAATGAGGACATCCAGTCTTTATGGTGCTAGGACAGGAAGTGGACATAAAGAAGAAGACAAAGTACTAACAGAGCATGCTGGGGGTTGTAGTTTTTTCAACAGGTGCAATTCAAACCATTGGGTGGAACGCTAAAGAATGGGCTTTTACTGTCTGTAAAGGGCTGTATTCCAGGCTGTAATGATAAAATAAATTTTCCCGGACCCATTCGTGTAAGTCAGGGACCATGCCTGGGAGTTTGTGTTTTTAAACATGGCAAATCTGGTAGGTCAAATAGAGAAGGGAGAGTATGCTGGTGTTTGCATCCATTATGTAGGTGGGATTGCTGTCGGGACCCTTTTCAGACTTTATCCATTTGAGGGCGGCACCCTAGGACCTTGCTGGAGCAGACGGAAGAGCAAGTTACACAACTGGATCATGATACCCAAGGCCCTAAAAACTCCTGTAAGTACACTCTCCTGGCCCCCACAGCCGTAACAGCTAATGCATAAGGGAGAGGCAGAGGGAAGAAAGATCCGGAATCTCTGCCTGTTTGTGAATTTAGTTGGATACTGGACAGCATGACCCGAGGTTCAATAAAAAAGCAATACCCAGCAAAACATACACACATCATTTCCAGTCACCCAATGGGCCATTTTGTTATATGATCCCGGGGGGGATTTCTCTTAAGCTTTAAATTTGGCAAAAAATTGTCCATGCCTATTTTCCAGTACTGACGTGTGGTTTACATAATAACCTGCCCCTGTGGTATTTTATTATGGGGAAACCATCATGTCCCTCAGGGATACCCGAATGGCAAATCCATGTTCGTGCATTTGATTGCTTTGGCTTTAATAGGTGGCCAAACCAAACACTTGGACCTTCCAGAAAAATATAGGGGACCAGTCGGTGGCCAGACAGGAAAGTGGGACATGTTCACACTTTTAAGTGGATGGCCATCGACCCAGCAACACTAATGCCCCCGCACCCATTTAAGAGGGCCCTCCCCTCCCCCTTCCCTTCTCTTTCGTTTCGTCCCGGTTGTTCGCCCCGGGACATAAAATCTAAAAAAAAAAACAACGCCAAAAAACCATAAAAAACAACCCAAACAACACAAAAAACAACCTAAACCCAACCCACAACAATAAAATACCACTAACCAAAACATAATAAATCCCCCCCCTCCCCCCCCACTCCCAAACCTACATCCTTCAAAACCAAATAATAAAAACAAACTACATACACCTTTACATTGCTGTGACTTCAGCGGGGAAGCGTTTGGATAAAAAATTGGCGCACTTTAGCGCCAAGGGGCCGTCTGAGCAGATCTGGCTCGATCATGATTTTTATAAAGTTTATGAGAGTCTTACTAATAGGGTTACTTACCATATCCTGATATGCATAGATGATAGGCGGTTATAGACAGCCCTTTATGTCTTTGCCTAGTTTGGAGTAAATATTGTTAGTACTATTATAAAAATGGGTGCGGTCATATGTAACGGGTTTGAGCTTATGTTTTGTCAAATCTGAAACCCAAGAAGTGGTAGTTAAACCTATCCCCTCTTCATTTACAGCTGTACCAAGCTCTTTTTAGAAAGTAAGCAGTATTCAAGAAAAGTCTATCTTTAAACTGGTGCCTAATTGTGCCCCAACCAATCAGATTTCAT
The DNA here is from genome assembly GCA_019447015.1 of Hymenochirus boettgeri. Taxonomy (NCBI): domain Eukaryota; kingdom Metazoa; phylum Chordata; class Amphibia; order Anura; family Pipidae; genus Hymenochirus; species Hymenochirus boettgeri. Next base: position 238,030,352 of record CM033471.1, on the reverse strand, counting down.
TATGCTAACATTTGAAAGCGGATTGGTTGTGGAAAAATTAGCACCATTTAAACGTAAGAATATATTTATTGAAGCTCCCTGGTAGTAGTCCTCACCACAAAAGCGATGTTCTCAATCCTGGTCCCGAAGTCCCTGTTAGTAAACAGTCGTGCCGCATTTCGCTACCGGGTTACAAGGTCGAATACAATTTTTTTTCATCATCTATACACAGTCTACCCTGTATGTATTGGCCCCCTCGTGTGTCCTCTGATTAATGATACACTGAGTGGTTTGTTTGTTTTGTTCAGATAGCCTTAATTCATTTTCTATTTGAGCTAATTATAAATTATTACAATGCTTATTACGTTTTGTATTTGGTGACGTGTATGATTTTCTTTGACTTAAAGATTTGAACTGCCCTTTCATCTCTCGTTTTCATTTCGAGGGCAACCTCACCAATTAAGCCTATTGGGTTAGGACTACGTTTTCTTGTGTTTCCTAATCTGTTTATAAATTTAGAAGCCCAAGTGTTATGTTGTACCTGAGAAATTATACCAATAAGTATTCAAATAGATTTGTGTACCCCAAAACCTCTCTTTAAAGTAATTAAAAAAAGGAAAGGCCCACCAAATCCAAATATGTCATACATATAGTTAATCACCCCCAAACCCAAAGAATGCAATTTTAAACATGCAAGACCGGGTGACCAGAAGGAAATATTCAGCCTGACCTGTTACCCACCCACACCTGTAAAGATTTCTCACATACTCAGACGTATATGGCTTGCTAGAGAATCAGTCAGCCAAGATCAAGATCTTATTCTGGTTACCCAAGCAGGTGTGTGCTCTTGTGCCATCTTGGGATTTGGGGTTGGTCGATTTTAGCGTGACCTATTTCTGTTGTCGGGGGGTGGACTTGCCTTTAAATAATCTTTGTTACTAGTGAACATTTGTGGTTTTTTTTATATTAACGGTCGATATATCAAGGTCATATTCCCTGTGATGTTTATGTCTAAATACATCTCAGGCTCATGTACCCAGAGTGCTATTGTGGGTAAATCCCGGGGAAAGGCGTTGAATCCTTGCCCTAAATCTAGCGCAACAAGCGTCGAACCATGCGCGGGTGATGGAGTTATAAGTTACGATAAGGTTACCGGTTGCCGCGACGTTAAAAGGGTTGAAGAATTCACAGTGCAAATAATTATGCCTTTCAGAAAAAAAGGAGCAGTATTTTTTCACCCAATGACCTAATCTGCCCAATCAGAATTTTTTGTATGTGCTATAAATAAATGCAACCGAAAATACTGACTTTCCTGTCCCTCCACCAGGACCCCTAATGGAAGTTCTATGCGCTCACTTTCTACCCATTGACCCAGTGCCTGGGTTGATTCAGTTGCTCAGCTAGAGAGCTGAGCTGTTTGACCCATCAACACCAACAGTAGAAATTACTGTGGAACATTCAAAGAAAGTAGGCATCCTGGGACGAAGAAGGACAGTTAAACCTGGAAATGTCAACTCAACTAATGTCAACAGCAGGGAACACAAGGGTATGAAATCAAAGCTTTTTCTACGAGAATATGCTAGATCATAACAACGAAGGCATACACAACAACTAATAACATTTAACAATATTGATAATTTCCACTGACTGTCCCTTAACTCCAGTTATTGGCCCAGCGAGGGCTGGGTAAATGAGCCGGCCTGTGTTTTAATTAGATCCAACTACTAAACATCGTTTAGTAGGAACTTCAACTAACCTGTGACAGAAATTCTCGTGAGATCTAACTAGACAACAATACTAAAGTCACAAACATTCTTATTGTTGGGTGAACTTCTGGCACCACATTGCAGGAATTTTATGCCCCCTGAGAGATTTATAGTGGCAAAGACCCACTGGGCTGGTCACCTTAACCGGCAACTGTGGTCCTCAAACAGATTTAGGGTGTTATAATGAAAGCCTGCAGTCATTTTCTTTATAACGAGCCAGTACAATTACATTTTCTGGCTTCACCCGTGAGAGAAATGATATTTGAGGTGAATGTTCACACTCCTGGCTTCCAGTAGGTTGAGTGACATCACTTACCTTGCTAGCCCTCTGACCCGGGGAGAAGCATGCTCAGTTAAGGACTTATGCTGGGGAATCAGGACAGTAGCGCAGGGGAAAATTGACAGTTGACGACGAAGGAGAGCCTCATTAATGCAGAAAGGCTGGTCCCATGATTACAAGGCGGGTCATGGGTGAAACACTAGGAGTGTTTCAAGGCAGCGAAGTGATATTGCTGAACCTTTCCAGCAATAACATTCTCCACTTAATTTATTAGAGATGTGATTTAGGTTATATTTTGAAGGTATATGGAGGCTTCTTCTTATAAATTATTACTAGTTGGAAGAATTGGAGACCACCACAGGTCCCTTTAATGGTTAACAAACAACCGTCAGTTCCCAGACTAAGGAATCCTTGCACGTGCAGTTTATTGGAATTGGTCATTTGGTATGTTCACTGGTGGTGGGGACCGTGGACGCTTTGTTAACCTTGCGCCTGTCTTGATTCCCAACATTCTGCCCTTTGATTAGGTTGTAAGTAAAAATATTCAACTGATTGGCAAATTGACTTCCTTCTAGAATAAACTCTGGTGGTGCTGTATGGTGATGCTTGTTAGAGACAGATTCCTATTGTCTTTCACTGTAAATATTGAGTGCAAATGGCTATGTGGAAGGCCACCAATGTTCTTTGTTTTGCCACCATTGCGGGTTAGACAAGGTACATTCAACCTACTCACCACTGACCCCGGGCTGGAGTAACAAAGAGGCAAGAACCCAAGGCTATCCTCAGAGGCCCCACAAATGTCCGACATGAATGATGTAAGGTGCAGCCTGTTGATTACCTTTATTATTTTGAAAATACAGTGAGTATATGGGTCACACATGCCATTTAAGATAATACTCTTTATCAAAGTGCCAGAAAGAACGAAATGGCTTTGACTTCCGATAGGAGGGTAAAACTTTGCCTGTGTTTATTTTTGCGAAGAAATCCAATCGATTATAGATTTTACCAGTATAATAACATCTGAGCTTGGTGATGGATTCAATAAAGCAGAAGTCCAACTTATACAATATTCGGACCTGGTCTCTATTACGTCACACTATGGGTAATTGGTTCTTATAGGCACACAGGGTTGTATTTATAAAAATGTTTCACAGTGAAATATTTCTACACGGAGTTACTTGGTGTTTTATTGGAAAAACAACTTTAATAATGGGGGTTATTCCGTCAACTGTCACGTTAACATCACCCGTCATTTGAATATTCATTTCCAGAGGAAAATTTAAAAATAAAATTTATTCTGCTGGAAAAAAATGGGACCCAAACCGCTAATGTTTGTATAATTTTATTATGTTGCGCCACATGGGGACGCATCGCTGTACAGTTGTCGCAATACATAACATTCAGTCAAGGGCAAAAAATAAAATAAAGGACTAAATAAGTAATATACAATACACAAATATAATAAAAAGCTGCCGGAAATCTTTATGCATTTTTAATGCATGGTACATGTATGTATGTGTACGATTTATTTCGGGCATAGACACAAATCTCAACCTGTTAGGCTGGGTACAACGAGCAGATGTTTAGGACAACTGACGATATTTCCATATTGTTGGTCGACCCCAAAATGTCTGTGGAAATTTTTCACCAACTGACCATGACTAGGGGATATAAGATGATCACGATGCCCAGTAAATTACTGCTGATCCAGTGTCACTAAGAGCTAACGTTGGACACGGCAAACTGTTGCTGTGGCCGCTATTGGTGCCCCCAAAAATCTGCCTGTTGGGATCAGCCTCTACATGAATTTAGGATTTTAAACCTGCCCCCCTCCCTTACTATTGGGCCACAAGCACTCTCTCTCACTTTTCTTAGGGCTAGCCCACTTGCACGTTTTTTGCGTTTGCGCACGCATTTTGCGCTGCGGTTTTTTGCGCATGTAATTTGGTTAAAATCTCTGGAACACAAAAATTCCTGCGATTTCCGATGTGCACTCCGTTTCCGTTTTGATAACGCATGCATTACCCATTTTTTGTGCATTAACGCATGCGTTTCCATAAAGGCAAAATCGCATGCACAAAACGTACACGCAACACACAACGCTCAAGACGCGTAAAATCTTATAATCCATCTTATATAAAAGTTCATTTTTAGGGTGGACATTATTTTCTATTTTTACTTTTTTTTTTACATTTTATATTTTATATAAAATATCTGCTGCATAAAACATAAAAGAAATTAATCAAAATGAACAGAACTGGCGAGTGACATTGTCATATAACGGAGCAGATCTATCGGGTTTCACCCATTAGATTCTGAAAGGTCCGGATATTCTATCAGACACTGACATTGAAAAACACTCCATGCCTTAACATGAAGTATTGCGTTCATTCACAAGTTATCACGTTAACATTAATATGCAGAGATGGTATTAAGAAATTGTATATATGATATATAGAAACAGATGGCTGAAAACTCCATGTGTGCACATAGAACATTTATCTTTAATAGAAACAAGAGTAGTTTATACCACTCTCAGTCCATATGTCACTTGAGGGGTTGACTACGCCAACTATTGTTTATTAACTAATATGAAGCTTGGGCCCATTGGGTTTCGGTTACCAACAAAAATGTTTAAATGACTGTAGACAAGGACATGTCAAATGGACAGGTCCAGTCAATTTCTCACAACCATGCGTCATCAATAAGCCAGTGATTGGCTCGTTCGTAACATTACTGAGGCAGATAAAGAGTGGCGCTCTTGCCGATTCTGAAAGATGAGGTTAAAAAATAACCTGTGTGTAAGGGCCTTAGAATCCAATTAGGATATTTTCAGGTTTGTCTAGTATAGTAAGGATAACGCTCTGTGTAAAATATGTATTTTTCATGCGGAATCGCAATTGCACAAACACGCGCACTATTGCATTGTTTTGTGAGTATTCCAGTACGATGGCCGGGGTGTTAGTGTGGCCTTTAGAGTGGTAAGGGAAAATAGATACACAGAGGTATTTTTCTGTTATTCAAACAGACCACCATGTTCATATAATATATATCTCGTTACACCAATGCCTTAGCAGTCAATATAGTGATGAATTACATAGATATAGGGATCTCAGCACACTCTCTCCACAAACCTTTTACAGCTAGGCCACACCTCAGTGTTTCAATGCAATGATCCGAAATCCGCAATGCTGTGTGCATTGTGCTGCAATCCGATTTTCGGGAGAGCATGAGATCACCATTTATGCAGATCAGTAAACATATAGGGGATCGCAGCACAGCAGAGTAACATGCGCGCAGCCCTGGGTGCTCTAGTGTGGCCTCACCCTCGAAAAACACTGCACACGGAATATGTACAATATCAGGGTTATTTTCTCAATCCAGGGTTCCAAGATGTTCGCTTTCCCTGAGAGTTCACCAGGGGTCCTCAAAAGATAGATTGACCCACATTTGTGATGCATTTTAAGCATCGTTTTAATATGATATATTTATAGATCTATTTATGGGGTGTTTATTTGAATTAGCGTTTGGTGAATTGATAAACAACATAAATTAAAATGGGTTTTATGTAGGGTTCCCCAAGACGTGAACATTTTTCAGGGGTTCTACTAAGATCAAAAGGCGTGGACACAAGTTTAAGAACTGAATAAAGAGGCGATAGTCAATGAATCAAACCAAATCCCCAATTAGTTTGGGAAGGGTTTATTCATAAAGAATGGGGCTAAAAAACATTCAGGGCGATGTAATAAAAGTTCCAATCGTTAATAATGGTGCTACTGCCACAAAATTAGCAATATTTTTAACAAGAACTTTATACAGCTCACTGATTATTACATACTGTGAAGTATCACTTCTTTATCTAAACTGGGTAAACACATTCAGGGGGATTCAATAAAAGTTCTATGTTTAAAATAGTGCTAATTTGTTAGCTTCAAATGTTTAAATAAGATTTGATTGGTTGGGGCAAAATTAGCACCATTTTAAATATAAGAACTTTATTGAATCTCCCTGATTATCGGTACTGATGGGATAGAACACTTATTGATACTGTGTGTACCGCAGTTCTAAGTGTTCCCGAGGGCGGGACAAAAGTAAAGATACTCAGGGTTATTCAAAAAGTTCTTATTGTTAAAAATGGTGCTAATTTTGCCAACCAATCAGATGTTAAGCTTTCAAAGTTAAATAAGATCTGATTTGGTTGGGGCAAATTAGCACCATTTTTAACGATAGAACTTTTATTGATCTCCTCTGACTGTGTTATTTTTTTTAAAATCTGAGTGTGTGTACCCAGAGATTTACTCGAGATTGATCATCGGAAGTGTAATAAATACATGCCAGAATTCCCCACAAAGAGGGAGACATTTGTACAATACATGTGTAACTGTGTGAATGTATGAATATATTGAGACCAATCTCACCACAATGCATATACACACATTTCTATTAACCCAAACACAAGGCTTATGTGGCATGTACCGCTTAACCACCGAGGACAACACAACAAATAACCACTTTAACCACTTGGGTGCATTGCAAATTTATTGCGTCCTAGTTGACATTTTTTATTTGGCGTTACCAATTGGTCCCTTCTACTACTTTCAGCTTTGTAAGATAAGTCGTGACTTGATTACGTCTGAGATGCGAAAATTCCTATCATCCGCTGATATTGTACATAAGTGCCCTCTCACTACCATTCTATGGCAGTTAAAATCCATTGGGCAGCAGCAGGTAAGCGACAGAACCGCGGGGTGTGTCACGGATGTTACCCCATCGCAAACCTCCCTTGTCACCAAACAACATAATATCAAAACTTAAAAGTTATTGTTTAAAGGACACTACAACTGTAAAATTTACCTGTTTTAACAACTAAACACAGAACAGGCTGCAGGGGCGGGCAGCTTGTTGAAATTATTCCCTTCCGCATTGTTTCTAGAACTAAGCTGTAGTTTTAATTGAGGTATGCCTATACAATCGCAATAACAGCAGAAGCCATTTTTCTTTGTGCGCTGTTCCCCGCATGACATTGCGGAGGAGAAAGTACCAATCACCTCCTGCCCAGCGTATTTTCATTGTAATGTTTTTGAAAATGTGTGTGCATATTCTCCTTTAATTTTTTTTTGAAAGTTGAAATCTGAGAGCAGAACTGGTGTAGCACATCCTATTGATCAGAAGAGAGGAAGTGGGAGTTTTGTGTTTCGCCAGCGGTTCCGTGGAGCTCTCTCTATCACTCCTCACTAAGGTTGCTGTGACTGGTACAGTAACCTTATGCAAAGGGGAGATGTAATGTCACTAAAATAAGTGTAAAACCACGTACTGATAGTGCAGCACACCCCAACAATACCTGTTTTTTTAAACGGGCATTGAGCCTAAAATAAAGTCCTTTATGTTAATACCCCCCCCCCCCCCAAACCTCGGTTTCGCATTATCTTATGTTTCAAAGATACCCCTGAAAGGACTCAGCTGACCTGGTCGCTTTTGCCGCTGAGCAGCTGTTGGCCGCAGAGTAGAGGAGTGGCGAGGGAACCGGGTCAGGTAAGACATTCAGGGCCCATCTTTGAAACATGTGATAATGTGAAACTAGGTTCTATGGGGGTGATTAACACTCTAAGGTTACTTATTTTAGGCTGGACATGCCTAAGTTTTGTGCTACCTCGTAGCATGAAACTTAGCACGGAATGGTACGGGGGACTCTAAACTAGCACAAATTTTCGTTTCTATCCTTCCGCGATCCAATAATCGCATCTACATCGGTATTGGATAGCGAAAGTTGAATAGTGAGATTTGAGTTATGGACCCCCCCCTGAAGGACTTTGTTGCTAGACATATTTTTTTAGCCTTTTCCCTTTAAAAATGAGTAAACTGATGAGGTTTGACTTGAGTTCTTACAAAGCTGTGTTACATGGCCAGACTGACTTCAGTACAATCATTACCTGGTAGGGTTTTCAGAGCTCTTGCGGATGTAGGACACTCCTAATAAATGTAGTACCCAGGGCTGCACTGACTACAAACTGATGACACCAAAGCTTAAAGGGCAATTAAGTGAGAAAATTGCTTTTTTTTTAATTCTTCTAAGAGATCCTATAAGTCATCATCCACCAGGGTACCTTAGTTTCTTTAAATTCTTATAGTCCCCGAGATATAAAGCCTTTGAATATGCTGTGATTTGTAGGAGCTGCTACAACCTATCTGTCACTCAAAGGCACACACCCACACAATCCAAGCTCCATGCGTACTGTCACACACTCTCTCACCCACACTATGTACCATGTGCAACATATAGTCAAATGCTGTAGTGCTAAACACAATCAATAAACCATAACCCAGGATAGAGCATAACACACTATAAAACAGCCCCTCCCCCCCAAAAAATATCTATATACATACAAACCAGTTGACTCAAAGGAACACTAATACAGTATATATAATAAGTAATAGAGATATACCAAACAAAGACACACGTGCAATCTATGAAATATAGACTAAAGCAACTGAAAGTAACAGGACAAACAGCAGTGTCACTGTGTTTTGTAAGGTCTCACTACAAGCTGCTGTTACACTGAATCTCTTTTCAGTGATTATGATCTAGCTAAGCAGGGGGAGAGATATGAACTTTAGGTAAAAAATAAATAACAATTAGCAAAGTTAGAGAACAGGCAGAGTTCAGTACACTTACTTGTAAAGAATCTCAGCACCACTTGTCCTCCTCTCTCCCCCTCTGCCCTCCCTTCAGCATATTGCTACTTTATTCCACACTTGATGCTTGCAGTCAGCTCTGGAAGGGAGGGGTCAACAGGATGTCAGCACTTCATTTAAGTACTTCAACTGACAATGCTCGGAATCTGTATAAAGCCCGTCACGCTTTGAGGGGGAGTAGACAGAGAGGGGAGGGGGGACTACACAGCTGGTACAAACTTCTGCCAGTGTGAAGAAACGAAGCCACACCGAAACATGAAAGTAAGGCAGCTTATACTAAGTGATCTATACATTGTATACAGACAAAGTTTTTTTTTCACTATAGTTGCCCTTTAAACAAAGGTTATGGAATTAATAGAATTTTTTTTTTTAATTAAGACAGTATGTGAATACTTTAGTGATGTGTAATATACAAAAATAATTTACATCTGTTTTTCCCCCACTGAATGTATCCTTTAAATTATAGGATTCCCCTGCCTTGTGTCAAGTGATACCTGTAAAATATTTGATCAGTTTGTCTTGTTGTATTCTGCTTTTCAGAGATTTCTACTTCCATTACTGCTAGTCTGCTAAGTCAGTACAAAATCCATTTCAATGATGTATTACCAAGGAGAAGTTTGTAATAAAACAAAAACACTACAGATATTTGAAAGTGATTTAATGCAAGGTAAATTCCTTGTAGCAGTTTCTTGGGTTCCTGGAAGTGGAGGATTTATAAAATGATAGCCAGGAATAGAAGCTTTCCCATGTCCTCTAGGGGGGCACATTTCCCACACCTTCCTAGAATGTAGGAAACACCACTTTAACTTTTCATTTGAATTATTCCTGTGTCAGTTATACGATGTAGGTAATCCCCACTGTGTATCCTCTTAATTCTTATAGCTTGCTTGTTTTGGAATTTGAAGACCCGTATTGGTAAAGCATATAACATTATTTCACGCTGAACTGACATCCCAATAAAAAAAATACACCACTGATTCATCCTTATTTCCAATGTTTCAGATTTGTTCTGACATTTCTCATTTTGTCACTTTGTTCACAAATCCACATCTGGACTGCTGTATAGGTGGAGATCTTCCCACACAGTAATAATAAAATGTTTGAATTTTGGTTATTTTCATACAGATCTCGAATATCTACGTAAGAATTCCACATGTAACCCCCCAGAGGTCAGCCAAAGTTAAGGCATTTTTTTTTTTTTTGGTTTATTGACTGACATCACCGTGCGAACATTTTGTTCCTGTTTCCAAAAAATGTAATTTCTTCAACAGAATTTTTTTCTGTGAACAGATTGGTGTAGTTTGCTGGGAGAGATTATTCTTCAACGTGAGCTATAGTATAAAGTGGTTTAGATGTTACAGATGCCATAAATCTAGGCGGTAATTGTTGCTGCTACTGGCTCCAGTTTATCTTTGACCCTTTGTGTGATGTTACAGAATGATGTTGAAGTATCTATGTGGTGTCACAGTACCAAATATTTCCTCAGGAAAGGCTATTATTTGAGAATTCTCAAAACCACTAAGCTCCGAATTCCTGTCTTTGTGATCTTACAGTGCCATCTCCTGCCTTTTATATGATTATTTCAAGTGAGAAAGCAAATTAAACTAGTTTAAAAATATAAAATGAATTACGGATAGCTGAAACAAAGCAAGTCCAACCACAAAAGTTTTTAGGTATATCAATAGTAAAAAGATGAGGCCTGAGAATGTGGGACCAACATCCTCTATAATCATCCTAATTGGGCTAAGTGATATAGAGGATGGCGGAAAGGCTAATGTATATCATACCAATACATACCTATGCCTCATACTATTATATGTCATCTGACTCTTGGTAATTAAATTCCTTATTTTAAAATAAAGGGAGTGTACATCATGCCGCAAGTTGCGGCAAGGAAATATAGTGATTACTTTCGGAAGTGGCCTTTAAAAGAGGTGTGGGCTAAAATGTTGGTAATACGTGAGCTCACCACTATCTATGGTAATCCTTTCAGGAATGCCTCCCTGGAAATTCTGGGCTTGCCCGCGAGAAACACAGGTTGCTCTTTACTGGTTTGTTGCACTCACATGGGGCTTGACTGCTCCAGAGCTGCACACATTTTCTAGATATGATAAAAGGTTTCCCCAATTTACACTATGTTCTGTCTAGTTTCTGTGAGTGTCGGCTGCCCCAGTAATGTCTAACTTGCTCACTATTAAATCTATGAGTTAATATGTAAAGGTTTCTGATGGGACAGGAAAACTAAAAATGTTCCTTTGGTTGGTTTCTTGTATTAGTAAAATCTACTTCCACTGAAGTTTGATGGACAATTCAAGATCTCCAGGAGAACAGTGAGGGGATGAAATAAAAGTTATCATTAATCTGGGCAATTTTGCCAAAACCAATCAAATGTTATTACCATTTAAAAGCTAACTTCTGATTGGTTGGGGGAAAATTAGCACCTTTTTATCGATTAGAACTTTTTTTTTATATTGTATGGCCATTGTCCACTAATCTTCCAAATTTTTCCCAATAGGAGAAAATGTTTTGTATTCAATAACTACACATTGTGTGTGGTATGGGCTCCTTCAGGAAAAAATTCTATTAGATAGATTCAGGGCACTTCTAGGGTTTTTGTTGCTGAGCCAAACTTTATTGCTGCCTTTTGTGCGCAGTCGCAATATAGAATGGGTGTGGCTTTGTGGATGGGCTGGCTAAGTTCCTCAGACAGTCATTAGCAATAATGTAAATTACTGAAAACAGAATACATCCCTTTCTCAAACAGCTTGTGGTACCACACCTTTCAGTTTTTGTTGCTTAAATCAATTAACTTATTTTATAGCCTGTCTTTATATGTTGGTTTAACGCCTACAATACATTAGAAATGCTATACTTTCTGTACTTTAAATATTTTAGCCAAAAGATTTGTAAGCCTTCCACCATGTCAAGGTAGACTCTTTAGCAGAGCCTAACTAACCTAACCAGTCTAACAACTTATTAAAGCTAACCAACCATATAAAGGATTTTAACACATCATATCTGTTACTAGGGAAAATTCTTTTTTGCCTCACTCTGCCTATGGTAGTAGATGTGGCCCTGGATAGATTTACCTTGTATTTATAGAAATATGGGCAATACACAGAGTAAAAAACGTTTTCAGTTTCTATTCTTTTAAGTAATTATAGAAGGCCTGTTTGTCTTCATAGGCTAACAGGTCCATACCACATATTCACCCACTGAATCAATAAAGAGTTAAAATTGTCACATGGGTCTTTTTTAATCATTGGTTCCCAGATTTATTCTGTTTTTACAGTTTTAGTATGTAGAGGGATAATTCAAGGTCAGTTTTCCTAAATCCAGGGAATTATGGACTGAGCTGACGTGGACAGGAGAGAGTCCTCGTATAAATAAAGGATGTCTGATATGTAACCTTCAGGTGCTATTAAATTACATCTCCCAGAATCCCTGACAGTCAAGAGAGTTGCAGTTAAGAATATTCATCTACACACTTGTAAAACATTAAATTCCACTGCACCTTTATAAATTACGGCCCTTTGTCTTGTAATATTGTCCTTTTCTCTTCATTTCTAAAGAAGTTGGTACAGTTTGCTACCATGGCCCAGGTAGTAACTCTATAACTGCTGATCTGAGGGTTACTATGCTGGTAAAGGTGTTGTATGGAATTAGCCAGTTAAAAGTACAGGTAATAATTTTAGTATATAACATAGTAAACATAGTATTGGAGGTTGAATAAAGACATTACTTCCATCTAGTTCAACCCTTTATACCCTACCCATAAGGTCTGTATAACAGTTATATAGACATAGTATTGGAGGTGTAATAAAGACATACTTTCATCTGGACACCTTTAACCCTACCCAAATGTCTGTATAACACGTTATATAGTAACATGTATTGGAGGTTGAATAAAGACATACTTCATTAGTCCCAACCTTTATACCCTACCCATAATGTTCTGTATACAGTTAATGTAACATAGTATTGGAGGTGATAAAGACATACTTCTCTCGTCCAACCTTATTAACCTGGTATAGTATATGGCAACCTCCCGTCCTACTAAACACTCCGCAATGGTCTGATCCTTGCAGTCCTGGGCACAAACAAAGTCCACTACAAAATGCAAGCGGGTGATTTTTCTTTTTATACTATTAACTCACTAACCGTTGATCCAGAGGAAGGAAAATAATGGGGAAAAATCCCTGGATCAACCAGAACTTATGGTTAAACACCAATAATCTGCAATATTTTACATTTAAAAAAACTTATCAAGGCCTTTATGTAATATAAGGTGATTCCTTTATTGAGTAACTGGATGATAACCATAGCATAACCAATCACATAACCAGACTGAAGCGCGCTTTTTCATGCCTCACCCTGAATCTCTACTGACCCTATTACCACCAGCCCGTGCTGCAAACAGGCCTAACTGGCACAGACATAATAAATAACTGAGGCCCCGGAGGTAGTTACAAGTCACTGCTAGTCTTGAAATAACAGCCATTACATTTCTATAAAGTAAAAACACACATAAATAATAACATCAGAAAAAAAAAACCCTGACAAAATATTTCTTTTGGGCCTCCAGATCGGTTTCCGGGAATCATGGATTTTTTTCTGAGCCAGCTTATAAAATTTTCAGCCAAATCAATATGGGACCAAAACAGGCCTATTTAGTGTGAGCTCCGTCTGTGGAAGGGAGAGCATGTGCTAATGTCCCAGGGAGAGATCGGTAAAGAAGCAGCGCACCTTGTTGATCTGTGTGTACAGTTCCGTGTGCCTGTTGTAACATTCTGTGTGGGAACAATAATATGTTTCCTGCCCGAGGCTCAGAATAAAAAAAACGGACCAAAAAAGATCAAGACTTAAAATAACAATGGTTGTGTAGTAAATTACCTCTTCTCTTTACACAAAGCCATCTTATTGTACAATGACACAAATGAAATATATTATAGGATGAACAGCTGATATGTTTGGGGCATTTATTAGAACGGTAAGTCGATTGTCCATTTGTGACACTTTACCTTGGAGGATCAGCCCCAGATAGCAGAACCTCAAACGCCACTGTGGCAGCAATTGCTTAAAGCGATAAAATCTGGACCACACGAACTGATAATCTGAAAATGTATCACTTTGCATTTCCCTTTAATGCGACTGAGTGAATGTGATGTTAGCACAGCTCTGTAAGTGTCCATGGAATGTTGAGATGTACAAGCAGCTACCTCTGAACAACAGTTTGTTTAAAAATCAGGGTTAAAGGGGATGGTATCTGGATTACAGCCATATAAAGTAACTTTACATTTTCATATCCTATCATCATAGAAATTCTATAATGAAATAAAGCATTAGTTACCTTTTCTTTGTAAATGAGAGAAATACATACACTCCATTCTGTTTTGTATAAACTTTGTTTTCATTGTAAATATATTTAAATAAATCACAAGCATGTTTGAATTGAGCTGAACTCTGTTGTGTTGTTGTTACCTTCCCTGATTCTATTACATCCTGTGAACCTTGTTGGTGTGGGTAGGTTTAACTTAATAAGGAATTCAGTGAATAAATTATAATTAAACATTAATTAAACAACAGTTAAAATCCTAGGCAGAGTATATGGATTTTTTGGGAGCAAGCATGTGATTAGTACTTTGTAGGTGTTGCATGGGAACTACACATCCATCTGGTACATATTTTGTCAAATAGGGTAGTGAGTCCTGAAATGATTTTTGCATCATTAATTAATATCGCAGTCTGACCAAAATAAAGAATGGATTATAATAATAACTTAAAAAATGTTTTTAATAATAATAAAAAAGACAATAGTAGTAAACAAAATATGATAAATAATAACATAATAGCAACAATAATAAACGCAATATATAATTAAACAACCAAAAAATAATAAGTGAACAGATCCAGTAGATATTTTTGGCTTATAAGGCAAGGACATTTTGAAGGTCGTAAGGTTTTTTGTTTTAAAATTAACTAAATCTAATTTTGATACTGAACCATATTTTGAATGTGTGCTCCTCCTCTCTAACCACAACCTCTGCAGCTGGACTGTCTAACTGACATGGTTCAGGTAAATTCTGTTCTTTATGGCATTCCAGTTCTCATAAGTGGAATGGACAGTCTCTTCACCTACATGTTAGTTAGTAGGTCCCACATGTGCCACCCATGATTGACATGTTTCCCGGACACCTTTTAACACTGACCTGTATACAAATGATTTCCGAGTGTCATGATATATTATTATTATAAATATTTGTGAAATATACATTTAGACATGTTTGGGTTCATGTGTGACTCTGGGAACAAGAAGGAGATTAGTTTTTATAACATTGTCTTTGGGCTAAGCAACTTTAGCTGAACCAACCTAAATGGGAAATTCCATGATCCAGTTGTAGGCCAAGTCCCCCTTTATTTGTAAAAAATATTCATTGAATGAAAGGCAATGTTTGCCCAATTTGTACTGCTAGGTCACACAGGGTAATTATATGAGCTGTCTCTATATTTCTAGTGTGCGTGTACCTGAGATATCTGCAAAAGTGTACCGTTAGGTGGTTATAATGAGCTTCCCTACCAGGATGTGGAACCGGTTTCACTGTGAAAGGAACTGGGGGGGAAATATGCATGGCCCAGTGTGAAAGAAAAGGGCGTAAACCTGAACCCACACTGGCCATGATGTAGCGATAGAAATAAACCTGCGGAATCAGACATTCCAATACTGCGGGTTTATAAATACAACCCGTGAGGGTCAGACAAACCATATAGCAGCACATAAGGAAAAAGTTCGATTTGGACCCATTAAAGTCAATGGGGGAGTGATAGTTCGAAAAGTCTGCCTGATTTAAAGCTAAACTAACATGGGTAACTTACTGTAAATGGTTGCTCTGGTACCTGGGAAATTGTCGGGGAACATGTCACTATCACCAAACATGCTAAACAACACTTCTTAAACACGAGCAGCTATTGTTTGGTTTTGATACATTCAAGGTTACGGCCAATTTGAGGGTTAACAACAATACCTTCGAGGGTAACGAAAATAGAAACCGTACATTCGCGGGTTATCGAAAATTGAATGATACTTTCGACAGTTAGTGAACGATACATTTTAGGGTAGTGAACGGTCCTAAATTTAAAATTATCGAAAATACAGCCGCGAGCCCTGAAAAAAAAACTAGTTTGAACATAGTTCGAATACGTTCGAACTGAAAAGATTGGTCGAACTCGGGTTCGAGTATGGTTTTATGTCATCTCTAATTACAATGTATTCTCCAAAACACTATCAAAGAGACCATACCCATATTACCTCAATGTACCTCTCCCACTATGCAAAAACTATGCCAAACTTTTACCTATCTATTCACAATATAGATATGATATATATATATATATAATACCGTAGGTCCCGCACTCACATTCAATCTTCACAGCCCCGGTGCCTCTATTAGCTATGTACAGTCCTTCCAAAAATTAGAGCACTCGTGGGCCTTCACACATTAACATTTTATTTGTGCATCTACGCGTTTCAGCTGACTCAAGCAGCCGCCTCAGGATGTTACAACATACAGTGGTGAGTGAATTTTTTGAAACCTTGGTCGACCTCCTCCCCCGTGCTCCTCCCTGCAATTATTAACCCCTACTGTGATAAAAATAGTGAACATAATCCAATAGATTGACTATTAAGAATACTTATAGATTATATACAATATAAAATACAATATAACATACAAATATTCCCACCCAGTGTATGCGTATAGGTTATCAAATCTCAGTGTCAAAAATGGCGATAAATATCGTAAAATACCAAATGGGTGTTATAGGAATATAATTAAGTGAAGTGCTATAATCTAATACAATAAGATAAAAGTGGGTGATTCTGACATTAAAAAGTCTAAAACACCAATATGATAAAACAGAGTAAAACAGTGTAAGACAGTATCGAACTTATACATTCTCAAATGGTTACTATGTTATTGTCTAGGATTATCTAAACCCATACATCAAAGGCATAATACAATGTATCAACAAAAAATGTGATACATGAACCCCTTATCCAGACACAAGGGAGACAAAGAAAGGATCCTATTCACTTATCATTTAAGTGCCTATAAAAAGCATGATAAACCATATTCCATATTATTCATTATAATCATAAAATCTGCGTATCTGTGTATTTTTATCTGGTTTTGTGTCACAATATATAATAAAGTGTTTTGTATGTATACTCATATGATATTTATTAATTTAGTGAATATTTGACTCTATAGATTGTTAAGGATCTGTTAGGGTGGAACGAATTTATTAGTCTCAAGGACTGGAAGCTTGGAAAGGGGAACTATAGTTTTTGAAATAGTATTATGTGTTTTTTCCCCCTAGCACCTCCCAAATGGGATTGGTCCAGGCTCCTTATTTTTAAGGGTGCTCACTACACTATTTTGCGTTGTGATGATAAGTCCAATAAATGTTTTTGACTATGGTTAACCTTTAAATATGGCTGCCATGAAAATGGAAGGGTCTAGGAGTAGGTGTGTGTACCTGGGTCTGGTTGAGGGGGGGGTATGTCTTTTTTGTATTTACAATCATAAAACTAACTTTTATTGAGGATACCTCAAAATTATGTGTGACTGCCACAGGAATAGAAGGGTACCTACAGTAGGTGTCTGTACCCGTGTGAGGTTGGGGGTATGTGTTTTGCATGGATGACCATATAACTAACTTTCATTGAGGATATATCAAAATTTTTTTTTTTAATTTATTACCCTTCAGTATGGCTGCCACAGGAATGGAATACTAGGCGGTTAGGGTTGTATGTACCCATGTGAGGTTGGGGTTGGTATGTTTGCATGTATGACCATATAACTGACTTTTTTTTTTTACTATAGTTACCCGTTAGTATGGCTTCCATGGAAATGGAAAAGAAGGTCAGTAGGTGGGTGGTACCTGTGGGGTGTGTGTGTGGGGGGGGGTTATCAGCGTTTTGTGTTTAACCATAAAACAAACTGTTTTGATCTGTGACACTTAAACCTGAAATAATCCCCATTTGAGGATTGTTACACATAGTCTATGGAGAGAAACAATTGCCGATAACGCCATAACACTTTAGCGGGTTCCTTAGCTAGGTAATAGCTAGTGATGGCTCAGTTCGCGGATCCGAACCCGAATCCGCAGCGGATTTACCTCGTCGAAACCGCGTTTTGGAAAATTCGAAATTACGAGGATTTTCGATTTCGAAAAGCAAGAAACCCGTAGTTTCGAAATTTTCAAATTTACGGATTTCTCGTATTTTCGAGGAATTTTTAATTAATGTGTTTTAATGGGTCCGCTCGCGGTTTTCGAATTTTCTCGAAAATTGCGAATCCCAAGCGGACCGGATTTTGCAAAGTTGGACATGTCTAGTAATAGCACACTTCTCCTATATGCCCCGCATGTCTGTACCGAATTTCATGTCTCAAAACTGTGGGAGTTCTGTGAAAGAACAGAAATGTCTCTTCAAGCCAAATTATAAAGTCATCCAAGGGGAACAAATACAAAATAGTCCAGTACATAAATAAATGATATAAATAAATATAAGTGCTAGAGCCTGCACAAGAAGAAAGGAGGTCCCTGCCTGTAAAGCACAATCTAGTGTATAATCTAATCTAATATATACGGCAATAACAAATACATAGATTATATATATCCCAATAACTGTTGATTTTCACCACTTTTCTGTATTGCCGTCATTGCAGGGACAAGCTTGTGTTTGCTACAGACCGTATGTTATGGGAAACTCCTGAGCATATGCAGGGACTCCAGTTTGCAAACACTGTCATTGTGTTGCTTTTAGGATCCTGTGTTTTCATCTCTACAGTCTACTCCCTGCTGTGCTATGGAAAGTGGGAGGATATTTATAATAAAAAAAATCCCAAAAGGAGACAATATTCCGCTGTTCTTCCACGGTTATAAAACTACTCTCTTCAGGACCCCACTTCACTTGTAAGGCAGAAAATTGTATTCAGCAAAGTAACTTAAAAGTGCTACTAGCGGGGCAAAGATATACTGATATGTAAAATTATTCTGCAATGGCCATGGTGAGGGTTCATGCTTAGTTGGGGTATAAAACAATAGTTACTATACAATAGTTACCTTTGCTTTAGCAGAGGGCTCCACAATGACAGAACTTCCATTGGGAGAGTAGCACTGCTGCCCTCCAGTGGCAGAGGGAGAGGTTGAACAGAGTAAGAAAGATAATGCAGAGAGAAAACTGCAAGATTATCAACCATCCAGCTGTTATTGAAACATTGTGTAATTGTAGACATTTTTTATTATTGTTCATGACTCCCTCTTATCTATACATCTTCTATGAGCTTTATAGATCATGTGCCTTTGTTAGGGGAGGAACAGGAAAAACAGGGCAATTTTTATTATTGTGGATTTATATAGCGCCAACATTTCCGAGTGCCTTACAATTACATGTATACATTCACATCAGGCCCTGCCCCGAAAAGCTTACAATCTAAGCACATTAATTTTAAAACACAACCTATCAGTAGTCTTTGTGGAGGAAACCGGAGTGCCGGAGGAAAACCCACGCAAGCACATACAAACTCCTTGCAGAGTGTCCAAGGTGCATTCGAACTCAGGACTTCAGCGCTACAAGGCATCAGTTTAGCCACTGACCACAGTGCTGCTCACTGGAAATGAACAGCTGGAGAATGAGATTAATTGGGTGAAGAGTATCAAATACAAAGATGAAAGGAGATAAAATATAGAGAGATTGGAATTATCTGCTTGTTATTTCATGTGGAAGCGCGGAAGACCCCAGGGACCATCTATGTACATTGCAGATTATTGCAATCTCATGGAGGCTGATCAAGGCCAACAGGCCCCTGCTAAGGGTTGTACAGGAAGGGTAGGTAGATCTGAGTACATACCTAATTATTTTCCATTTGGATACGCATTTAAATATATCCAGACCCCTAACTAGAAACGGCGTAACTAAGAACTGTCTCCTACGGGGTAGTATAACATGAATATCTACTGATTAAGACATAAGAGGTAAAAATGTTTGCCACGCAATTCATCTGCAGCAACAATCAGATATAGCTTTTTGCTTGTCTATGGCAGTTAGATAACATCTGATAAAAGTGATTGCTGCTGATCATTTGCAACAGTAAATATTTTTACCCTTTGGTACCTATATAAGCCCTAGTTTCTTAAAGAAATTTGCCAAAGAATGGACCCGTGCAGGCATTACAGTCAGAATTGTCA
Source organism: Hymenochirus boettgeri (assembly GCA_019447015.1). Lineage (NCBI taxonomy): Eukaryota > Metazoa > Chordata > Amphibia > Anura > Pipidae > Hymenochirus > Hymenochirus boettgeri. Next base: position 238,010,384 of record CM033471.1, on the reverse strand, counting down.
CCTAGAGCAGATTGTCACATGGGGAAATCTGACATCAATCAGAGAAGTGAATCCGTATATCCACGCCACATCCCAGGGAATATCTGCTGTCCCAGCTACTGCCCTTTCTCGCCAAGACATTAAGTGGAGCCTCTGTAAAAGTCCGTATGGTCATCTAGGGACATCTAGGGACAAATGGAAAAATTTGCCATGGTATCAATTAAATTCCAAAGCTTGCTAATAGTATAAATTGTAACTTATTGGTGGCAGGGGGTTTGATGGGGCATTCCATCGATATCAACAAAAGGATAAAATGTTCCAGTTAACTATAAGGATGGAGGAAGTTGGTTAGGAACCAGTTATCATGTGTTCCTTAAACAGGCACCAACCCCTCTGTGTGCATACAGTTCCCCAATGTAGATACAGTACCCCCTGTGTACACACAGACCCCTGTGTATAAGCAGTACCCAATGTAGATACAGTACCCCCTGTGTACACACAGTACCCTGTGTATATGCAGTACCCCATGTAGATACTGTACCCCATGTTATGCCATATACTCTGTGTACATACAGAACTCCTCGGTACGTAGAGTTCCCTTGACATAGAGTACCCCATGTGTAACATACAGTACTGCGTGTTATGCAGTACCCCCATGTAGATACAGTACCCTGTGTATATGCGTATCCTTGTGTACATACAGTAACACCTTATATATATACAGTTCCCTATGTACATACAGTACCCATGTGTACATACAGTACCCCGTGTATATGCAGTACTCTCGTGTTACATAAATACCCCTGTCTATGCAATACCCCTGGGTACATACTTTTTGTACATTACCTTCCATCACTGTGCATCTACCAAGTATTCAACCTCAACTGCACCAATTACACATTTAGGAAATTAAAATCACACAGCCAACATGTTTCAATAACAATCGTCCCAGAAAAAATATAACAATGCTAATATTACTAGTATTGCAATCACTACTACTAATAGTCCTATATACTACTACCACCACTAGTATTATATACGAACACTACTAGGACTTGTTCTACCAATATTCTATACTACCACTGCTGCTACTACCAATACTGCCATACTCCCAAATTCCCCCTAGGCTGCAGCCACACTACAAAGCACGGTACAGTGCGTTTGTACTGCAATTCCACTAATAATACGTTATCAGAGCGCATGTGATGCATGTGCTCCAAAAAGAAAATGCAGCACACACAGTGTGACCACCCACATGTTTTAGCCTGGCATGCGTTTCTCACACGCTAACGGGTCGCAAAACATGATCGGAAACACATGAAAATACTCGAGTGGGGCTAGTCCTTAATAGGTACAACATGTTGTAGAGCTGCAGAGGGAAGATAATGAAAAGAAAAACTGATCTTAGCAAAGCTCTGTGTAAGTATTTTCAACTGTGTACCTATTAAGGGTGAGGCCACTCTAGCGCGTTTTTCACGCGTTTGTGCACGCATTTCGCACTCGCGATTACGTTCGTGATTTTCGAAAATGGAACGCAAGAATTCCCGCGATTTCCGATGCACATGCAATTGGCGTGCCGTCGCGTTTTGGTGACGCATGCGTCACCATTTTTGGTGCGCATGCGTTTCCATAACAGAAAATGGCAAAAACGCACACTCAAACCAAAACGCACAGGAATCGCGCAACACAATCGCATGTGATAACGCTCGCGATGTTTGTCGCGATTCCTGTGCGTAGCAGTGTGGCCTCAGCCTAAAGGAGAATGTTAGGACTGCATGCACTACACTAGACTAATAATACTATTATTTCTAATACTACCACTACTACTACAAGTAGTGATGGCTGCACTACTATCAAATTCTAGTAGAGTGCGATAGTAATACGATAAAAATGATAAATGTAAGAAAACAGAGGTATTGATGCAAATGGGAGTGCCCATTTACCCCGTTTTGTTCTGATTTGCAACTTTAGATCAGTTTATTGTTAACTGTTTATTTTAACAGAAGAAAGGATCAATAAACTCTGTGTATAAAAAAGATTTTAATCTAAAAGAACAAATAGTCTACCTATGGTGTCATATCTTTTGTATTGCCAACTAGATCATGTCTTTTTCTTTATATAGTATACATAAGTCCATACAACTAATGTAACACACTTCCCATATATCTATATACATTATCTGGTTATAGATACATATTCCATACACAATGTAAACACTTCCCATATATCTATATACATTATCTGGTATATAGTATACATATCCTAAAACTAATGTAACACACTTCCCATATATCTATATACTATTATCTGGTTATATAGTATACATATTCCATAAACTAATGTAACACACTTCCCATATATCTATTATACATTATCTGGTTATATAGTATACAATTTCATAAACTAATGTAACACACCCCTCTCCCATAACTTTATGATTATAGATCTTTTTAATAACTAACACATTCCATAAATTGAATTTATATTTCTCATACTTCCATATACTATATACATATCTGTGATATAGTATACATATTCCATACACTAAGGTTAATAACATTCCCATATATCTTATAGACATTATCTATATAGTATACAGATTTCATTCAAACTAGTAAACACTTCCAATATATCTATACATTATTTATATAGATACATATTCCATAAACTAATGTAGACACTTCCATATATCTATATATATTAACTATTTATAGAGTAGACATATTCCATAGCCAAATGTAATTACACTTCCCAATTCTAACATTATCTATTTATACAGTATACAATTCCAAAACTAAGGTAACACAACCCATATATCTATATAATTATCTGTAATAGTATACATATTCCATAAACTAAGTAACAAACTTCCCCATATATCTATATACATATCTGGTTATAGTATACATTCCATAACTAATGTAATACCACTTCCATATATCTATATACATTATCTGGTTATATAGTATAAATATTTACATAACTAAGTTACACACTTCCCATATATCTATATTACCTATCGTTATATAGTATCCATACCATAAACTAATGTAAACACTTCCCATCTATTATATACATTATCTGTTATATATAACATACCATACACTAATGTAATACATTCCCATATATCTATATACATTATCTGATTATTATAGTAACATATTCTATAACTAAGTAAACACTTCCATATATCTATATACACTTATCTTATATAGTATAACATATTCCAATAAAACTAATTGTAATACACATTTCCCATATATTCTATATATATTACTGTTATATGTATACATTCCATACACAATGTAAACACTCCCAAAATCTATTAATTATCTATTTATTATAGTATACATATTCCATAAACTAATGTAACACACTTCCATATATAACATATACAATATTATATATAGTATACCATCCAGCAACTAATGTAACCTACACTTCCATATATCTATATACATATCTACTGTGATAGGTTACATTTGTCCCTAACACTAAGTAATACAACCTTCCCATATATCTCTATAAATATTATCTGTTTATGAGATTTTACAATGTCATACAATATGTACACACTTCCCCATATATTCTATATACATTATCGGGTTATGAGTCTACAATTCCCATAAACAATGGTGTATAAACAAGTCTCACATAGATCTAGAGACATAGCTGGTTATATAAGTATACATTTATCCATACATCGAAGTAATAACACTTCCCCTATATCTAGATAATATAGGGATTGAGATAGAGCACTTCCCATATATCTATATACCTTATCTGTTTATATAGTATACATATTCCATAAACTAATGTAACACACTTCCCATATATCTATATACATTATCTGATTATATAGTATACATATTCCATACACTAATGTAACACACTTCCCATATATCTATATATATTATCTATTTATATAGTATACATATTCCATATGCAAATGTAATACACTTCCCATATATCTATGTACATTATCTATTTATATAGTATACATATTCCATACACTAAGTGTTAACACACTTCCCATATATCTATATACTTATCTATATTTAGTATACATATTCATAAACTAATTGTAATACACTTCCCATATATCTATATACATTCTGATTATAGTATACATATTCCATACACAATGTATAACACACTTCCCATATATCTATATACCTTATCTTTTATATAGTATCTCATACCATACACTAATGTAATACACTTCCCATATATCTATATATTATCTGTTTATATAGTATACATATTCATACAATAATGTAATACACTTCCATATATCTATAACCATTATCTGTTTATATAGTATCATATTCCATACAATAAGTGTAATACACTTCCATATATCTCTATATACTTATCTATTATATAGTATAACATATCCATACCCTAATGTAACACACTTCCCATATCTCTATATATTAATATATCTGTTTTATAGTTACATATTCCATACAATATGTAACACACTCCCATAATATCTATATACCTTATCTATTATATATACTTTCCATACACTAATCCCATTATCTATATATATTATCTGTTTATATAGTATACATATTCCATACAATAATGTAATACACTTCCCATATATCTATATACCTTATCTACTTATAATAGTATACATATTCCATACACTAATGTAAACACTTCCCATATATCTATATATATTATCTGTTTATATAGTATACATATTCCATACACCAATGTAATACACTTCCCATATATCTATATACCTTATCTATTTAAATAGTATACATATTCCATCAATAGATAAACACTTCCCATATCTATATACCTTATCTTTATATAGTATACATATTCCATACACTAAGTAACACTTCCATATATCTATGATATATATTATCTGTTATATAGTATCATCTTCCTACATAATGTAATACACTTCCCATATATCTATAACTTATCTGTTATATAGTATACATATTCCATACATATGTATACTACACTTCCCATATATCTATATACCTTATCTACTTATATAGTATACATATTCCATACACTAATGTAACACACTTCCCATATATCTATATATATATTATCTGTTTATATAGTATACATATTCCATACAATAATGTAATACACTTCCCATATATCTATATACCTTATCTTTATATAGTATACATATTCCATACACTTCCCATATATATATATATATTATCTGTTTATATAGTATACATATTGCATAATGCTGGTCCAGCAGTGTGGTAAGTTACAGTATCACTGTGGTACAATAGGAAGGAGGGCCCTGCCCGAAAGCTTGCAGTCTAGAGGAGATAGGGATGAATTTCCTGTATATCTATATTATCTGTTTATATAGTATACATATTCCATACACTAAAGTAATATACTTCCTGTATATGTATATACATATTTCATATACTAATGTAATACATTTCCCATATATCTATATTAGTTATCTATTTATATTGTACACATATTCCATATAGTAATGTAACACACTTCCCATATATCTACCGTATATACTTGAGTATAAACTGAGATTTTCAGGCTTTAAAAAGAGCCTGAAAACCGAACCTAGGTTTATACTCAGGTCAACCACTTACCTGGGTAATCCAGAGGCTGCTCGCTCCCCATCCACTGCGCTTCCGGATGACGTCACTACTCGGCACCTCTCGCTTCCCAGGGCGGAGTAGTGGCGTCACCTGGAAGCGCACAGGATGCAGAGCGAGCGGCCGCTGTAGGAAAAGGCAGAGTGGTCTACATTGGTGGTAGTGGTGGCCACAGGAGGAGATAGAATCAGTGAGAGTTATATTTTATGGCTATGATCTCAACTCAAATTCCTGGGACTGATCTTGTTTGCTGCTTCTGTTCAGTAATCCCTGCAAGTAATCCCTGCAGTGGCAATTCCTTTCCACTGCAGGTGTTTGGAAACTACAACTTCCAGAAACTAAAGCATGCTGGGAGTTGTTAGTTTCCAAACATCTGGAATGCCAATTAATGGGGTTTACTTTATGGGATTAAGGCCATTTAAAGGGCAACTAATGCTTAAAAACAATACAGAATCAGGAGGATGGTATCTATTTTAAAAAAGATTGCCTTCTGTTTCTGTATTGTTTTGAGGCTTTAGTTGCCCTTTAAATGGACAGCAGAATTCCCATACAGTAGTCCCATACAGTAATAGCCATTTTATATATATCTATATATATATATATATATATACTTATATGGAGGAAGGAGCACTCCGGGACTTTTTCAAACAATTTTTATTGTTGTGTAAACGTCGACGCGTTTCAGTCCATGTTAGACCGTTCTCAGTCCCTGTTAGACCGTTCTCAGTCCATGTTAGGTGCCGTGTCAGTCTCCTGTTAGGACCGTCTCCAGTCCATGTTACGTTAGACTGTCTAGACTTGTTTCAGTCATTCAGGTGTCTAGAGACCGTTCTCAGTCCATGTTAGACGTGTGTCTAGTCCGTTTCATGTTGTTTGACCGTCTCAGTCCATGTTAGACCGTTCTCAGTCCATGTTAGACCGTTCTCAGTCCATGTTAGACCGTTCTCAGTCCATGTTAGACCGTTCTCAGTCCATGTTAGACCGTTCTCAGTCCATGTTAGACCGTTCTCAGTCCATGTTAGGTTCGCGTCCATGTAGGACCGTTCTCAGTCCAGTTAGACGTTCTCAGTCCATTGGTTAGGACACGGTTGTCGTCAGTCCATCATTTGTTGTAGACCGTTATCAGTCAATGAAGTTAAGACGTTTTCTAAGCCATGTTGTATAGAACGTTTCTCAGTCAGCATGGTGACCGGTTTCTAGTCCATGTTTTATGTTTAGACAGTTCTCAGTTCCATGGTTAGACGTTTTCTCAGTCCATTTTTTCTGTTAGGGGACCGGGTTTTGCTCAGTCCCATGTTTATAGACCGTTATCAGTACAGGGGTTAGGAGGAAGGTAGAAGTAAAGGGTTGAGATGACTGAAGTATCATTTCCTGTTTTTGTTTTTCCCCGTTTTTTTGGTCCTTTTTTGGGGTCCGTGAGACCCTATGTGTAGTTTGTCCTGACACAAAATTATTAAAATAAAATGGTTTGAGAAAAAAGTCAAGCGACGGGGCTACTTCCTCAACTATAAGTATTTATGATCATCAGGAGGCCACACTTCCTATTATATCTATATACCTTATCTGTTATATAGTTATAAAATTTCCTACACCAATAAGTATCCACTTTCCCATAATCTA